>CM043705.1:37982289-38554789 GCA_023935145.1 Bretschneidera sinensis
ACAAACCATTTCCTTATGATGGCCTTTATTTCATCCCACGTCTTGATAGGCCTCTCATGGTTTCTCCTTATGTTCATCACAAGTTGATCCCACCATAGTCAGTAAACTCAATGACAACAAGTTTTACCTTTTTCTCCTTGGAGTAGTTGTGGCACTAAAAAATCAACTCAACATTCTTCTCCTATTCCAAGTACACTTTAGGATCATTTTTCCCTTGGAATGATGGTATCTTCATTTTGATGTTTCTTAGGTTTTTGTCAGTCCCATCTCGCTATCTCGGATCTTTTCGAAAACCTCTACCACGCCTTTCTCCCCTTGGCATGAACCTGCCCTCGCCGTTCAGTGAAGCTTGATCCTCTTCATCTTCGAACTCATCCTTGTGGTCATCATCAGAATCATCCACGAGTGCATGCCGTTCTTGCCTTCTAGCATTAAGGACTCTTTAGGGACACCCATTGTGCGAAGTAGCAATAACAGTGTCTTGCTTATCCATCCGATCCCGAATCTCATTGAACACCACATTCATTCGATCAAATTGGTTTTGCATAGCCTGTAACATTAAGGACGACTCCTCCCTTCCTTCTTTGCTTGATGTGTCGCCCCTAGAAGACGCACACACACACAGATATATATATATATATATATATATATATATATATATATATATATTGAAACTATAAAGAAATGTTAGAAATAATTCGTCACCACACTGCCTCACGTGTTTGCACTCAAATTATGTCACTCACACTCGTGTTTCACTCTTAAATTGGCTTTTTTTTTCCGATATTATTCTCACACTCTCTTGCCTTTTTTCCACTCATAGCTTCCACTTTTCAGTTCTTTATTAAACTAATAAACTGGATCAAGAAATTCAACTTATAGTATTTAAACCAATACCGACGGCAAGAAAATATTATAGAAACAACGAATCAAAGGAAAAGGATAAGAATCAATTTTTTTAGAGAGAGAACTGAAACTACAAAAGTCACGATTCAAGAAAAAAATTAACTTTGATAAGTACAGTGAATTATAGTATCCATTGCTTCAGTATCACCCTTTTTTTTGTCTTTTTGTCTTTTTTTTTTCACGTGTTTTTTTTCCACAGTTTTTTTTTTTTTTTTACATAACAAAAAAACAAGAACAAGAAAAAAAAATGAACACAAACGGAATGAGATAGGATGATAACAATAAACGAAAGATAAAAGGATAGTAAACCTGATTTTTAGAACCTGGCTCTGATACCAAATGATGCGAAATTCAATCGACACGCTTTGAAATCCAACAAACAATATTGGAATACTTGCCCAAGAAAGCTAAAATTCAGATTTTTGATAGAAAACCCCGACCCAACGTTTATAATGAAACGCGAACCGAAGGTATAAAGTAACAAACCTCGACCTAATGATTATAACTGAATCACGAACCGAAGGTAGTAACAAACCTCGACCCAATGATTATAACCTAATCACAAACCGAAGGTATAAAATTTGAACGCCATAAGGAAGAATCCTCGATAAGTTCATAAGTTCTCTGAAGAACCAATAGAGGAAGTAAACCTCACGTTTTTCTGATTTCTATTTTGTTCTTCGTTACAATGAGTGCATGCTATTTATAACATTTTCAGCCCTACACCCCACTAAAAAGGAAACTAACTTGGTTACAAAATAAGAAAGTAGATAAAGAAAGAACTAAAAAAAATACGATTTAGGAAAGTCTGAGATAGGCAAGTCAATCAGCCAATTAATTGGTATGGAACTGGAAAGTCAATCAGTCAATTAATTGATCTGAAATTAGAAAGTAATCAGCCACTTTCTCCTTCTAATTCCACACCCCTCAAGCCATAATCAGCCATTAATCCATGCCATTGCTAAGGAAATTACGCCCAATAAAGCAAGATCAGCCCCATCAATAGCTTGGATTAAATTTATTATGCCTTCATCTCCCTTTGGGCCAAGCTTGGAATGCCCCGTTTTAGAATCAGCCCAAATATCTTGAATCAGCCCATTAAGTGCTTCTTTGATCTTCTTGGATCTTGCTTTAGTAATTGGCCCAACTGGAACATGCAACAGATCCTTTAATGGTGCTTGTTGATTCTCGTCACCTTAAGTACTAATTTTGGTCTTCGAACTTCTTTCGAGGTTGTGTACATAGATTCTTGAGTACATACTTCATATCTTATCTTTGTACTGAAAACTTTAGTAGCTTAACCACTTAGATAAAATTGTTAGCACAATTCAAACATTTGTTTTGTCATAATTAAAATCAATTTTAAGGTCAATAGTTTCGTTTTTGTTTGCATGTGTGAAGGATTTGCATGCTTACTTGTTTTAGCTAGTTTAATCCCCATGTATTTAGGAGAAGATTCATACCCGTTTTTTTTTAATTTTTTTTTATTTTAGATAAAAAGGGTGAGAAGTTTAGATATCATTTAGTTTAGATGCCTGCATCTAGATGTTTTGTTAAGTTTATCTGCACTGTCTTTTGATAGTTTTGTCTACATCCAAAATGGGGAGATTGTTAGAGTATTTAGTTTAATCCCAAAGTATTTTGATGTAGACAAACCCTGTATTTATTATTGATAAGATTATTGAGTGTACACGACATTTAATTTAAGATAGCATAATCAAGCATTTACTGTCATAGAATAGAAGCAGACAATCAATACTGTATCAGAGAGAGATTATGGAATCCGAGAAGATTCCAAGAAGATTGGGGATCGCAAGAAGATCTTGAGAAGATTACAGAATCCAAGTTGTTTGAAGAATCAAAGAGAATAAAGCAGTTGATAGGGCACTACGTGCTTGGAAGAGGGCCTTGGCACTTGATAGGAGGCTAGGCACCTGGTAGGGTGGTAGGTGCCTGATGATAACGCTCAAACTATCACGCAATTATTGTGTATAGCTGAGGTGCTGATCCCACGAGGAAAACGAACTACAAGAGAAAGTGTAAAGCTTAACACTAAACAATAAAATCAAATAAGAAAATCTGATTTTTACGAATGAAATTATATGAAAGAATTGTGAAAATATGATGAAGAATTCAATAAAGAAATAACAAGGTTCTAGGAATCCTTCCTAAGTTCGTTGCTGATAAGAACTCATAATATCTATATGTTTGTTATATTTCCTCATGTTTTAATAGTTATAATTGCTTAAATCTTGGATTTTGATTATGTTTCGTATTTTGTAGAGTATATTGAGGAGTTAAATCAAATTGAATTCAAAATCAAGAGATTTGTGAAGATTGGACAGAAAGTGGAAGCTGCAGCGCCAAAAAGCTGAAGTTGTAGCGCTGAAATGGCGATAATTGTGAAAAGAGGACAGAAAGCTGAAGCTGCAGCACTAAAATGGTGATAATATGTGAAGATTGGGCAGCAACTTGGAGCTGCAGCACCGAGAAGTTGGCGCTGCAGCGCCAGCCCGCGGGTTTTGAAAGTTATAAATACTAACCCTAGCTGAAAGAAAAGGGGATCTCTGATAGAAGGCGCGGCTGTTGAACAGAAAATTCCTCTTCTATTTTCTTTAGGTTTTCTTTTAATTATGAGTAGCTAAATATTTTTCTTCCGGCTGAAGGATAATTGAAGTTTTGGTTCTTCAAGAATTGTAAGATCTAAATAATTTTCATTGCTCTTTTATTTCTTCTCTATTTATATATCTTCTGTTTATTAAAAATTATTGTCTTGGTTGATTGATGCAAAGGGCCCGTTGTTCAATTATCAGGTCAATAAATTGCTATTTAGAACTTTAAATAACTTTAAATCTGTAATTGTTTAATTGTTCTAATATTAGTGGTAAAATAACAAAGTTGATTATAGAGAGATTTTCGATTTATGTTATAGAGATATATAACCTAGTCTAAATGAATCGAGCTTGTGTATTTGTTGGCTAGAATTGGTAGTCTCTCTAATTATTAATGCTGTCGATAGATTAAATCCTAAGAGCTTGTTTAGGGTTGTTTATTAACAAGGGAAGTAATCAAAGAGCTTGTTTTGGTTATCGAGAAAGTAAGGAGAGATAGGCTGTTAGAGCTTGTTAACAACCATAACCAATTTAGTGAAGAATAGAAGATTTTATCCTTGTATCTGTGATCAATTCTCTGAACCAATTATGAAATTATACCTTTGGTTGGATATTTGCCTGATATTGATTTCTCCTTAGTTTTTAGTTGATTATAATTGCTTTCTCTTTTATTTCACTCTAAAATTTCAAACCCCCTTTTTCTTTGCTTTAATTTTCATTAAAATAAATCTACCCAATCCCTGTGGATACGACCTTACTCATCACTATTACAATTTGTATTTTTCAAGAGTGAAAATTTTATTATTTGTTGGATTCGACGCCCACCAAATTTTTGGCGCCATTTCCGGGGATTGGTGATTAATTAGATTTATTTTAATGCTTCGTTCTTCTCGTGCAGGTGAACTCCAATACGATCCTGAGATTGAGAAGACAGCTCGAGAGTTGAGGAAGGAAGCTAAATTGCGTGATAAACAAGCATCTTCATCCTCACCCTCCGGATTTAATTTAGTACCTGACTTGGTTGATTCATCTAGTGATTCTGAAATAGAAGAAGCAATGGCCAATCAAGAGATAACTTTAAGGGAATTGAATGCACCAAATTTAAGGGAAATCCGCAATGATGCCTATGAAAGCTCGAGAGTATACAAAGAAAAGACCAAAGCCTTTCATGATCAACTGGTTTCTAGGAAAAAATTTTCTATTGGTCAGAAACTTTTACTTTATCACTCTAGACTAAAGTTATTTCCTGGTAAATTGCGTTCTAGATAGGTAGGTCCTTTTATTGTTACTAATGTATTTCCTCATGGTGCAGTTGAAATACAAAGTTCGGATACAGGTAAAACTTTTAAGGTCAATGGTCATCATTTGAAACCTTTTTATGAAGGTTTTCGAGTGTATAATGTTGATCAAATTATTTTGGAATGTCCAACTTATGGCGATTAAGAGGTGGCAACGTCTAGCCAAAGATGTTAAAGAACGGAGCTTTTGGGAGGCAACCCATCTTTTTGTCTTACTTTCCTTGTTTTCTTTATTTTATTCCTTTTTCTTTTATTTAAATTATTTTTCTTTTATTTTTTTTTTATCATTTTTTGAACTGCATTTGATTTTCTTTCCAATTTTTTTTGGCAGAAGATGATTTTCGTAACCCATGGGCACGCCTTATGGAAAATCTTGATTCATGAAATTAGGGAACAAACCAGAAAAAATTGTTAAATCAGCTTGCAAGACTCGAAGACCAAGTTGCCAAAATGGACAGGAACATGATAGCTTTCCTTGCTTAGATGGGATTCACACCACCTTCAACCCCAAACACGTGACTGATATCTTGGTTGATGCTCAACATTTTCAGGGGAGTTTTCTACTTACTCTTGTTCTTTTATAGTTTTTGAGCATCCATTTTTGATACAATGAGGACAATGTATGGATTAAGTGTGGGGAGGGTCGTTGACGTATGAATTTGATTTTACTTTGAACTTCACTTTTAGCTCCATTTTGATCTAATTTTTGCGTCATTTTTCAAGCAAATTTTCAAAAATCCAAGTGATACTTTAGTTCTTGTTTGTGATCATTCTCTTCTGAATTCTAGATTCTGTCGATGCTTGTCTTAAATGATCTAGATCGTTGTGAATTATTGAGATAAATTGAGGCATAATAAGGGATTAGCATGAATGGTTGAATTCTTATTTACTACACAGTGATTAATTGCTCTTGATGATTGATTAAATGAAAAGTGTGTGGGATCTAATGCACATGACCTTTTTTGTGCACTTTTGAGCCAATGAGCATTCATATAATATTATACTCCATTTTCTTAATTAAGTGATTGTCATACATAGTTGATTTTTTTAGAACTTGCTTTGTTATGCATGTCAATAAACTACATTGTTGAATTGGATGCATTGAATTAATAAAGGCATTTAGGTGGAGCCATTTACCTTTCTTAAAAAGCCTACCTTTATTTTTACTGTAGAAAGCCAATTTTGAACCTTGGCCCTTTTGTTGGAAGTTAACCATGGTATAAGCAATGTCAACCCATTCTTTTATCGTTTTCCCTCTTTTGAACCTCTAATTGAAGGATCGTACTAGCTTGTTCACATGAAGCTTCAAATTATCTCTGAAAGGATTGAAAGATGTTGTGAATAAAGTGATTCAAGTTACAAGTGCCTTGAATTGCAAAAATAAAAAATAAAAAAAAAACAAAGAAAAAAAAGGAGAAAAAGAAAAAAAAATTATAGTCGGCCAAAAAGAGAGAAAAGTTGTGCAATTTCAATTGTTTGGAAGTGAATTGATTGAAGAAAACATTTGACGTTATTGAGTTGTGCTTTGTGTGGAGAAGTTGGTATAATTTCTTTGATAAAAGTACCTAAAAATTCCTTCTCACCACACCTTACCTAAGCCCCATTACAACCCATTTAAGACCCTTAGATTCTTTGCATTCAATTCCATCCATTGATGTGATATATTAGCAAGCTTATGGTAAAGATCTTCTATGTTGTGACTTGAGAGTTCATTGATACCCTAAAGACATTGAGCGTATTGAGTGAATCCAATGAGAGGGTGTTAGATCCTATTGCATTTTGATTTCGAGAAGATCATTGAGGTGATTGTTCATGGTGTAGTTTATAAGAATTTACACTATGAAATTGTTCGTTTCTTATTTGTCTTTAAATTTAAATCTTTAAGGCATGATAATTTGGGTTATAGAGGATGAGTAAAGGTAGAAGAAGGAATAAGGATAAGAAAAGTTTGACGAACTTGAGCTATTGTATGTTTGAGGACAAGCATTGTTTAAGTGTGGGGGAATTTGATAAGAACTCATAATATCTATATGTTTGTTATATTTCCTCATGTTTAAATAGTTATAATTGCTTAAATCTTTGATTTTGATTATGTTTCGTATGTTGTAGAGTATATTGAGCAGTTAAATCAAATTGAATTCAAAATCAAGAGATTTGTGAAGATTGGACAAAAAGTGGAAGCTGCAGCGCCAGAAAGCTGAAGCTGCAGCGCTGAAATGGCGATAATTGTGACAAGAGGACAGAAAGCTGAAGCTGCAGTACTAAAATGGTGATAATATGTGAAGATTGGGCAGCAACTTGGAGCTGCAGTGTCGGGAAGTTGGCGCTGCAGCGCCAGCCCGCGGGTTTTGAAAGTTATAAATACTAATCCTAGTTGTAAGAAAAAGGGGATCTCTGATAGAAGGCGCGGCTATTGAACAGAAAAGTCCTCTTCTCTTTTCTATAGGTTTTCTTTTAATTATGAGTAGCTAAATACTTTTCTTCCGGTTGAAGGATAATTGAAGTTTTGGTTCTTCAAGAATTGTGAGATCTAAATAATTTTCATTACTATTTTATTTCTTCTCTATTTATATATCTTCTGTGTTTATTAAAAATTATTGTCTTGGTTGATTGATGCAAAGGGCCCGTTTTTCAATCATCAGGTCAATAAATTGCCATTTAGAACTTTAAATCCGTAATTGTTTAATTATTCTAATATTAGTGGTAAAATAACAAAGTTGATTATAGAGAGATTTTCGATTTATGTTATGGAGATATATAACCTAGTCTAAATGAATCGAGCTTGTGTATTTGTTGGCTAGAATTGGTAGTCTCTCTAATTATTAATGTTGTCGATAGATTAAATCCTAAGAGCTTGTTTAGGGTTGTTTATTAACAAGGGAAGTAATCAAAGAGCTTGTTTTGGTTATCGAGAAAGTAAGGAGAGATAGGCTGTTAGAGCTTGTTAACAACCATAACCAATTTAGTGAAGAATAGAAGATTTTATCCTTGTATCTGTGATCAATTCTCTGAACCAATTCTGAAATTATACCTTTGGTTGGATATTTGCCTGATATTGATTTCTCCTTAGTTTTTAGTTGATTATAATTGCTTTCTCTTTTATTTCACTCCAAAATTTCAAACCCCCTTTTTCTTTGCTTTAATTTTCATTAAAATAAATCTACCCAATCCCTGTGGATACGACCTTACTCATCACTGTTACAATTTGTATTTTTCGAGAGTGAGAATTTTATTATTTGTTGGATTCGACACCCACCAGTTGCCTTACTCCTATCTTGAATCAAATGTTTTATCTCAATTGCTACTTTCACATCCCAAACAAGCAATTGGTAAATATTCAATCAAAGCACATAAATACCCTAATGTAATTGCTACAAATTACTCTTTAATTCCAATTCAAAAGACACAAGATCTATCTTATAAATTATCAAGAAGCGACAATATATTTCAATAATAATATTGTAGTAATGGACAAACCTATAAGATAGATCTACCAAAATCAATTACATCTAACAACTTTGACATAAGAAAAGCTTGACTAGACTTATATGGAGAAGAAAGATGCAATCATCGGATTAAGAAAATCTAAGAGAAGAAGAACATAAATTGCAGCTGTCACATGAACTCAAATCCTTCTTATTTAATCAAAGAGTAAATCATAAATAATGTTTAACAATCAGTCCATACAACTGAATCAAAGATAGAAATAAGAACAACTACACCTAGACATTCATCTTTTCACCTTGCTTGGAGTTTAGTTGGACATAGGGTTCATCCTTGATCACCTTGAGGAAGAAGAAGATGATAGCTCTCTTAATCCCAACCTCCTTTTCAGCAAACCCTAAGTGTTTTATTAATACCCCAGGAGGTTTAAAGGTATTTTTGGGTCAAGAAATATCATTAAAGTCCTAATAAGGTCATAAACTAGAAACAGAGAAATCGCGTCCGTACCGTGGCACAGAATAGATGCGCCGCAACACGGTTGTAAAAACACTCCCGTACTGCGACGCAAACCATGCCTCGCCGCGGTGCAACCGCCTAAACTCAGATTCTCAATGATTCGGGTGGTCGCGGCGTAAATCTTCCGTGCCGTGGCACAAAACCCTAAAAATGTTTTTTTTTTCATTTTATCTTTCCGAAACCATTCTTTCACTCCAATATGCATGGAATCTTCGTGCTTTAATTAACATTAGTTTTTCTATCTTTTTTAAACCCAAAATACGTGAAAATGCATCGAAATAAATCAATATACCAAGAATGACACTTAAGAATTATTAAGGCATAAATGTGTAATCCAGCCCTAAATCAACCCTAAATGTTAACTAATAAATACTATTAAGATGCATTTTCTGACTCTCATCATAACCTCCAACTAGCTTATTGCTAGTCCCTTGCAATTCAAGTGAAAGAAACATGAAATGAATTCTATACTAGAAATCAAAACAAAACAAAGCAATGTTAGCGTTAATCTAAGAGTAATTCAACTTTTTGTCTCAAAAATTGCACATAACGCACAACATACAGAATCATTAAATACCACCCAAGTCGAAAAACAATCCAAACATCAACCTCATATTCGTTATCGACTCTTAACATCCATCTTACCACAAACCATTAATCCAAACACCCGGATGATTTTATGCACAACATTCATGAATACAAGTCTTGGCCTCTAAAGACGTATTAAATTACGTGACATCAATCACAAATCAGACTCCATAGGCTCACTTTTCAAATCACTCTCCACTAATGTAGAAAAATCACACTACATTGGATCAATAGGTCTTTAATAGGTTTGTAATGTCAGGCTAAGGTAAAGGTCAAGAAAGAACGAGAAGGATTAAAAAAGTAAAAGAACTCGGTCTTTTAATTTTAACACAATCTTTTTAAGAATTAAATAACCTTACTTCAGCACCCAATTCATTCAACCATTTTTCAACATTTCTCCCAATAATTCAACACTTTTTTTCCCTTTTTTTTTTCTTTTCTAGCACATAACCATTCACCTCCGTTTTCATTCTTTACTCTTTTTCACAACCCCTAACCTATCTCCTTTAAAGTACTTGGGTTATGGTAGTAATATTTTTTCATATTTCCACCCTTACTCCTCTTAAGTGCTTCTAAATAAATATGTATAAACTGAGTTCTCTTAAAAGAAAGGTAGGGATAAAATATTTTTAGGCTCATAAAGGTAAGTAAGTGGGCTATCGAAAGAAACAAGACTAAATTTTTTTTTTAAAGGGCTCAAACAGGTAATTAGCGATAAATATAACAAAGGTAAGCTTGAAAGGCTCAAAAGGTCCAAAGATGGCCTACATCATATCCTAAGTAGTGTGCATTCTAGGATTTCGCCTCAAGTGATTATCAAATAAGTTCTAGAGCTTGTCGAGACCATAAACGTATTCACAAAACATTCGCACATAAAACTTCTCTAAATGTTTTAGACTAATCATGCAATCTTACTGCAAACCAGAGTCTCAAACTAAATGAAGATTTGACACTTAAAATTATTCTCAAACTGAAGCAAGATTTAACTTCTTCTAAACGCTATATGCTATCTCAATTATACTCATATCATTGACATGTAAATTAACTCCAAAACTAACACAAAGCATACTAAGAACAAACAAAACTAAACATAAATATTTTTTTTCTAACAATTTATCCTAACAAACGAATTAAAACGAAAATGGGAAAGTGATACCAAATAATTCAATGGTAAGAAATAGAAAATGTGTTTCCTCCACCCCCAACCTATGACTTGCATTGTCCCCAATGTGAAAGAAAAAAATCGAGATAAAAAAAAGAAGAGGTAAAGAAAACTCCCTTATTAACCAATAGTGCGAGAAAGCCGAAATTTGTGCACGACCATTCGAACTCCATACTGTTCCTCTTTTTGAAATTTCGATCTCTAACATAGAAAAAAAACAAACAAAAAGAAGGAAACTACGGTGTAATATTAAGATTCCCACCGAATGTTAGGTTAGCACATCAAAACTAAATAAAAAAATAAAAATGAAAAATGAAGTACGAATAATAAAGATAACTAAAAAGAGTACAAAATAAAAGTTAATACAGTCATCCAAAAATAAAATAAGAAATAAAAAAACAAAACAAACAAGAGACAACCCAAAAATTAACCCGCCATGTCATCGTCCTCCTCCTCCGCTGGAGCGGGATCAAAGGATGACCCAGATAGGGCGGAAAGGTGGGAAAGTGACCCATATCACAACTGGCGGTGGAAGCAAGGTATTGGTACATCTAACCAAAAGAAGAGTAAACCACCGTGTGATAGTCTGCTTGCCTGGCTAAAAATTGATCCTGACGATCAAACCTATCCTGTAAGAACTACTGATGCTCATCAAATCGAATCTATAGACACTCAAGTCGCTCTACAACAGTCAAAGCCTTAGGAGGTAGAAGTGGGGCAGCAGCCGCTGCTCCCTCTTTCGGAGTTTACAACCTCGTTGCCTTAATCATAGTGAGCATTCCATTATCGAGAGGCTTCTTGGGGTGTTGTGCTTTCTCATCATTACTGTACTGGACGCTGGCCCGAATGCATAACTGGGTAATCAAGGAAGGGAAGTATAGACCAAGCTTATGTCTCACAATATGGATGATAAAATCAAATATAATTCGACCCACATCAATAGTCATACCCATCAAAATAGCATAAATCAGAACAACCCTCACAATAGTAACATCGCTATAATGCATAGCAGGCATCATCTTCTGACACACAAAGTATTGCCAAGCCCGAGTATTCACAGTAAAAGAAGTACCTGGCAAGGTCTTAGGCTTACCACCCAACATCTTCTAAGTCGAGCCCAGAATACAGAGTGTATTACAAACCTCATCATAGTCAACATTAGACAAATAAGTAATATATTCGCTATTCTTAATGTCGAGCAGCCCATAAAACTTGTTAATAGATGCACTGTCAAAGGAAATTGTTTTTCCTCTAACCATCACTTTTCCATTCCTATGCTCTTCCACATTAGCATAAAATTCTCTAACCACATTAATAATGGAATTAGGTGGTTGTCCCCTAATTTCACCCCAATTCCTATCAATAATCATCTTAAACAAAATTGGGTTTCCCCTCTCTATGATATTGAAACCTCTTTCAGGAATGGGTTTCCTAGTATGCATTAAACTAACATACCTCTCACTAGCATTAAAACTGAAAAATTTACTATCATCAAACTCTTAAGGTTATTTCCTCATTTGTCTATTAGTTTTAGGAGCCATTTGAATCAAATTGTTCTAAGACAAGGTAAATAATTCAAATGTAACCACTCAAATACCACAAATCCACAACAAAGAGAAGTAAATCGATCTTACTTGATAAATAATCGGCCTAAAGTCAGAGAGAATACCCACAAACTCAAAATCCTCTTGAAATCCCCAAAATCCTCTTGGACCCAAAGCTTTGTGGACAAATTTGCAGCAAAATCTTCAATCTAAGTGAAGAATTCCTCAAGGAATGTGTTAGAATCAAGAAAGAATGAGGAAAAATAAATGGCTAAGGATGGATTTGGAGAGAAATTGAGAGAAAGTAGTAAAGCTGTTGCTTTTCTTTCAAAAAGAATGAGGGAAAAATGGGTTTTTTAAAAAACCTAATTGCAATTTAATTCCATGCGTGCCGCGACACTAACTTACTTGTGCCATGGCACGAGCACAAGAACTTGAATCTTGGGAGTTGCAGGTGGGTGAGGCGCGGGGACCTTGCGCCTAGGTGTGAGGTCTAGAGCCTTCTTGTTGTGCTGAAAATTAACAAATAAAAGGCATAAAAATCTAAACTAAAATTAAAAAAAATAAACCTAAAACTAATAAAAATAAAATAAAACTAAACTAAAAACAAAATCCTAAAATTAACAAAAACTCAACAAAAACAAGTGCGTTCACCCCCAACCAAAATGGAACAATGTCCACAATATTCTAAAATTAAAAATAAACAAAAATTCAAAAAAAATTAAAACTAATGTATAATGAAACGTAAGTACCCAATTAAGAAGGATAAACCGAGGGCACCAAAGAGATCTTTTCGGGCTTATCTTTAACACGTCATATTCCCAGTAGAGCTTCAACCTTTGGCCATTAACTCGAAATGCATGACCGTCAGAGGGATTTTCAACCTCTACCACTCCATTGAGAAAAACACTCTTCACAACATAAAGTCCCTTCCATCGTGATCACAATTTTCCCGGATGGTAGTGTAACCGAGAGTCATAAAAAAAACTCGATTACCTTGTTCAAAATTTTTTCGGAGTATTTTCTGATCATGTACTGCTTTCATTCTTGACTTTAAGTCCTTAGCATTATCATATGCATCATCCCTAAACTCCACAAGTTCATAAAGTTGCATTTTCCTCTCCTCACCGGATATCTTCAAGTCATAGTTAAAATTTCGAATAGCCCAATATACTCTATGCTCAAGTTCTACCAGTAAGTGACATGCTTTGCCGAATACCAACCAATAAGGAGATGCTCTAAGAACCGTCTTGTATGCTGTCCGATATGCCTAAAACGCATCCGATAGGCGCAAAGACCAATCTTTTCGATTTGGATTTACCGTTTTTTCAAGTATTTGCTTAATCTCCCTATTTGCTAGTTCCGTGTGGCCATTGGTTTGTAGATGATAAGCTGTAGAAACCTTATGGGTAACTCCATACCTGCGCATCAAAGCCTCAAAAGAACAATTACAAAAATGTGACCCTTGATCACTAATTATAACACGTGGAGTACCGTACATGGATAAAATATGATCTTTAAGAAATTTAACAACTTTATTATAATTACTGCGGAAAGGTATAGCTTCAACCCATTTAGAAACATAATCAACGGCAAGCAAAATGTAAAGATACCTAAAAGAAGGTGAGAATGGTCCCATAAAATCGATCCCCCAACAATCAAAGATTTCCACCACTAAGATCAGGTTGAGAGGCATCATACGATGGCGGGCCAATGAACTTAGCTTTTGACATCTTTCATATGAACGACAAAACTCATTAGCATCCTTGAATAAAGTAGGCCAATAAAAACCGCATTGCAAAATTTTGCGACTATCTTTTTAATAGAAAAATGACCACCACAAGCATAGGTATGACAAAAAGTTAACACACTATCAAATTCCATATCCGAAATGCATCTTCTTATTATTTGATCGGGGCAATATTTAAAAAGATAAGGATCATTCCAATAAAAATTCTTTACCTCAGCCAAAAACTTACACTTATCTTGTGCACTCCATGTAGATGGAACTTGACGGAAAACCAAGTAGTTTGCAATGTCGGCATACCATGGTGTGTGACAAAGGACATAAAATAAATTTTCATCCAGAAAGGCTTCGCGAATGAGCAAAATGTCAGTATCATTCTTAAATTCCAAGCGAGATAGATGGTCCGCTACAACATTTTCCACCCCTTTCTTGTCTTTGATGGTCAAGTCAAATTCCTGCAAAAGCAAAATCCAACGTATCAAATGGGCCTTAGCATTCATTTTTGAGAAAAGAAATTTAAGGGCGGAATGATCTGTGAATATGGTGATAGGTGAACCAATCAAATAAGAGCGAAATTTATCCAATGTAAATACTACGGCTAGTAATTATTTCTAGGTTATGGTGTGCATCATTTGAGAATGATTCAAGGTTCTACTAGCATAATAAACAACAAATAGTTTTCCCTCCCTTCTTTGTCCTAAAACAACCCCTAAAGCATAGTCATTAGCATCACACATAATCTCAAAAGGCAAGGTAAAATCAGGTGATTGCATAATAGGAGCAGTTGTAAGCTTAGAGACAAGTGTGCTAAAGGCTTTCTCACATTCGAGGCTCCACTTAAACTCAGTATCCTTCAACAAAATGTTACATAAGGGTCAAGAGATTGTACTAAAATTTTGAATAAACCTTCTATAAAACCCAGCATGCCTTTAAAAAGACCTAACATCTTTAATATTCTTAGGAGTGAGTAGTTTAGAGATTAATTCAATTTTTGATTTATCCACTTCTATCCCCTTTTCGGACACTATATGGCCCAAAACTATTTCGGAAGACACCATAAAATGGCACTTCTCCCAATTAAGCACAAACCCCTTCTCTTCACACCTACACAAAATATTTTTCAAGTTAGATAAACATGAATCAAAAGAAGTTCCAAACATGGTTAAATCATCCATAAACACTTCCATATATTCTTCAACCATGTCACTAAAAATACTTATCATGCATCTTTGAAAAGTAGCCGGTGCATTACACAGACCAAATGAAATTCTACGAAAAGCAAAAGTACCAAAAGGACAAGTAAATGTGGTCTTATCTTGATCCTTTAAGACAATTCCTATTTGGTAGTATCCCGAATACCCATCTAAAAAACAATAGAAATGATGACCAGCCACTCGTTCTAAAATTTGATCTATGAATGAAAGGGGAAAATGGTCTTTCCGAGTAGCCGAATTAAGTTTCCTATAATCAATGCACATACATCACCCAGTCACTACATTAGTTGGTACTAACAATCCCTCTTCATTTTCTACCATGGTCACCCCGGCTTTCTTAGGACCTACTTGAGTTGGACTAATCCACTTACTATCGGATATTGGATATATAATTCCTGCATCTAACAGCTTTAAGAATTTTTTCTTAACTACCTCTTTCATAGTTGGATTTAGCCTTCTTTATGGGTCTCTACAAGGATTAGCTCATTCTTTTAGATAAATCCTATAGGAACAAATTAAAGGGCTAATACCTTTTATGTAGGCTATAGTCCAATCTAATGTAGATTTATGCTCTCTTAACAAATTCAACAATTTATCACATTGCATATCACTAAGTTCAGAAGAGATAATAACTGGAAAGGTATCACTCGGGCCTAAGAAGGCATGTTTGAGTCCTTTGGGCAGCAGAGCTAAATTAAGCGTTGGTGTCTCCTCGGAAGATGGTTTGGGTGGCTCCCTCTCTTTAGGGAACTCTTCAAAGCATGGTGATGAGAGTCATAAAATGCATTTTAATAGTACTTAATTGTTGGCATTTTAGGGTTGATCTAGGGTTTAATTACACTTTTATACCTTAATAACTCTAAAGTGATATTCTTGAATCATTAACTTATTTCGGTGCATTTTCAGGTACTTGGTGTTTAAAAGAGATGGAAAAACTATTATTGCTTGAAGCACTAAGATTCCATGCATATCATGGTGAAAGAGTAGTTTCGGAAGGATAAAACGAAGAAAACCTCCACCAACCAATGAGAGCCGCGACCTGGACTAGTGAGAGCCACAGCTTGTAGAAAGATTGCCCAAAAGAGCTAAGTCCACCTTCAGTGGGCGCCTAGAAGAGAGAGCCTAGGTGCCCATAGCAAGCACCAGCCAAAGCCTAGGCACCCAGAAGAGAGAGCCGCGACGCGCACTCAAAAGTTTGTTTCCGAGTTTTGACCTAATTAGGACTTTAATGATTGTTTAAACCCTAGAATATCCTTGGACCTCTTGTACTATAAATAGATCACTTAGGATTTTAGAAAAGATATCTTAGGAAGTCTGAAAAACTCAAGAAGGCTACCACACTCTCCTCCATCAAAGTGTTCAACCATGAACTTCATGGTGAACTAATCTCCAAGCAAGATGAAGGGATGAATCCCTAGGTGTAGTTGTTCTTATTTCATTTATTGATTCAGTTGTAGTTTGGATTTATTATCAAAACATTGTAAGAGTTACTCTTTAATTTAATTAGAAGATCTTTTTCTTAATCCGGTGATTGTATCTTTCTTCTCCATAATAGTCTAGTCATGCTTTTCTTATGTGACGTTGTTTGGGTATGACTGAGTCCGGTAGATTTATCTTTTAGGCTTGTCCATTACTGCAATATTGTCATTAAAGATATGTTGTCATTTCTTGATAAATCTATAGGATAGGTCATGTGTGCTTAACTCGAAAGAGTAATTCACATCAATTACATTAGGGTATATATATGTGCTTGATTGAATATTTGCCAATTGCTTGTTTGGGATGTGAAACTCGCAATCGAGATAAAAACAACTGAATTAAGATTGGAATAAAGCAACGAACCTAGAGAGGATTCCCGGAACTTTGTTGTTTCTTTATCGTATACTTCAATCTATTTACACAATTACTTCATCATTCATATCTTCTCACTTGATTATTATCGTTCGTGTTAAGGTTTACACTTTTCCTTTGTAGATCACTTTTCCCTGTGGAATCGACACCCCAAAGCTGTGCTACAACTATCGCATTATACTTTGGGCGTAATCAATTGTCAACTCTAAGATAAGATGGTACTATTGTTCTTTTCTTTAAGTGTTTAATTTTCTAAATTCTTTTATTTGTTATGTTTTATTTCCTTTTATCTCATTTGGTGTATGCTTAGACCAAGAGATTCGCGAGGTACATTCATTAAAGGACCCAAAGTAGATCTACCCTTTCCTTCCACATTCGTTAGTGAAACCTCGCCTAGATCAAACCCTAGTGTACACCTAAACGAGAATTCGGAAAATTTTGTTAACATGGCTGAAAACCTTAATGAGAATGTTGCTAGGACACTTAAAGATTATTTACATCCTAGCCGAACAGCCACACCATCATGCATCATGTTTCTAGCCAACACTCGCCATCAAGACTTTAAAACAGGGATGATTCAATTACTCCCTACATTTCATGGCCTGGAAAACGAAAACCCATATGTGCACATTAGGGAGTTTGAGGAAGTAGTTGTGACTTTTCATAGTCAAGATGCAACTGATGATATCGTGAGACTCAAGTTTTTTCCTTTCTCCTTGAAGGATAAAGCTAAGAGTTGGTTATACTTGCTGAGACCACGATCTATTGGGTCATGGAATGAGATGACCCAAGTCTTCTTTAATAAATACTTCCCTCAACATAAGACCAATGCTTTAAAATACAAATCTCTACCTTTGCACAAAAGGAGAACGAGACTTTGTATCAGTCTTGGGAGAAATTTAAAGAGCTATTAATTATGTGTCCACACCATAGGTATGCGAGTTGGTGCTTAGTGAGCTATTTTTATGAGGGACTTACCTATAGAGAGAGTTAATTTGTAGAGATGATGTGTAATGGTGAATTTCTGCAAAAAGACCTTGATGAGGCCATTGTGTACCTCAATGAGCTTGCTGAAAAAGCTCACACTTGGACTAGACCTAGTGCTACTGAAAGTACAAATAGGTCACGACCTGTAGGAAACCCCAGTAGTGGTGGAATATACCATCTTAGGGAAGAAGACAACCTAAAAGCTAAGGTCGAAATGCTTACTAGGGAGTTAGATGCATTAAAAACTAAAGGCTCAAAACCAACACACGTAGTTAACCATGCCGAATCTTTGGAACCATGTTTTGTGTATGGCGGGGTAGATCATCTTACCCAAGAGTGTCCCACATTTGCTGAGATGAGAGGGATGTATGAGGAACAATATAATGCCTTAGGCATGTACAAGAAGCCCGCAGCACCCTTCTCTAACACCTATAATCTGGGATGGCGAAATCACCCCAGTTTCAGCTGGATGTCTGAAAACCAGTAGCTTACACAACCTCCTAGATCATACCCTGCACCATATCATGCACCCTCATCCTCTAAGAGTTCTTTAGAAGACACTTTACATGCTTTTATAGAGGCACAGGGTAAGACAAATTAGAGGTGTGAAGGGTTAATTACGTAGGTTGTTGAAGAGAACAAAGAGATAAGGAGCCAAGTGACCAAATTGATAGGCTCCTTGAATGTGAATGAGCGAGGGAAGTTCCCTTCCCAAACTTAGTCCACACCCCATGGTTAACATATGGCACAAAAAAATCTGGAAAATATAAATGCCACTGTGACAAGAAGTGGTAAGACATTACACATCCCAACAACGAAAAAATCCGAGGATGTGGAAAAGGGTCAAAGTAGTAGTGATGCTGAAGTGCCCAAGGACCCTGAGGTTACCAAGAGCCCTGTTAAGGCACCATTCCCTCAAGCCTTAAAACCAAACAAGAAAAATATGGACCTAAACAATGAAATCCTAGAAAACCTAATGCAAGTAAAATTGAATCTTCCACTTTTGCATGTGATTAAACAAGTTCCTACTTATGCAAAAGTTCTCAAGGATTTGTGTACCATTAAGAGGAAGCACTATGTAAAGAAAACAACATTCTTAACTGAGCAAGTCAGTGCTTTAATTAAGCAAAGAATTCCCCTAAAATATAAGGATCCTGGTTGTCCAACCATTGCGTGTAGCATTGGAAATCATGAAGTTGGACAAGCCTTGCTAGATTTAGGAGCTAGTGTAAACCTGATGCCATTTTTTATTTATCTGCAACTGGGTTTGGGAGAAATCAAACCAACCGATGTGGTATTACAATTGGCTGACCATTCAGTCAAAGTAACCCGTGGTGTGGTAGAGGACGTTCTCATTTAAATTGATAAATTTTATTATCCTGTTGATTTTTTAATCCTTGATACTACTTCTGTTGTGGACACTAACTCTAAAATTCCTTTGATCTTGGGTAGACCTTTTCTTGCTACTGGAAATGCTCTAATTAATTTTAAGAATGGACTCATGAAGCTGTCTTTTGGAAATATGACCCTCGAAGTGAACATCTTCAATGTTGCAAAACAGGCCGAAGATGAGGACGAGAACCACCAATTATATATGATCGAGTCACTCATCGATAAGGGAGTTACTATAGCTCATGATTTTGATTCTCTTGAATATTTTCTTGTTAATTCTGAGATTGATTCTATTAATGATAAAACTGATATAATTGATATTTGTGCTGTTTTTGATAAATCTCAGGATTATAGAACTCGAGCATGGCAACCAAAATTTGAAGAGTTACCCGAAAAAAGCGAGAAACAAATCCCCTCAAGTGTGGAAGCACCTAAAGTCAAATTGAAGCCACTACCTAAAGGTTTGAAGCATGTCTTCCTCGGTCCAGGTGATACCTTTCGTATTATTATCTCATATAAATTATCTACATCTCAAGGTGAGAAATTAATTCAGACCTTAAATGCATATAAATCAGCCTTAGGTTGGAGTATGGCTGATTTAAAGGGAATTAGTCCCCTGATCTATTCTCATAAGATAAATTTGGATGAAGAGACTAGTCCTCGTAAAGACCCTCAACGAAGGCTTAACCCTACTATGAAGGAAGTAGTGAAGAATGAAGTGTTAAAACTATTAGATGCAGGAATTATATATCCCATAGCTGATAGTAAATAGGTAAGCCCTACACAAGTCGTTCCTAAAAAGTCTGGAGTCACTGTAGTAAAGACTGACCTAGGAGAGTTAGTCCCTACAAAACTTGTGACTGGGTGGTGCATGTGCATTGCTTACAGAAAATTAAATGCTGCCACTCGGAAAGACCACTTCCCACTCCCTTTTATCGATCAAATTCTTGAGCGTGTAGCTGGTCATCCTTTTTACTGTTTCTTAAATGGTTATTCTGGTTATTATCAAATTGAAATTATGTTAGAAGACTAGGATAAAACCACCTTCACTTATCCTTTTGGTACTTATGCTTTTCGTAGAATGCCATTTGGACTGTGTAATGCCCCTGCCACTTTTCAACATTGCATGATGAGCATTTTTGGTGACATTGTTGAAAATTGCATGGAGCTTTTTATGGATAACCTAACTGTTTTTGGATCTTAATTTGATGCATACTTAATGAATTTAGAAAGAGTGCTGATTCATTGTGAGGAAAAGGAATTAGTCTTAAATTGGGAAAAATGCCATTTCATGGTACCATCTGGTATTGTCTTAGGGCATATTGTTTCTTCTAAGGGGATAGAGGTTGATCAATCTAAGATTGAATTAATCTCTAAATTGCCAACACCTAAGACAGTAAAAGATGTAAGATCTTTCCTTGGTCATACTGGTTTTTATAGGAGGTTCATACAAAAATTTTCCAACATATCTAGACCACTATGTGCCCTCCTAGTTAAAAATGTTCCTTTTGAATGGACTCAAGCTTGTCAAGAGGCCTTTAACACGCTAATTGGCAAGCTTACTTCAGCACCTATAATGCAGTCACCTAATTGGAATTTACCTTTTGAAATCATGTGTGATGCTAGTGACTATGCTATAGGTGCTGTTCTTGGATAGCGAAGAGAGGAAAAACCTTTTGTGATCTACTATGCTAGCAAAACCTTAAATAGTGCTCAAATGAACTACTCCACCATTGAAAAAGAATTATTTGCTGTAGTATTTGCTTTGGAAAAATTTTGTGCTTATTTAATTGGTTCTCCTATTCTCATCTTCACAGATCATGCAGCCCTCAAGTACCTTCTTACAAAGAAGGATGCCAATGCACGACTAATACGGTGGATCCTACTCCTACAAGAATTTGACATCACCATCAAAGACACGAAAGGAGTAACGAATGTAGTGGCGGACCATCTCTCAAGGCTCACATTTGAGGATACCTCTGATGACATGCTAATCAAGGATGATTTTTTGGATGAGCAATTACTCTCAGTTACTTCTCTGCCATGGTTTGCTCATATCGTGAATTATTTGGCTACCGGTGAGATACCGATGGATTTGAGCGCTCAACACAAGAGGAAATTCTTGAATGAGGTATGTAATTTTTATTGGGATGACCCCTGTCTTTTCAAGTACTACCCTGACCAAATTTTAAGGCGTTGCATCCCTAATGAAGAAATTGCCAGCATCTTGGAATTTTGTCACTCCCAAGTTTGTGGAGGCCACTTTTCAATGAAAAAACCACTGCAAAAATTTTGCAGGGTGGATTTTATTGGCCTACCTTGTTTAAAGATGCAAACATCTATTGTCGCCCATATAAAAAGTGTCAGAAGTTAGGAGCTGTGTCTCGTCGAAATATGATGCCCTTAAACCCAATTTTAGTGATTGAAATCTTTGATTGTTGGGGCATTGATTTCATGGGACCATTTCCTCCTTCTTTTGGATATCAATATATCATTGTGGCAATAGATTATATATCAAAGTGGGTAGAGGCAGCAGCTTACTGAAGCAATGATAATAGAACGGTAATTAAATTTCTCAAAGAAAATGTGTTATCTTGATTTGGTACACCACGTGCTATAATTAGTGATCGAGGTACACATTTTTGCAACCGTTCATTTGAAGCTTTAATGAGAAAATATGGGGTGCTACATAAAATTTTTACAGCCTACCATCCTCAGACCAGTGGACAAGTAGAACTTGCTAATAGGAAAATTAAACAAATTTTAGAAAAAACGGTTAACCCGGATCGCAAGGATTGGTCTTTGAGACTAGTTGATGCGCTTTGGGCTTACCGTACAACTTTCAAAACTCCCTTAGGTATGTCACCTTATAGGTTTGTTTTTGGAAAGCCTTGCCACTTACCTGTAGAGCTCGAGCATTGAGCTTATTGGGCCATCAAGTCTTTCAATTTTGGCATAGGAGAAGCGAGTAAGCTTAGGAAATATCAGTTGACCAAGTTAGAGGAGTTAAGAAATGATGCTTATGAGAACTCTAGAATCTATAAGGCAAATATGAAAATGTTTCATGAAAAAAACATTTTGAGGAAAACATTTAAGCCTGATGATCGAGTGTTCTTATATGATTCTAGACTCCATAAACATCCGGGAAAACTTCGGTCTAGGTGGATCGGTCCTTTCGTAGTGAAAAATGCTTTTGAAAATGGGGTGGTAGAAATAGAGGACATAGAGATGGTCAGATTTTCAAAGTAAATGGTCAACGCCTTAAAGTCTTAATCGATAGGCAAGATCTGGAAGTGGAAGACATTCCGCTTATGGATCCGGTCTATTCCCCTTGACCACACGACACAGGTACATTTTTATTTATTTTTCTTTTGTTTTGTTTGTTTTGTTAAGTTTATTTTAATTTTAATTTTTTAGTTTAAGAATTATTTTTGTTTGACTAATTTTATTTTAGTTTTTTCTTCTTTTGGAAACAAACAAGTTTTTTTTTAAACTAGAAATAGGTCCAAGCAGCCCGTGCGCCTCGGTCCAGCCCAAGTCCCGCCTCGCCTCACAGTACCAGGCCATCCCACACTAGCCCGCGCCTAGGCCCAGCACTGTGTGTGCTACAGCGCATAAAATGGCCACACACACAACCCAGTCCAAGCCGCGACGCGCCTTCAGCTAAGCCACGGCTTCACTTGTTTTGTCACCTGTCCCTGTACACTAAATAAAACCAATTCTACACTTATCATCTTCATTTTTCCCTCACGAAAACAACATTTCACTTCTCTCTCTCTCATCCTCTCCCCAAAACCCCAACTTGCCCACTCATTTTTACTCAAAATTTCTTGATTCTAACATCATTTATTGTAGGATTTTGCACTAATATTGCAGATTTTGTTGGAAATTTCTTCAAAAAGCTTGGTACTAAGAAGATTTTGGGTTCATCAAGAAAACTTCAAGTTGGTGGGTAGTCTTTATTCTCTCCAATTTTGGGCATCAAGTAAGTTAAATTTCTTCTCTTTGTTGTTCATTTGTGCTATTTAGGTGGTTAATTTTGAATTAGTTCTATTGTTCTATATATTTGATTCTAATGGAACCTAAACCTCAGAGACAAAGGGGGAAACACGCACAAGAGTATGATGAGAGAAAATTTGTTAGTTTTGAGGCTAGTGAGAGATATATTAGGAGGATGCACACTAGAAAACCCGTTCCTGAGAGAGGATTCAATATAATAAAGAGAGCAAACCCCACCTTATTTAGAATGATTATTGATAGGCATTGGGGTACATTTGCTAGCCAACCATCTCATTCCCTCACCAATGTGGTTAGAGAATTCTATTCTAATGCAGAAGAACATAGGAATGGTAAGGTGAGAGTGAGAGGAAAAATAGTTTCTTTTAGAAGCACATCTATCAACAGATTCTATGGGCTCCCTGACATAGAAAATAGTGAGTATAATGCATATGCATCTAATATTAATTATGAAGAGATTTGTAATACTCTCTGTACTCCGGGCACTACATGGAAAATGATAGGAGATACTCCTGTAACCTTACCCGGTACTTCTCTTACTGTACATGCTAGAGCTTGGCAATATTTTGTATGTCAGAGACTGATGCCTGCCACACACTATAGTGACCTTATTGTTGAGAGAGCTATGTTGATTTATGCCATTTTGATGGGCATGACTATTGATGTGGGCCAGATCATATTCAATTCTATCATACACACTGTGCAACAAAGGCTTAGATTATACTTCCTTTCCTTAATTACCCAATTATGCCTCCAAGCCGGAGTCTAGTACAATCCTGATGAGGAAGCCCAGCAACCTAAAAAACCCATCGATGATAGCATGCTTAATCTGATTAAAGCCTCAAGGCCACCAGTTCCGGAAGAGAGAGCAGAAATTATAGCCCCTCCTCCCCCTAGGCATGTCACTATTGCAGAGCGCCTTGAGCGTTTAGAGATTCATTTTGACGAGCATAAGAAATTCTTGCATGATAGGTTTGATCATCAAGAACGCTTCTTGGCTAGGCAAGCTGATTATCAAGCGGGGGTGTACTCTTCTTTTGGCCAGATGTACCAACACCTTGCCTCCGCTACTGGTTGTGACATGGATCACTTTCCCACTTTGCCACCCTATCCGGGTTCCTCTTTTGATCCAACTCCTGAGGCAGGTGAAGAGAATGAAGAAAATAAAGAGAATGAAGAATAGGATGATGACATAGAGGATTAGTTGTGGGTTTTATCTTGTTTGTTTCCTTTTATTTTATTTATTATCGGATGACTGTACAAACATTTTTTTCTCTTTTCCTTTTCGTTATTTTATTTTTCGTACTTTCTCTTCATTTTTAGTTATTTCTTTCCATTTCATGTGTTAACCTAACATACGGTGGGAATCTTAATAGTACACCGCAGTTGCTTTCTTTTTGTTGTGTTGTTCTATGTTGTAGATCGAAATTTTAGCAAGAAGAATAGCCTACAGTTCACATGATGGTGCACAATTTTCAGCTTGTGTGCACTCTTGCTTACAAAGGGAGTTTCCTTTAACATTGAGGACAATGCAATTTTTAAGTTGGGGTGGAGGAAACGTTTTTTTTTTTGAACTGCTTGGTGTCACTTTCCCTTTTTATTTGTTTTTAGCATGCTTTGTGTTAACCTTAGAGTTAATTTACATGTCAATGATATGAACATAATTGAGATAGTATATAGCATTTACAAGAAATTAAATCTTTCTTTGGTTTGAGAATAATTTTAAATGTTGATCTTCATTTGGTTTGAGACTCTAGTTTGTGGTAAGATTATATGATTAGTCTAAAACATTTAGAGAAGTTTTATGTGTGATTGTTTGTGAATACTTTTGCGGTCTTGACAAGCTCTAGAACTTATTTGATAATCACTTGAGGCGAATTCCTAGAATGCGCATTACTTAGGATATGATATAGGCCATTTTTGAATTGTTTGAACCTTTCAAACTTACCATTGCTATATTTATCGCTAATCACCTGTTTGAGCATTTTTCTTGAAAAAAAAATTGAGCCTTGTTTCTTTCAATAACCCATTCACTTACCCTTATGAGACTAAAAATATTTTATCCTTACCCTTCTTTTAAAAGAACTTAGTTATACACATTTGTTGTGAAACATTTGAGAGGAGTAAGGATGGAAATATGAAAAAAAATATTACTACCATAACCCAAGTACATTAAAGGAGATAATTTGGGGGTTGTGGAAAAGAAAAGAAGAAGAAAAGAATTAAAAGAAGGTGAATGGTCTTATGCCAAAATAGATAGGAAAAGAAAAGAAAAAAAGAGAAGAAAAAGAGAAGTGAAGCATGGCAAAGAAATAAGAAAAGAAAAGAAAAGTGATGACTTATCGAGAGATATACTCTTATAAAAAAATGGTTCGAAGAGTTGGATGTTGAAGTAAGGTTATCCAGTGCTTAAAAGTGGTTGTGTTTAAAGCTAAGAGATTGATTTCTTTTACTTGCAAATCCTTCATGTTCTTCCTTAACCTTTACCTTAGCCTAACGTTACAAGCTTATTAAAGACTTATTGATCCAATGTAGTGTGATTTTTCTACAATAGTGGAGAGTAATTTGAAAAATAAGCCTATGGAGCTTGACTGGTGATTGATGTCATGCAATTTATTATGTTTTTAGAGGCCAAGACTTGTATTCATGAATGTTATGCATAAAATCATCTGGATGTTCGGATTAATGGATTGTGGTAAGATGGATATTAAGAGTCGATAAAAATTTTAAGATTGATATTTGGATTACTTTTGGACTTAGGTGATATTTAATGATTCTATGTGTTGTATACTATGTGCAATGTCTGAGACAAAAAGTGAATTGCTCTTGGTTTAACGCTAGCATTGTTTTACCTTGTTTTGATCCCTACCATAAGAATTCATCTCTTGCTTTCGCTTGAATTGCTAGGGACTAGTATTAAGCTAGTTAGGGGTTGTGATGAGAGTCATAAAATGCATTTTAATAGTACTTAATTGTTGGCATTTTAGGGTTGATCTAGGGTTTAATTACACTTTTATACCTTAATAACTCTAAAGTGATATTTTTGAATCATTAACTTATTTCGATGCATTTTCAAGTACTTGATGTTTAAAAGAGATGGAAAAACTATTATTTCTTAAAGCACTAAGATTCCATGCATATCAAGGTGAAGGAGTAGTTGTGGAAGGATAAAACGAAGAGAACCTCCACCAACCAATGAAAGTCGCGGCCTAGACTAGTGAGAGTCGCGGCCTCCAAAAAAATTGCCCAAAAGAGCCAAGTCCACCTTCAATGGGCACCTAGGCGCCTAGAAGATAGAGCCTAGGCACCCAGAGCAAGCACCAGCCAAAGCCTAGGCACCCAGAAGAGACAGCCACGACGCCCAGAGCCTTCACCTAACCAAAACCATCCAAAGCCTAGGCGCCCAGAAGAGAGAGCAGCGGTGCGCACTCCAAAGTTTGTTTTTGAGTTATGACCTAATTAGGACTTTAATGATTGTTTAAACCCTAGAATATCCTTGGACCTCTTGTACTATAAATAGATCACTTAGGGTTTTAGAAAAGATATCTTGGGAAGTCTGAAAAACTTAAGAAGGCTACCACACTCTGCTCCATCAAAGTGTTTAATCATGAACTTCATGGCGAACTAATCTCCAAGCAAGGCGAAGGGATGAATCCCTAGGTGTAGTTGTTCTTATTTCCTTTATTGATTCAGTTGTAGTTTGAATTTATTATCAAAACATTGTATGAGTTACTCTTTAATTTAATCAGAAGATCTTTCTCTTAATCCGGTGATTGTATCTTTCTTCTCCATATAAGTCTAGTCATGCTTTTCTTATGTGACGTTGTTTGGGTATGATTGAGTCCGGTAGATTTATCTTTTAAGCTTGTCCATTACTGCAATATTGTCATTAAAGATATAATGTCGTTTCTTGATAAATCTATAGGATAGGTCATGTGTGCTTAACTCGAAAGAGTAATTCGTATCAATTACATTAGGGTATATATATGTGCTTGATTGAATATTTGTCGATTGCTTGTTTGCGATGTAAAACTTGCAATCGAGATAAAAACAACTGAATTAAGATTGGAATAAGGCAATGAACCTTGGGAGGATTCCCGAAACCTTGTTGTTTCTTTATTATATACTTCAATCTATTTACTCAATTACTTCATCATTCATATCTTCACACTTGATTATTATCGTTCGTGTTAAGGTTTACACTTTTCCTATGCAGATCGCTTTTCCCTGTGGAATCGACACCCCAAAGTTGTGCTACAACTACCGCGATATACTTTGGGCGTAATCACATGGTTGCCATGATTTCTTAATAAATCCCTGCAACTTATCAAAAACATCAACAACATCAACGACAAGAGGATAAATTGAAGAATCATCACAATCAAAATTATTAAGAAGGAATTCCAAAGAATTAGAATTATCTTTAATGTACTCATCCTCCAAAATAAGCTCATCGATCATGTAAGTGTTGAAACACTCATCCTCTTCATGTGGCTATCTTGAGACTCGGAAAACATTCACCTCTAGAGTCATATTTCCAAATGACAATGTCATTAGACCATTCCTACAATTAATGAGGTCATTGACAGTGACAAAGAATGGTCTTCCAAGTATCAAAGGAATTTTTGACTCTGTGTTCACAATAGAAATGGTATCTAACACCAAAAAGTCAACTGGATAATAAAATTTGTCAATTTACACTAAAACATCTTCCACAATACCTCTTGGTTTTCTTGCCGATCGATCCGCTAGTTGGAGTACCAAGAAAGTCGATTTGATCTCACCTAGACCTAGTTGCAAATAAATGGAGTAGGGCATGAGATTCACACTAGCCCCTAAATCTAGCAATGCTTGGCCACAAGCTTTGTCTCCAATTTGGCAAGCCACCGTAGGACAGCCCGGATCTTTATACTTGGGCGGTGTCTTATTATCAATTACCACACTTGCTTGCTCCGTTAAGAATGCTGTCTTCTTCACATTGTGCCTTCTCTTGAGTGTGCATAGATCCTTAATGACTTTAGCATAGTTGGGAACCTGTTTTATGACATGAAGAAGAGGAAGGTTAATTTTAACTTGCTTAAGTTGTTCAAGAATCTCACCTTTTAATGTTGAATTTCTCTTCTTAGGTTTAAGGAGTGCTTGAGGGAAAGGCATCGGTATAGAATCACTATGGGCATCTTGTTCCTTGGGGGCTTCATCTTTGTTACTCATGGTGTTAGGAATCAAGTTTGATGGTAGAGTGAGTCCATCAATTTCCTTACCTTGCTCTTGAACCGTCAATAAATTAGTCAACTTGGTGAGTTGGCTCTTTATCACCTTTTGTTCCTCTTTGATCCCTTGTTGCTCCTTTAACAACCGTTGATTTATCTTGCCTTGCTCTTCCATGGTCTAGGCATGTACCTACATAAATGACTTAAAGCATCTTCCAAAGGTAAAGATTGTTGTGGTGTATTAGATGAAGTTGCTTCCGGTCTCCATTGGGTACTAGATTGGGTAGAAGGTTGTGTATCGGATCTCCAACTAAAATTAGGGTGATTCTTCCAACCGGGATTGAAGGTGTTAGAGTAGGGTGAGTATGTTTTCCTAAAGGGTATACCTAAACCATTACACTTTTCCTTCATCTCAAAGTGGGTTGGACAATCCCTAGGTACATGATCTATCCCATTACACATAAAACAAGGTTCGTGGGACTCTAACCTAGCAACCGGTTCGGGGGGGCTCTAGCATCCTTAGTTTTTAAAACTTCAATTTTTTTAGTTAGGACCTTTAAATGGGCTTTAAGGCTATCATCTTCCTTAAGTTGATAAATTCTAGTGGTTTAGTTTCTCTTAGTACTTTCTATGGCATTGGTTTTTCCGATAAGTCATCTAGAAAATCTATGGCTTCGTCGGGATCTTTCTGAAGAAAATCTCCATTACACATCATTTCTGTGAATTGCATTTCCCTTCTTAGAAGTCCATCATAGAAATAGCTAACTACCTGCCAACTCTCATACCCGTGGTGTGGACAAGAATTCAAAAGGTCTTTGAAACGTTCCCAAACTTGATATAAGGTTTCACTCTCTATTTGTGCAAAGTTTGAGATTTGTCTCTTGAGATTATTGGTCTTATGGGTTGGGAAATACTTTTGAAAGAATTCCCTAATATGGACATAGGGGTTTGCATTCTCTAATCTATGGAAAGTTGGTAGATATTGGATCATGCCCGGCTTAAATTCAGATTGTTGAACATTAAGGGGGAACATGATACAAGATGGTGTGGCCGTTCGGCTAGGGTGCAAGTAGTCCTTAAGTGTCCTAGCAACATTCTCATTGTTATTGTTGGCCATGTTAACAAAATTCTCTAAATTCTCGTTTGGGTGTGCACTATGATTTGATGTAGGTGAGTTTTCACTCTCGGACGTGGAAGGAAAGGGCAACTCTATTTCGGGTCTTTTAATGAATCTACCTCGTTTATTGATGAGTGCCAAATATTGCATATTTTAGCCCCTTAATTTACATTTGTTAGCTTAGGAATTTGTTACTTTGAGTTGTTTTCATTGTTATACAGGTTTACAAGCACTTGGAAAGAAGTTTCACTAAATTGCCAGAATTGCCCGTACAGATCAGTCCTTTTTGCATATTAAACTGTATTGATTTAGGAAGAACTAGGAGATGATCCATATATGCTTGGAAATATCCAGATGTCTATTTTCTAGGGAATTACGGCTCATAAATATGATTTTTCTAGAGAAAGTTTTGACAGTTTTAGTAGACAATGGTTAGGCTGTGCGTGATTTCAATGTGACAGAAGTGATTTTTGTGGATTAAACTGTAATAATTCAAGAAGAATCAGGAGATGAATCATATATTCTTGGAAAGATCCGGATGTCTATTTTCTGGGGAATTTTACAACTTATAAATATGATTTTTCTAGAGAAAGTTATGGCAGTTTTAGTAGACAAAGGTCAGGCTGTGCGGGATTTCAATGAGGCCAGAAGTTTTGAAGGGCATGTGAAGGCTTAAATCCCACATCCCACAACGGATTGGAAGCACATTGCACTCATGGAGTTCCCCTATAAAATCCTCATTTCACTTCATCAAAAAGTGTGCAATCCAGAGGACTTCTGTGAGCAATCTGGGGGATCTCCAAGGCTTTGCTACCAAGAGGGGAAGCGCTGCACAATAGCTGCGAGTGGAATTTTTCTCAATGCATAGTTAGTTTTAATTTATTTCTTTTGAGTTTAAAGTTTTATGTTTAGCACTTTGATTTTCAAATTTAGTTTCATAATTATGGGAGGCTAAAATCTTCATCTAAGGTTGAAGATGAAGTCTCACCATTGTTTAGCATAATTTGTAAAATTATGATATTTTTAGTATTAATGTTCTGTTTCAATTGTCTGAGTAAATTCTTATGATTGATTGTGCTTAAATTGTTCAAATTGGATATTCCTTATATTTCATCTGTCGGATACAACGGATCATCCAAAGTAAATTGAATATCTGTTGTGATTCTAAAGGGATACATTGGATGATTTAGTTGAATTAGGGTATTCGCTGTGATTTGTATAATGGTGGATTCATGGAATTATTTGATAGATTAGTTTTATATAGAACATGAGAATATATGCTTTACTTTGGTGGGGTGGATTCAGAAACCTTAGTATTTTTATCATTTCTTTCAACTCAATTTAGTTTAGTTTATATTCTTTGCAAAATACAATTCAAAATTCAGAACTAGGTTAAAATAGGTTTAGTTTAGATAAAAATATATTTTCACGACGCAATTCCCTCTGGATTCGACCTCGCACTTGCACACACTATATTGCAAACGACTCGTGTGCTTATTAATAATTTAAAACTCACAAAAAGTTTTTGGTGCCGTTGCTGGGAAATTGTTTTGTTTGTGAAAATTAAATTTTTGTCTGAATTAATTTTATTTTTCTACTAGTTTAGTTAGCATTTTTGTTTCATTTTTAATTTTGTAATTTTATTTTATTTTAATTGTTTCTATTTGCAATTGCCTATAAAATAAATTAAAATTAAAAAAATGGTGGACGAATCAAGCATTGAGGACCCCCTGGAGGCATGCTTTGCTTAGTTTGGAGAGGATTTAGATTTGGATAAGTTACTTGAGCAAGCAAATGCTATTTTGGAGTCTGCTCCTCAGGAGAGTTGTGAGACGGAGGAGACCGCAGCACCTGAGCCCCTTAAGAAGGAACTTAAGCCTTTACCGGAAAATCTTAAGTATAAGTTCTTAGGTCTAATAGAGTCTTTGCCTATGACGATAGCTTCAGATTTGGTTGCTGCTCAAGAGGAGAAGAACCTGGTTCTTAATTGGAAGAAGTGACATTTTATGGTAAAGCAAGGTATTGTAATGGGGCACGTCATATCTCATCGGGGGATTGAGGTCGACAAAGCGAAGGTGGACTTGATTTCCAACCTTCCACCCCCACGTACGGTGAAGGAGATTCGTTCTTTTCTGGGTAATGCATGATTCTAGAGGCGATTTATCCAAGATTTCAGTAAGATCACCAGGCCCTTATGCAAGTTGTGAGTCTGGCTGAAGATGTTAAACTTAACGCTCATGGGAGGCAACCCACAGCGTATCTTTTATTGTTTTTTTTTTCATATTTCTTGTTACTGTTTATTTTTAGTATTTTTTGTTTTCCAGTATTACTTTGGTAATTGTTTTTCAGGGACAACGCGTACTTCAGTTCAAGTTTGGGGGTATGCTATGAGCCATGCCAGTCTAACTAGTTCTCCATCTCCTAAGTTTGGGGGTATGCTAAGGCTGGTTTTATTTCGTAGCCTCTTTTACTCGAGTAAGTAAGTCTTTAGGGGTGTCTTTACACCTAATGCTCTAAAACCATCTGGTTTGGGAGTCATTGACTCAACACTCGCTACATGGGTCAATTAGAAGCTTAAGGGAACTAAACATAACATAGCCTCATAATAAAAGAAAGAAGAGAATAAAACTATGCAATTGTTGTTCATTCTGATGAGAAATTATGTGAATCTTGAGACATGGAGACATTGCACATTGAAGTTATTTGGAAGCCTCATCTTTATATGCTAATTCACTTTACACTGAGTCAGACTTGTGATACCTTAGCCTGCCTTTTGTAAGTAATTAGATTTTCAAATTCCTATTCATTGCAAATACGGGTTTATATTTTAAACTTGCTCATGAATGAATATCATGGTTTTGTGTGCTACTTAAATTTTTGGACACCATGAATGATGGATTTATCTTTGTGTTCTTTGTTTTTCATTTAATTTTTTTTTATTTTGTTTTGTTAAGGGACTAGCAAAATGCAAGTTTGGGGGTATTTGATGAGTGCTAAATATTGCATATTTTGGCCCCTTAATTTACATTTGTTAGCTTAGGAATTTGTTACTTTGAGTTGTTGTTCGTTGTTTTACAGATTTACAAGCACTTGGAAAGGAGTTTCACTAAATTGCCAGAATTGCCCGTATAGATCAGTTATTTTTGCGGATTAAGCTGTATTGATTCAAGAGGAACCAGGAGATGAGCCATATATGCTTGGAAAGATTCGGATGGCTATTTTCTGGGGAATTTTACGGCTCGTAAATATGATTTTTCTAAATAAAGTTATGGCAATTTTAGTAAACAAAGGTCAGGCTGTGCATGATTTCAGCTTGGCAGAAGTGATTTTTGAGGATAAACTGTAATGATTCAGGAAGAACCATGAGATGAGCCATATATGCTTGGAAAGATCCGGATATCTATTTTCTGAGGAATTTTACGGCCCGTAAATATGATTTTTCTAGTGAAAGTTATAGCAGTTTTAGTAGACAAAGGTCAGGTGGTGCGGGATTTCAGCGTGGGCAAAAGTTTTGAAGGGCATGTGAAGGCTTAAATCCCACATCCTACATCGGTTGGAAACACATTCTATATCCCACATCCCACATTCCACATCGGATTGGAAACACATTGCACTCATGGAGTTCCCCTATAAAAGCCTAATTTCACTTTATCAAAAAGTGTGCAATCTAGAGGACTTCTGCATGTGCAATCCAGAGGACTTCTGCGAGCAATTTGGGGGATCTCCAAGGCTTTTCTACCAAGAGGGGGAAGCGTTGCACAACAGCTGCGAGTGGAATTTCTCTCAATGTATATTCAATTTTAATTTATTTCTTTTGAGTTTAAAGTTTTATGTTTAGTACTTTAATTGTGAAATTTAGTTTCATAATTATGAGAGGCTAAAATCTTCATCTAAGGTTGAAGATGAAGTCTTGCCATTGTTTAGTATAATATTTTCAGATATGTTTGTACAATTTTGATATTTTTAGTATTAATGTTCTGTTTCAATTGTTTGAGTAAATTCTTATGATTGATTGTGTTTAAATTGTTCAAATTGGATATTCCTTGTGTTTCATCTGCAGGATACAGCAGATCATCCAAAGTAAATTGGATATCTATTGTGATTCTAAAGAGATACATTGGATGATTTGGTTGAATTAGGGTATTCGCTGTGATTTGTATAATGGTGGATTCATGGAATTATTTGATAGATTACTTTTATATAGAACGTGAAAATATATGCTTTACTTTGGTGGGGTGGATTCAGAAATATTAGTATTTTTATCATTTCTTTCAACTCAATTTAGTTTAGTTTATATTCTTTGCAAAATACAATTCAAAATTCGGAACTAGGTTAAAATAGGTTTAGTTTAGATAAAAATATATTTTCATGACGCAATTCCCTGTGGATTCGACCTCGCACTTTCACAAACTATATTGCAAACGACTTGTGCGCTTGCAAGTAATTTAAAACTCACAACACATATCTCTAAGTCTATGCATACACCAAAGGAATTAGAGGGGAGACAAATAGAGAAAACAAAATAAAATCAAAAATCAAAACAAAGAGCAAAGAACAATATTACCGTATTGTCTCAAAGTTGACAATCTTCTTAAGCGCAGTTCCCTGGCAATGGCGCCAAAATTTGATAACGCTCAAACTAACACGCGATTATTGTGTATAGCTGAGGTGTCGATCCCACGAGAAAAGCGAACTACAAGAGAAAGTGTAAACCTTAACACTAAACAATAAAATTCAAATAAGAAAATATGAGTTTTACGAATGAAATTATATAAGAGAGTTGTGAAAATATGATGAAGAATTCAATAAAGAAATAACAGGGTTCCATGAATCCTTCCTAAGTTCGTTGCCTTACTCCTATCTTGACTCAAATATTTTATCTCAATTGCTAGTTTCACATTCCAAACAAGCAATTGGTAAATATTCAATCAAAGCACATAAATACCCTAATGTAATTGCTACAAATTACTCTTTAATTCCAAATCAAAGACACAAGATCTATCTTATAAATTATCAAGAAGCTACAATATATTTCAATAATAGTACTACAGTAATGAACAAACCTAAAATATAGATCTACTGAAATCAATTACATCTAACAACTTTAACATAAGAAAAGCTTGACTAGACTTATATGGAGAAGAAAGATGCAATCATCGGATTAAGAAAATCTAAGAGAAGAAGAACATAAATTGCAGCTATCACATGAACTCAAATCCTTCTTATTTAATCAAAGAGTAAATCATAAACAATGTTTAACAATCAATCCATACAACTGAATCAAAGATAGAAATAAGAACAACTATACCTAGAAATTCATCCTTTCGCTTTGCTTGGAGTTTAGTTGGACATGGGGTTCATCCTTGATCACTTTGAGGAAGAAAAATATGGTAGCTCAATTAATCCCAGCCCCCTTTTCAGCAAACCCTAAGTTTTCTATTAATACCCCAGAAGGTTCAAGGGTATTTTCGGGTCAATAAATATCATTAAAGTCCTAATAAGGTCGTAAACTAGAAATAGAGAAATCGCGTCCGCGCCGCGGCACAGAACAGGGGCGCCGTAGCATGGCTGTAGAAATGCTCCAGCATCGCTGCACAAACCATGCCTCACCACGGCGCAACCACCTAAACCCAGATTCTCAATGATTAGGGTGGCCGCGACGTAAATCTTCCGTGCCGCGGCACAAAACCCTAAAAATGGGTTTTTCTTCATTATTCTTCTGAAACCATTCCTTCACTCCAACATGCATAGAATCTTCGTGCTTTAATCAACATTAGCTTTTCCATCTCTTTTAATCCCAAAATACCTAAAAATGCATCGAAATAAATCAATATACCAAGAATGACACTTAAGAATTATTAAGGCATAAATGTGTAATCCAGCCCTAAATCAACCCTAACTGCTAACAAATAAACACTATTAAGATGCATTTTCTGACTCTCATCACCTGACATGGACTTTTACCAGTAAACCCTATTCCAAATGAAGATTTAGCTCGAGAAGCATGCGTGGACAGACCAGATGATTGCATAGTTGACTGAGAAAGGCTTAGGCGCCTAAGATAGGACTAGACGCCTTATAAGGGAAAAGTGTAGGAAATCTAATGTTTGCTGAAGGAAAAGACTAAATAACCTGTATGCAAAGGCTAGGTGACTGCGTAGTCATTTGAAAATAGCTTAGGCACCTAATAGATGTCTGGTAAGAGAAGACATACGAAATCTACAAGAAGACTACTGAAAAGTGAGTTGCTGAAAAAGAAAGGTTCAATGAGTGTGCAAGCTAAGGCTAGGCTCCTGGGTAGGTGCCTGAGATAGTGTTAGATGCCTAGGGAGGAGCTAAGTGTTTGACCCAATGAAGTTCAAGTTTGGACCAGTTTGAAGACCTAGTGTACTGAAGAGTTGAAAATGTCTGGTAAGATGATTGATCAGACGTTTGGGTAGTCATATGGGGATGTCCGTTGGAGATCAGAATATCAGTATTTAAAGAGAATCTTTGTCATAAGTTTAGAAGGAGCAAATTTAAGAGTTACAGTTTCTGAAGGCACAACCGATGGTTATATATACAGGAAGCTAAAGTGAAGTCAGAGCAAAACATATAATATCAATCTCAATCATCATTTTAGTTTACTATTTTGAGTGTAGTGTTTATTGTGTAATCTGTGAGATTGAATGTTGAGAGTGTAAATCTCTATAAGGTTGCTTGCTACCTGAAAAGTCAAGCAAAGTGTAAGGTTGCTTACTGCCCATAAAGTCAAGCATAGTGTAGGGTTCGCTTGGTACTCGAAAACCCAAGCAAGTGTAACGGTGTTTACATAGTGGTACTTAGTAGATCGGGGAGGCCTATTGAAGAAGTGGATGTAGGCACAATCAACTGTCGAACCACTATAAAATTTGTGTTCTTCATTTCTCTTCCTTTAGCTCTTTATTTGTTCGTTAATTTCTGGTTATATTGTTTTTAGAATTTACTGTGCTAATATTTACTAGTTTATTTTGTAGAACCAATTCACCCCTATCTTGGTGTTCCTAACAAACCATTAAAGGAAGGTAAAGTTGAAATTATACAAGATATAACAATACATCTCAATCCTAAACACATAGTAATTGGAGGTTATTAAAAATGGGGTTTGGAGGGGATTGGATGGTATTAAATCCCCTTCAATCCCCTCCCCTCGTTAAAAAATCCTATACAAAGATATCTTACATGGATTCTAGTTTTCTCAATTTTAGGAGGGAAACATAGGCTCAATTTAAATATATCTCAACCCTTTAATTGATTTGAATGGACAAGATTATGCCACCAAATAAAAATTATGTCAAATCATCCTCTAATAAAAATTAACACTATTAACATTAAACTAATGTTAGCTTTATCCTCTAATATTATTTTTGTGTCGTTTTTCGTGTTTTACTCTTTAGAAAAAAAATTAAAGCAATGTAACAACAACATAATCAATTAAACTTATAAAATATGTAATTCACAAGAGAAAAAAATGTGTTTGGAGTAAATAGTCTTTAAAATATTTATAACTCTAACTGAAAACCTTAGGAAGCGAATTAAGTTCTTGGAGTTTCATCTTACTCGGCTTTAGGCACCAATGATTCAACTAGCTTTTCAAATGAAATCCCTCTTTCTAATCTTTTTAATGGTTTCAAACATTTGATAGTGGTTTTGTTTTTGGGATTTTTCTACGTGGGCTACCACTAATTATAGTGGTTTTAATTTTATAAAATTAAATCAGCGGATTTGGTTCAATGAGAAAAGCACGAGAGCCCATATGTTGTTAATCGGTGATCATGTGGTTTAGGCTTGTATACATCTTAACATTATTAATGCATGTTAGCAGTTAGTGTAGGCCTTTGTCCAATATGTCCCGTAGATGGAAGGGCCCATTTGGACTCTCAATAAATAGGGTTACTAATATGTATATAAATAGGATATGTCCCATCTTTGGCTCCCAGTATGTCTGAGTATTCAGTTTTTTTATCCATTTAAGAAAGTTGTTGTGGGAGTAAAAAGAGGAAGACATAACCCTAATCAAGCTTCTGTTGTGAGGTAATTCAAATTTTTGCTATGACGATGGCTCAATCAGGTATGTGATTTACTTAGGTAATTATTTGTGTTTTAAGTTTCATATATGATATTATTATTATATTTATGGGATAAATACATTACCCCTACGAGGTTTGGTATAATGTACACTTATCCCCTCATAGTTTCAGAAATGACAATGACTCCCTTAATCTTATTCATAGTTTGGGTTTTGTGGGACACATAAACTCCTTACTGTAAAAAAAATCTGTTTGTCAACAGTGAAAAATTGATCAACAGACATGACATGTCAGCATAATTTTGGTTTAAAATTGATATTGCCATTCTTGTACTTTTATATATTAATATTTAAACCATTTAAAACACATAATATTGTTTATTTCCTTACTCATTTTTTATCAGTCAATGAAATTTTAATTTCTTTTGCCCTAACTTCTCATCTAAATGCATCAGCAAACACAAATTTTCATATCTCGTTCTCTTTCCTCTCTGATTCTCGTAAGTCCTAACCCTACATTTATTTCTTCTCTTTTTTCTTCCTCTCTTCTCTTTCTGTGTGACTCTCACCAGCTCTTACCCATCATGAGGATCACGTCGAAATCTCCACTCAGTTTTCGCAGTGCCGTCTTCTTTGTCGACGTGGCGTTTAGGTTCTTTTTTCCGTTATTCTTTGCTATGGAAGTGAGTTTGATTTAAGATTTTGGGTTTGATTTAGTTGGGTTTGATGTGAGATTGTGGGTTTGGGGGAATATTTCTCGAATTTTGAAGTGTGGAAGAAAGTGAGACAACAAAGAAACACTAAGAAAATGAGGAAAAAAATAGGTCAGGAGATATTCGTTTTGGCTGATATGGTGTTTGCATTATAGGAAAAAAAGTTAAGAGGGAAAGTAAAATGAGAAGTTAGTAGAAAAAAAATGAACGGATTTTGAGAAAGCTGACAAAGGGAAATGAATCAAAGAAGGGAGGAGGAGAAACGAGTTTGAAGAACTGAAGAAGAAAAATGTGCGTATGGATATTAAAAAGAATTAATTTTGTAGTTTTTGTTTTGTATTGGGTTTATGTTTATGTTATTTGGGTATGCTCAAACATTTTTAGCATTTCTCAGAAAATCTTGAGGATAAAAAGAAAGAGAAAAAGTCAGGTGGCATTTCTTGGATCTTTTTGTAAATATATGTTTGGAGACTAAGAAAATGAGAGACTTTTCTCTCTTCCACTTTGTTCCCAAAAACTGCTACTCTCATTTTCTTTATTTTTTTTTCATTTTCCTTTCGCAAGAATACAATAAGATAGAGAGAGAAAAGAAAGAGAAGAGAGAGAGAGAGAAAGGCATGATAAGAGAGAACGCATTTTAAAAAATTTGCTCAAGGTGGGTCTCACATTGTCTGTATGCATACTTTAAATTAGGGTATTTAGGTCATTTTATCTTTTCCATTAAGATTTAACGGATTTCATCCGGTCAAAGGGGGCGACTATCATTTCCGAAACAACGATGGGGTAAGTGTACATTATGCTTAGAGGTGGCAAAATCTGACTCGACCCGAAAACCATACCTGACATGGTCTAGACCTGACCCGACCCTAACTCTAGTGACCTGAAACCCGAAACGACCCAAACCCGACTCGACCCGGATTCAAAACAACTCGAACCCAAAATGACCTGGAAACCTGAAACGACCCGAATCCGAAACGACTTGAAAATATATATTTTTTTTATAAAAAAAAATTGCTTTCTAAAACTGGAATAATAGTTGATTTACTAGTTGTCAAATAAAATAAATTATATAACAATTAATTAATTATTGATTTACATGTGTTGATATATATGGTTCAACATTCTATTAATATGAGTAATCTCATTAATTTCAAAAAAACGAGAAGAATAGTAAATTTTTCATTGTTCTTCAAGTCACAATAAAATTTTATTTTTAATTGTCCTAAAAAAATATAATGGAATGAAGTGATTATATGAAATTTAATCTCCAAAATTTGGTATAAGACGTTGCTAGTGAGAATAACTTTGTGAACCAGTTGTTTGAGATTATTTAAGGCTGAATTTTTTGACTAAGAATCATAACATTGCATATTATATTAAAAAAATTAAGTATTGATTTATTATTAATTAATTTAAAAACTCGTTTAGTCATATTATATGAAAATAAATTTTTTTTTTAATTAAGCATCAATACTTATTTTGTTGATCCGATCCAATCCAATCTGAGCTCGAAATGACTCAAACTCGATATAACTCGAGACCAGATAAGACCTAGGATTAACATGATTGAAACCCGACCCGACCCGAAGTGACCCACAACCCAAGATTCAATATGATCCGAACCCGAGCCGAGCCCAATTGACCCGATCCGACCCGTTTACCACCTCTAATTATGCTAAACGTCAAGAGAGAAAATGTATTTTTCTTTATATTTATTTAACATTCATTCGTTTCTGATTTTCAATAAAAGAAAATGATGTACCAGTTTGAGCAGTGACGGGCAAACGAACATTGGCCAATTCAATGGTTTATTGTTAATTTAGGGTTTTGTTACTTACGTTAATTTCTTAAAAAAAATTGCAGTAAAAAACAAAATTAAAGGCATCTTTATCTTTTAAGTGGAATTTATGGTTATTTAATTAAGTTTAATTTAATAGATTATTTGACATAATTTTATTTATTCAAATCAATTTTAAAGTTGAAGTGGATTTTAATTAAGCGGAAGTTTTCAACTCCTTCCCTTCTTTTCAATAACCTCTTCTCAAACACGTAGTAAAATTGAAGAAAAAAATCCAAAAGAGAAAGATCAAGCGGTACAAATATATACTCCGTACTACTATCATAAAGACCGTGATAAATACGTGAACCTATATAAGGGCGATTATTTGGGATCGTCATTGTACGGACCTGAATGAACGGTTCTGATTTGCCGCAACACATAGATTTGGGGTTTGGTGTTTTATTGAAAGGGGGAAAGACGGAAAAGTTTCTTCGTGGAATAGATAACATTTTTTTACTGCCCACTGAGCGAACGGTACAACTCTCCAGGCCTGTAGAAAGTCCTCATGCTCAGCAGTGTGCACCGTGCATGCTTTAAATTCCAGCAAGATAAATCACAGGACTGCGGACTGCCCATTTCGGTGGCGAATTGTATGTTGGAAAAAAAATACACTTTAAAGCTTTTGAAAAAAGTTGAGATTGAAAATTTCAGAAAAGTAAAAAAATACTGTATATTTTGTATATTCTTTATTATAAATAACGAAAAATGAAAAAAAAAAAAATGAGAAAGAGGGTGAAAAGGAACAAAAGCCGTTACAATCTCTTCGATTTTACGAATTTTAGCCAGGAAATGATGTTTGGCTTTCTAAGAATGAAATTTTTATTTTTCGGGTGAATTAAGAAATAGGTTCGCTTTTTAGATTGAATAACTATTTTATAGGTTTATTTTTTTATAGATATTTTAGTAAATGAAAATATCAACATTTATGTGCATGCTCGATTAAAAAAAACTTTTTATGTGCATGTATGTCAAGCCCCATTTAATTCATAATATTTCATATGCATCGTAACTGTTAGAAAAATCAATATTTAGAGTTGATTTTAGATCATTTTAAAATGAGAGTAAAAGGTGTTTGAAAATTCAAAAGACATTAGTTTAAATCAAAAACAGAAAATGTGTGAGATTAAATCAAAATACATCAGTTTAAATTAAATGTTATGATTTAAAATAAAAATGTGTGAGATTTATTTAATTTTTTAAACAGACATGATCTGGTCTGTTAAAAGCCAACAGATATGATCGTAAGACTGTCATTAAATTTGGAAAAGTCATGTATTTCCAACTGAAAAAATATAACTTTTCAACTGAAAAAACATAACTTTCTATAACCATTTGAATATATGTTTCTGCACCTATAAATACTCACCACTTCCCACTTTCACAACACAATAATTTTTCATTCTTTCTTCTATCATTCTCTCAAAAACTCTGCCAAAATATTTCAATATTTCAAAGTAGAATTAAATCTCAAATTCTTTAAATTTTGCTGTTTGCAGACTTCAAACAAGAGAATTGATTGTATCTTGGAGGACTATTTATCTGTAACTCATAGCAAACTTGTTTATACAATTAGGGGCGAATAAAGCTCGACAGTATTTACAACATGCCTCTAAGTTTTGATTCTCATATTATGTTATCACTTACAAGATTTTATAACAATTTTAAGACTTTATTTCTGTCCAACAAAATAGAGACAGAATCATTCAAGTTGATGAATCAAGACTTCGTCAAGCTTGATAGATTCGATAGAAACAATTTCAACCGATGACAAGGCAAGATTATGTTCTTGCTTACAGTGTTGAAATTTTTCAACATATTGGATCTTAATCTGTAGTTTATTCCTGATGATCCAGTACCTAAGGAAGGAGAGTAGCCTCAAACAACATTGTTTGAACAACTGCAGAAAGAAAGGAAGAAAATAGAGGAGGACGATTTGCTGTGTCATGGGCATATTCTTAACACATTATCAAATCTTTTGTACAATATATTTACCGACATCAAATATGCTCGTGATATGTGGAATGCCCTTGAATATAAATACAAAGCCGAGGAAGAAGGTACGAATAAGTTTTTAGTTTCTAAATACTTTGATTTCAAAATGGTTGATAATAAACCTATTTTAGAACAAGTACATGAATTACAAGTTATTGTCAATAAACTCCGAACTTAAAAAATTATTTTGCCAGAATCATTATAAGTGGGGGCTATTATAGCTAAACTTCCCACTTCTTGGAAGGATTATAGAAAAAGATTGTTGCACAAGTTTGAGGACTACACTTTAGAACAAATTCAAAAACATCTTTGTATTGAAGAAGAGTCATGTTTACGTGACAAAAGTAGCAATATTCCAAGTGGTCCTAAAGTGCATCATGTGGAGGCAAACAAAACTAAAACACATTCTTTACAAGTGAAAAATGAAGGAAAGTTTAAGAAGACTGTAGGAAAGAAGAAAGGGATATATGCCATGTGTGTGGTAAACTCAGACACTATGCTTGTGAATACAAATTTTGCAAAAGTATAGATATCAACGAGGCAAACATGGTTGAAGAGAACCTTGTAGCAATGATCATCGATCTGCGCCTTGTGACAATGATCTTTGAGGTTAATATTGCAAATGAGGTGTCTGGATGGTGGTTAGATTCTGGTGCTATTGTCCATGTGTGCAATGACAAAGGAATGTTCAAGACATTCGAAGAAGTTATTAATGGACAAGAAGTACAAATGGGAAACGTCTAACGAATCAAAGTTTGTGGCAAAGGAATGGTCGAGATTGACTTCACATACGGAAAGTGTCTGAGTCCTCTTAATGTTCTCTATGTACTAGAGATTTGAAAGAATCTAATTTCTGTTGATCTTTTAGATAAAAAAAAAAAAGGATTTCGAGTTTCTGTTGAATCCGATAAGGTCATACTTTCAAAGAATGGCATGTTTGTCGGTAAAGGATATTTTTGTAATGACATATATAAGCTAATTATTATTAATAATAATAAAACCACAACTTCTACTTATTTTATCTCTACAAACTTAAGTTTTATTTTATTTTATCTTTGTCAAGCACTTTAGTTTAATTAAGGTGGTAAAGTCAATAAAATTTTGGTTTTATTTCCAAATAGTAAATAATTTGGTAAATTTCAATACTTAATAGCATAATTAGTCCTTGTGGGTTCGATATTTTTTTTCTTTAAAACTTTACTACTTGTTGCAATTTTATTCACTTGCAAATATTTTCACACGAAGTTTTTGAAGGGAGTTAATGTTTTAAATTTTTTTAAAAAAAATTCTTTGTTTTTGGTTTTATGAATAAAAAGGCCTATGATAAGAATATGGTTGAAATTACTTATAATTTTTAGGGAAAATTCTTATTGCTCGAGTCTATTTGTTAATCTTTGACTTGATTTTGCTTAATTTGAGATTTTCTATATTCAATGAATGCTTATCATGATTATTATTGTTTTGCATACCTAGAGAAATTTTATGTGAATATTGTAAATTTGTATAGTCGCAACAAACTCTAGAACGTGCTTAATGACACTTGAGGCGAAATCCTAGACAACATGAGGAAGGGATTTGCTTTCGAGAGGAAGGGATTGATTGTAAGGTTTGTGCAACACTCGTGAAGTTGCACAACTAAAGGATTTTAGTGGATTGCTTCAAGGAGGTTCCTCGAAAAGAGTGGACGTAGGGTCGGAACGAATCCGATATTGCCGAACCACTATAAACTGAGTTTGCATCTTTTATTCCTTAAACTCTTTTGTTTACAGCACATTACTTGTTTACATGCTTATTGGTTTATCTGTTTGTTTTATAAACTTGTGATTAATTAGTAAAAGTTTTTAAAAACCCAATTCAACCCCCTCTTGGATTGAAACCTCAGTCTACAATTGGTATCAGAGCCTCTTTCTCAATTTTAAGCTTAATATCCTTGAGTTGATCTAATGGCAGCAAATAGTTATTCTGAGGGACACTCCTACATTAGGCCTTTGTTCAATGGCTCCAACTATAACTATTGGAAAAACATGATGAAAATCTTTCTCGAAGGACAAGATTATAATCTATGGAGAGTCATTGAAGAGGGACCTATAATTCCATCAAAGGAAATAATTATTGGAGAGATCAATTAGACAATGCCTAAACTCAAAATTGAGTACAATGATGAGGATTGTAGAATGATGTCTCTCAATAGTAGAGGCACAAGTATTTTACATTGTGCTTTAGATATATCTAAATACACTAAAATCTCTGCATGTGTTTCGGCTAAGGAGATATGGAATAAATTGCAAGTTACATATGAAGGAACTAGTGAGGTTAAAGAATCAAAAATCTATATGCTAGTATCTGAATATGAATATTTTAGAATGTATCCTAACGAAACAATTTCTTAAATGCACTCACGTTTCACAACTATTGTTAATGGTTTGAAGCTTCTTGGTAGGAACATTGAGGAGTTTGAACTAACAAGAAAAATCTTAAGATCTTTGCCACCCACTTGGAAAGCAAAGAAGACAGCCATCACGAAGGCCAAAGATCTCGACAAACTTGATATTGAGACACTTCTTGGATCATTGTTGACATATGAGATGGAAGAAATGAATCCCATTGTCAATGATTATGAGAAGAAGAAAAAGGTGATTGCTCTCAAAGCCTCTACATGCAACAGAGAAGAGAAAACGGAAGAAGAAGTGGAGAGTAGCGATGAAGATGGTGAGATGGCTTTGATCACAAAATGGTTTCAAAGATTCTTAAAGAAAAGCAAGAAACCTTACACAAAGGATGCCACTTCAAAAATGGAACCACTTGTGTGTTATGGATGTAAGAAGCCCGGTCACATCAAGGCCGATTGTATGGTTACAAGCAAACCATACAGATGCTTCAAGAAGAAAGCTATGATAGCAACCACTAGGAGTGATGACGAAGAAGAAGACTCTTCGAATAAAGAAATCGGATATGAGGAAATTGCCAACCTATGTCTTATGGCAATCGATGATGAAAATGGGGTATTATCTTCTTCTTCTTCAAAAAATAACTTTGTTAGTAGTAGTGAAGAGTTGATAGAAGTCATAAATGAAATGTATGAAGAATTGGATAAATTTGATTCCAGAAACTCTACTCTTAAGAAAGAGGTGTCATCTCTTTCTAAAGAGATGATAAGTCTAAGAGAAGAAAAAGATAAACTATCTTCATTACTTTATGATTCTTAAGATTTTCTCAAAGATGATAAAGAAGAAGATATTAGAATTGAATGGTACAATATCTAGACTCATGCTTAGAAAAGAAAAGCTTGATGAAGTGCTTTCTTGCCAAAGATTAATTGGGTGAAAATCCAGGTTTGGATACGCTCCATTAGGCAAACAAAAATCAAAAGAGAGCTTATTCATGAAAGCATCATGTGTGAATGAAGCCTCTACTTCAAAGACCATTAACAAGGTCAAAAGTATTCCCTCAATGAATGCTAACAAGTCTAGAAACACTAATTCTAATGCATATACAAGAATGAAACATCCTAGAAATAGTCATGGTTATATGTTTGCTCATTCAAGAAATGCTTATACATATTCTAGGAATTACCATCATGGTTATGCTAGAAATAATATGCCTATTCATAATAATGCAAGCATGTATCCTAGAAATCATCATCATACATTTTCTGGAAATAACATGCATATTCATATTCCTCACAATAGAAGCATGTATCCTAGGAACTCATATCCTAAGCATTATAGACATGCATTAAATCATCATAGAAATTTCAATAACTATCATCCTAGGATTGTGCATCATCAACATGTCTATAGAACACCATATGTTGTTAAGAAAGTATGGATCCCAAAAGGAAGAGTATTTTCAAGGACTAACCCTAAAGGATCCAAGAAATTTTAGATACCTAAAAATGCAATTGTGTATCCTTGTGTAATATAGATATGTTTTCACACCAAAGAAAAAGGTAACTTTTGGTACCTTGATAGTGGATGCTCAAAGCACATGACCGGTGATAAAATTGTATTCAAAGAGCTAACTCTAAGAGATGGGAGACATGTCACCATTGGAGACAACATACAAATAAAGATCATCGGGCATGAAAAAGTTAGAAATGATTTCTCAACCATAGATAATGTATTGCTAGTACATGGCCTTAAGCCAAATTTACTAAGTATTAGTCAACTTTGTGACAGAGACAACAAAGTCATATTTGAACCCTCTCATTGTCTAGTTATAGACATCAAGAGTAACAAGATCAAGTTTGTTGGCCATAAACATGAAAATGTCTATATAGTTGATTTAAAATCATTGCATTCCGAAAATGAAAAATGTTTTCCTGCATTTAGTGAAAACCCATGGCTATGACATAGAAGGCTTGGTCATGTGAACATAAATTTGCTTAAAATCATTTCTAGAAAAGATTTAGTCATTGGACTTCCCAAAATCAATTTTGAAAAAGACAAAGTATGTGATGTTTGTCAAATAGGAAAACAACCTAGGATATCTTTTAAATCAAATAATGTAGTCTCAACTACTAGACCATTGAAACTTTTGCATATGGACTTATTTGGTCCAATAAGTACCATTAGTCTAGGTGGCCATCAATATGCTCTTGTTATTGTTGATGACTATTCAAGATATACCTTTGTTATCTTTATCACTTATAAGAATGAAGCTTTCAAAGGATTTGAAAACTTTTGCAAAAAAGTTCAAAATGAAAAAGGAATTTGTATTTCAAGCATTAGAAATGATCATGGAAAAGAATTTAAAAACCAAAGTTTTTCAAAATTTTGCAATGAAAATGGAATTGATCACAACTTTTCAGCTCCTAGAACTCCTCAACAAAATGGAGTTGTTGAGAGGAAAAATAGAGCTCTATAAGAATTTGCAAGAACAATGCTTTGTGAAAATAGTTTACCAAAATACTTTTGCGCTAAAGCAATAAACACTTCTTGCTATATCTTGAATAGAATTTTAATTAGGCCTATGCATGATAAAACTCCGTATGAATTATTGAAAGGTAGAAAGCCTAATATCTCCTATTTTCGTACATTTGGTTGTAAATGTTTCATCCTAAATAACGATAAAACTAATTTGGGTAAATTTGACTCTAAGATTGATGAAGGGATATTTTTAGGATATTCAACCTCTAGTAAGGCTTATAGAGTTTTCAACAAGAGAACTCTAGTGGTAGAAGAATCCATATATGTAACTCTTGATGAATCTAACCCAATTAGTAGTAGAGAAGTTTCTTTCAATAATGATGCAGATTTTATTCCAAGAACGGAAACACCTACTCCCATTGTTGACCCAAAGTAGAGTCCACCTCAAACAAATGAAGAGATGGAAACTCTCAAATTGGACCAACCATCTACAAGCCGATAAGAGGATAGTCTTCCCAAAGATTGGAGGTATGTAAATTATCACCCGATTGATCAAGTGATTGGTGATCCTTTACAAAGGGTAAGAACTCGTTCCTTTATTAGAAATATTTGCAATTATGTAGCTTATTTGCCTCAAATAGAGCCTAAGACATTTATTGAAGTCGAAAAGGATAATGATTGGATAATTACCATGCAAGAAGAAATAAATCAATTTGAAAGAAACAATGTTTGGAATCTAGTTCCTAGACCTAAGAATCATACAATAATAGGAACTAAATGGGTATTTAGAAATAAGATGGATGAAAATGGAATAGTAACACAAGGCTAGACTAGTTGCTAAGGGATATAATCAAGAAAAAAGAATAGACTTTGATGAGACCTATGCTCTCATAGCTAGATTAGAAGCTATTCGAATGTTATTAGCCTTTGCATGCTTTAATAAGTTTAAGTTACTTCAAATGGATGTAAAAAGTACATTTTTAAATGGCTTTATAGAAGAAGAGGTTTATGTTGAGCAACCTTTTGGATTTGAGAATCCTAGTCTTCCAAATCATGTCTACAAGCTCTCTAAGGCTCTATATGGGTTGATGCAAGCTCCAAGAGCATGGTATTAAAGACTAAGTAAATTTTTGATTGACAATAATTTTATAAGAGGTAAAGTAGACACAACTCTCTTCACAAAAACTCACATAAATGACACTCTACTAGTCCAAATATATGTTGATGATAATATATTTGGTGCTACTAATGAATCTATGTGTCAAGAGTTTGCCAAGTGCATGCAAGGCGAATTTGAAATGAGCATGATGGAAGAGCTTATCTACTTCCTTGGACTTCAAATCAAACAATTAAAAGGAGGCATCTTCATCAATCAATCAAAATACACCAAGGACCTACTAAAAAGGTTCGAGATGGAAAGCTCAAAGCCACTTGGTACTTTTATGAGTACATCTACAAAACTTGATCTTGATGAAGGAGGTAAGTGTGTAGATACTAAATACTATGAAGCATGATATGAGCTTTACTTTATTTGACTGCAAATAGACCTGATATTATGTTCAGTGTATGCATGTGTGCTAGATTTCAGGCTAATTCTAAAGAATCACATGTAGTTGCAATAAAAAGGATCCTTAGATATCTACAAGGAACTCAAACCCTAGGATTATGGTACTCTAAAGATTCATCATTTGAGCTTGTAGGATATTCAGATACTGATTTTCTTGGATGTAGGTTAGATAGAAAAAGCACAAGTGGAACATGCCAATTCTTAGGTGCAATGTTAACCTCTTGGTTTTCCAAGAAACAAAACTCCGTTGCACTATCAACCACCGAAGCGGAATATGTAGAAGCTGGAAGTTGTTGTGCCCAAGTGTTATGGATGAAACAATAACTAGAAGACTATGGCATGAACTTTAAAAGTATCCCAATGCATTGTGATAATACTAGTGCTATCAACCTAACCAAGAACCTTATTCAACACTCTAGAACTAAACACATAGAAATTAGACATCATTTCTTAAGAGACCATGCTAAAAAATATGATATAAGACTAGAATTCATACCTTCAGAAGATCAAATAGCTAACATTCTTATAAAACCTCTAAGTGAAGCAAGTTTTTGCAAAATAAGACTGTCAATAGGATTGTTAGATTATGATAAACTGTATGTCTGATTGTTTCATCATTCATCATTTTGCATATTTGACATCTAGTGAAAGAGTATTAAACCTTATTTAATAACTCCCTCACTCAAAATGGCATAGATAAACAAATTTCGCGCTAAGACTCAAGATTGAAATTTTTTTTAAGGATCCAGTCAACTAGTAAGTCTATCCCAATCGACTGGTAAGTCTCTGCCTAATCTTCCAGTCAACTAGTAAGGCTATACCAGTCTTCTGGTTATCAAAAACCATGTTTAGAGCCATTGTTTGAAAATTTGTTAACTACCCAGTTGACTGGTATGAAATACTCAGTCGACTAGAATCCTTCTACCAGTTTACTTAGTCGACTGGTATGCGAAACTTTTCAATTCTGCAAAGAACCCAATCGAATGGTACCCAAATCCTAGTCGACTGGTATCACAATTCTATATATAGACTCTTCATTTTTTTTTTCCAGATTTTTACGCCATTTTTAGAGCCCTAAGCTTTCTCTCTCTACAAAATCTCATCATTTTGATCAAAAAACCCTCAAAACACTTCCTAAACACCTCAATCTACTCATTCAAACCATCCATTTCAACTTTCTATGGTTGAAATCCTTTTTTTTTTTTTATACCGAAAACCCTTTTTAACCCAAAAAGCCATTTTTCAAAAATATCTGACCGAATTTACATAAAAACCACCATTGGGGGACCACATGCGCCTACTAGGCCAAGGTCAACCAAATCCACAGCTCCAGATTCCTGAGGGAAGGGTATGGTGGGCTCATCAAGCAAGAAGCCTAGAACAGAGCTTGACGACTCTCTATTCTCCAGCTCGGCGGCGAAAGACAGGTATACATCCGTTATCCGCCATAAGAAGATCATGACGGATAGATTCATCGACTTCGAATCTATTCATCATGGTAATTTTGATATATTACTTGCCTTCAATGCCATTAACTTGACCCCACTGGTCAAGATACATGAAAATTTTTACCCGAGACTGATTGACCAGTTCTATGCAAACTTGGTGAAACCCAATCCACTGGCTCTGAGGTTCATAACCAGTGTTATGGGTATGGAGTTTGAGGTCAACACTGACCTCTTGATGAGTATCTTGAGGATCCCTGTGGGAGGGATCCAATGGAGTCTAGATGGATAGCCAGATAATTTTGAATATGAGGAGGCATGTAAGATAGTTAGGGGTGACCCTAACTATGTGTTTTGACCAACTACATTTTACACATATAGTGACATGCCCCTTAACTCGAAATTGTTCAACCTTATTGTGAGTTGGACCATCCACCCGAGACTAGGGAGTCGGGGCTATCTATCTAAGATAGATATCGTATTGATTTGGAACCTTAAAACTAGGCACCACTTCAATATCTACCCCCTACTGCTCGCCAACATGATAAATGGCGAAGTGAGCGACTCCGGATGCCTTCCCAACGGGATGCTCATCACACTCATCCTCCAGCACTTCCGGGTGCCTCTCCCCACCGCTAAAGCTCAGGATATCGGCCTTAAGGACATCATTAACATCTTTTTGCTGAAGAAGATGGGATGCACAGTCTGAGACGGCTTCATCTACTCTAAGGCCGGGAAGCACATTTGGATAGGAGAGGAAGAGAGCAGTGATGATGAGGATGAGGGTCTAGATGTTGCTGTTGCTACTGCTATGGATACGGATGATCGAACACCTCCTATGGGTGACTTGATTGCTAGTCAAGCTAGATATGATGATCTCTTTCAGGCTATCACGAGCCTCCAGCTGACCATGCAGTCCGGCTTCCAGAGTTTGAGCTCTACAGTTGACGCCATGCATCACGACCTCTGCTCTCTCCGAGATGACTTCGAGTTGCACCGTGAGCATATAGAGGGCTCTCTAGTTGAGCTTTATGATCTTTCTCGTGGTGGCTCTAACTTCACACTCCTTGAGTCATTTTTTCTATCTTCCTTTTGATGTACCTATTAATGTAGTTTTTCATTGTTCTTAGCACAAACATATATTCATCATTTACTGTATTTTGTACTTCTGTTTCGACTCTCCAAAGCCTATGTTGTATAGAATGGTGATGTATATGATGATGGTTTATGCTTAGACTTAATTCATATACCTTTTTTACATTTGTGTAATATGGTTACATGCTTTATATCTCTTTATATTCGAATAAATGCTTTAAATTGCTTCTACTTGTATGGAAATTTTCGGTTCCTCTCGGGAAGGCATTTGAACTACGAATGATGCCAAATTTTTGTGTACAAGTTTTTTATGCATGATCTTTATGTCTATAGTATCTATATAGCTTATTTTTTGGGTTACTACCCCCTTTTCTGCTGTTGTCAAAAAGGGAGAGAAAAATGAGAAAATGAGAAAAATAATTGTAAACTCAAACTAGTGCATAGATTTAGGGGGAGCATTGCTCCAAAGATCTTAGTACATGATTACATATGTTGAGTTGATTAGTTGGGTGACATATAAACTATTCCTTATATTTTTTACAAGTTGGTTTTATTCAAAAAATAGAGGAAACTCTGCCCGATTTTTTCAAAAAATCCAACACTTAGTTTCCAAAAACTGTTTTCTTTCATTAGTTTTGTCATCATCAAAAAGGGGGAGATTGTTGACCCTCACCTATATTTTAATGATGAAAAAACATAACTTTTATTATACTAACAGTGCTATCTAAGTGTATTAAGCGATAAAAGCATACAGCCAGAAATCAAGGTGCAAGAACTCAACCTGAATCAAACTCCAAGTTAAGACAGAAGATCTAGTATAGTTTTAAGGTAATGAAACAAGTTGTAAATCTCACTTGTTAAGGTAAAAAGCTTGCCTTATGGCTCCTTTTGAAAAAGTATTTTAATAGAACTTTTCAATCAAACGTTTTCAAGTTAAAAACATTTCAAAACATGAAAAATTGGGTTGATGGGCAACCTAGTAGACTGGGTACTTATACCAAAAGACTGGTATATAGGACAGTGTGTGTAACAACCCATCCCGGGTTGGCCACTCCCGAGACGGTATAATCACATTTTGAGAATCCCAGGATGACACATATATGTAAGAAACACTAACAGGAATTTTTATTTAAATCCTCCACCCTCGACAGGGGAATATGTAAATCTGATATTAATTTACACATAATATACAATGCAAGATGCATGAATATTTACAAATAAAATATTTATTTCATTTTCTCAATAGTCTGAGGATATTGACACGTACATGGCTTACAAAGAATGAATCTGTCTGACCCTTAACCTCACACCAGACTACTTGTCCTATCAGCTACTTGAAATCATTGTACAATGAGGGGTGAGCTTCACAAGCTCAGTGAATTAAATTTACTAAAAGTATTCCATTTTCATAAATAGTCCTTCAATATTTAATAATTTATTTCTCCTAATACTGGATAATAGCATAATGTCTAACTTTTAAATAATCACCATAGTACCATATTTTAAGTTTTTTTCTCTTTTTCTCACTGTCACTATCTCTCCTTGAGAGACTCATCCATCCATAATTAAGTTCACAAAAATATACCACACATCAGCATTTCAATAAATGAAAGCAATAATTAAAACAGATGCAATGCATGAATGCACATGATGGGAACGTCTTCCTACCTGTCGATAGGTTATTATTATCTTAGACCAGCCCCTTCCCAATTCTTTACAGCTTATCCCGGCTGTCAAAGAATTTATTTCTAGCATATACCGGCTGTCACGGTGTCCCTTTTATTTCCAGCATATACCGGCTGTCACGGTTGTTCCATTAGACCGACCCCTTCCCGGTTCTTTTGATTATATTATTAAATGCATATGCACATGAACAATAATATGAAATATGCATATGAACAGTAACATAAACACTACATAAATTCAAAAATGTTTAAATTAACTTTCCGATCTTTCCTCAACTTTCTGTTTAATAAATTTAAAATTTTCTTCTCCTCATATATCACATCAATTTATTCACCAACTAGCCAAAATCTCTTTATCACTATCATTAGTAAGTCAACTCGTTATTCTAAAAATATTTCTTTTTCACATACTAATTTTCTATGTGTCCAATATTCATATCCTAAATATCAATTTAAATTTTATCTACCACCAAGCATAAGCTAATAATTAATTTTAACATTATTACTAAATATTTGATTTTTACTTAGATTACTTAAAGTAAATTCATCTCATCACGTAGCACTTAAAGCTACCCGTGGATCACTTCTTTGCCTTTCCTGTTCCTCTCCGGAATTTCCCTCGGTGGCTGTTTGTCAACACCTAACATAATATTTGTATTAAATTTCTAATTATTTCTTCAATTCTTCATAGACTACACCCTTTGAAAATTCTCACTTTAACTTTCAAAAATTTCATAAATGCTAAAAATTCAAAAATACAATATTACGTTATTACCTTCTATTTTTCTAATAGCTTCCCGTGATTTTCTATAAAATTTCATCGTAACTCCTTCAAAATTTTACTCTTTCAGTTTTTCTTTTAGTCTCCAAGTATTTGAAGAAAACAAGTAATTTTAAAAGGAACTATGAAATCTGCTAAGCACATTTACGATTACACTGTATATACATATGAACCAAAGTTTGCTTTTTCTAAAAATATCGACAACCCCCCTCCCCCCCCCCCCTTAATTCTCTTCCACGAAATGCCTTTGCTGGAAGGCATGTATTGATCCCAAAATACACTTGGAACTCAACAATTTAGTTGGTTTAGTGTTCATGTTTTTTTTTTATTTTTTTATTTACTTTGTCTTATTTACTTTGGTCTCCTTCATCTTTTGTCTTCTCTAAACTTTTTCAATCTTTTGGGACATTCAAATACTAATAAACCTTCCATATAGACTTTATTTTAAATTCCATATCATATTTATTAAATTACTTCTTTACCTTTATTTTACAAAGACGGGTATTACAATTCTACCCACCTTACAAAAATGTCGTCCCCAAAATTTCCTTACCTAAAATTAAGAAAAGAATTGGGGAATCTCCTTCCTCATTCTTGCTTCATTCTCTCATGTGACTTCTTCAAAATCTTTATTTCTCCATAATACCTGAATAAAAGAAATGACTTTATTACGCAATACATGTTCCTTTCTGTTTAGGATTCTGACTGGTGCTAGCATAAAAGTCAAATCTTCTTGAATTTCTATTGCCTGATTCGAGACACAATGGGATTCATTGGGTAAGTATTTTCTCAGCAGTGATATATGAAATACATTATGTAATTGCTTCAATTCTGGAGGCAAATTCAAGTGATATGCTACTGGTCCAATTTTCTCGATCACTTCATACAACCCCACAAATCTCGGGCTCACCTTCCCCTTCTTCTTAAATCTCAACACTCCCTTCCACGAAGATATCTTCAAAAATTCCCAATCACCAACTTGGAACTCGAGAGGTCGTCTTCTTTTATCAGCATATCCTTTCTGCCTATTCTGAGCTGCTCTGAGGTTCTCCCTAACTAGTTTGATTCTCTCAGTAGTCAAGCATATCATTTCTAGGTCATATATCTTTCTCTCTTCAACTTCTTCCCAGCATACTGGAGTTCTACACCTTTTACCATACAAAGCCTCGAAAGGTGCCATTCTAATACTAGTTTGATACTGGTTATTGTTTGCAAACTTGATCAAAGGCAACTAAGCATCCCAGCTCACTGAGAAACTTAATACATTTGCCCTCAGCATATCTTCTAGTATCCTGATAATTCTCTTTGTCTGCCCATTAGTTTGTGGATGAAAAGCTGTAATAAACTGTAATTGCGTACCCATAGCTTCTTAGAAACTCTTCCAAAATTTAGAGGTAAATCTAGAATCTCTATCTAATACGATTCTCAAGGGTACTCTATGTAATTTCACTATCTCCGCCACATACAACTTAGCCAACTTTTCTGGACTCCAAGTAGTTTTAATGGGAAAAAAATGTGAAGACTTAGAAAGTCTATCCACTATAACCCATACAGCGTCATATCCTCTCTGGGTACGGGGAAGACCAGAGACAAAATCTATACTCACATTCTCCCATGGCCACTCAGGTATTGGAAGGGGTTATAGTAAACCTGTTGGGTGTCTATTCTCAGCCTTCACCTGCTGGCAAATCAAACATCTATAAATATACTCTGCTACATCTTTCTTCATCCCTGACCACCGATAATTCCGTTTCAACCCCCTGTACATCTTATTATTACCCGGATGCATGGAATATACCGAATCATGAGCCTTTCTTAGTATCTCTTTTCTCATCTCCACATCATTAGGAACACAAACTCGTTGCCCCAATACTACCATACCATCTTCTCTAATTCTAAACTCGGTTGGCTTCCCACTCAACACTTCCTCCCTGATTTTCTCTATTCCCTAATCTTTATCCTGTAGCTGTAATAAACGATTAATAATAGGAGATTGTATCACCATATTTTCCATTAATACTCCTCTATCATTGATACTCAATTGTATCCTCATTTTTTTAAATTCTATCATCAAGCTAGTATTATGACTCCCAATAACAGCTAATCTCCCAGTAAATTTTCTACTCAATGCATCCACTACTACATTAGCCTTTCCTGGATGATAATGAATTGTACAATCGTAATCACAAATCAATTCCATCAACCTCCTCTGCCTTAAATTCAACTCTTTCTGGGTTAGTAAATGCGTCAAGCTTTTATGATCAGTAAAAATTTCACACTTGGCTCTATATAGATGGTGTCTCCAAATCTTCAAAGCAAAAACTATGGCAGCCAATTCTAAATCATGGGTCGGGTAATTCTTCTTATGGTTCTTCAGTTGCCTAGATGCGTAAGCTATAACTCTCCCATGTTGCATCAACATACATCCCAACCCCTGATGTGATGCAACATTGTAAACCACAAATCCCTCATCACCAGAAGGAAGAACTAATACCAGGGCAGTCATTAGTTTCTCTTTTAACAGCTGGAAACTCCTATCACATTCCTCAGACCACCTAAACTTCACATCCTTCCTGGTCAACCTAGTCAAAGGTCCAGCAATCATAGAAAATTTTTGGATAAATCTCCTATAATAACCTATCAATCCCAAAAAGCTTCTAATTTCAGTTATACTCGTGGGTTTTTCCTAATTCAACACTGCTTCTACTTTCTGTGGGTCAATTGTTATCCCTTCTCCTGACACCACATGCCCCAAGAAAGATATTTTGCTCAACCAGAACTCACACGTCAAGAACTTCGCATACAGTTTATCTCTCCTCAAAATCTCCAACACTATCCTCAAATGTTACGTATGCTCATCTTTATTCCTGGAATATATCAAAATATCATCAATAAATACAATCACAAATCTGTCTATGAATGGTTTAAACACACGATTCATAAGGTCCATAAATGCTGCAAGAGCATTGGTCAACCCAAAAGCGATCACTAAGAACTTATGATGGCCATAATGTGTCCTAAAAGCAGTTTTAGGCACGTCCCCCTCCTCTATCCTTAATTGATGATAACCCAACCTCAGGTCTATCTTAGAGAACACTCTAGCTCCCTATAACTGCTTGAATAAGTCATCTATCCTGGGTAAAGGATATCTATTCTTGATGGTGATCTTATTCAATTGTCTATAATCAATACACAACCTCAATGTCCCATCATTCTTCTTGACAAATAACATAGGGGCTCCCCAAGGTGACGTACTAGGTCGGATAAACTGTTTATCTAGCAACTCCTGAAGCTGAACTTTCAACTCTTTCAATTCAGCTGGTGCCATCCTATAGGATGCTATGGATATGGGTGCTGATCTTGGAATCACCTCAATAGAAATCTCCCTATTAGGAGGTAACCCAGTCAACTCTTCAGGAAAAACATCAGGAAAATCTTTTACTACCAAGATTGCTTCTAACTTCTTACCCTCTTTGCTAGAATCCACCATATAGGCCAAATACCCCTCACAACCCTTCATCAACCATTTACTAGCAGTTAAGGTAGAAATAAGACAATTAGCAAGTATCTTACATTCTCCCTGAAAATTAAACTCTTCCTGTCCAGGTATCTTGAACATCACATTTTTCCTAAAACAATCTACCCAAGCGTGATATGCAGATAGCCAATTCATCCCCAGAATTAAATCAAAATCTATCATATCTAAAGGTAATAAATCAACTTCAAATTCTCTATCAGTAATATTAATAATACAACCTCGATAAATTGTTCTGATAATAACCTTATCTCCTGTAGGAACCTCAACAATAATGGCATGCATCAAAGGACTAGCACTAACACCAATAAATTTCATATAACTACTAGATACAAAGGAATGAGTTACACCAGGATCAATCAATAATCTAGTAAGCCTACCAAGGATAGAGATCGTACCCATTACAACATCAGGTGTGGCTTGTGCATCCTGTTGGGTCAATGCATAAACTCTGCCCTCTCTAGACTAACTCTGACTGCCACGTCCTCGCTTTGCTACTGATCCTCGACCTCTGCCCCGCACACCCCCTGATCCACCATCTTTCTCCATCGATCTCCTTCCAATGCTCCCCACACCTACGTCAGCAGATTTCCTAGCTGGACAATCTGCAGCCACATGTCCTCCCCTACCACATACAAAGCACATCTGCAAAGGGCAATTCTGAGCCAGATGCCCCGCTTGATTACATTTAAAGCACACCCTTACTTCTCGATCATACATCATGTTACCACTTTCCCCTGGTGGCATATTTATTCCTCTACCATAACTCCCAATTCCCATAGTTTGCCTCCCAAATCTAGGAGTCCCACCAGTATTGCTCTAAGCTACAGAAGCAGCAGATCCTGCCTGCCTCTGACTCTGCACTGCAGTTCCTTGTGACAAAGAATGCCCCCTCTAGGGTGGTTTTTCACCCTGTACACCTATACTGTTACCTCCTCTAGGTCCCTCAAATCTAGACCTCTTCAGCCAATCCCTCCTACCTCTCAACTCCATCAGATCCTTCTCAATTTGTAATACTTTATCCCCTAACACCGCATAATTCTCTATGCCCATATAAGAGAATTTAGTCTGAATATCATAGTGTAATCTGTATAAAAATCTCTTACATTTTCTCTTCTCTGTATTCACTAACTCAGGTAAAAATCTTAACAGGGCTATGAATTTACTATCATATTCAACCACCGATAAATTTATCTGCCTTAGGTGAATAAAGTCTCTTTCTTGTTGTGCCTGAAATGTATCTGGGAAGTACTTTGCAAAGAACTCATCTTTAAATTTACTCCAGGTCAAAGGTTGATCTACCCGTGTGCTTACCCTGGGCAAAATATCTCCCCACCATTGAGAAGCCTTACTCTCCAGCATAAAGGAAGCAAAAGCCACCTTCTGTCTATTTGACACTGGTAAAACCTCAAAATATTTCTCCACGTACCTAATCCATTACTCAGCTTCCACTGGATTTGCTGATCCTCTAAAAGACTGAGGTTTAAACTTAAGGAACCTTACAAAACAATCCCCTTGCATCTCATTTGCAAATACCCCTCCCTCATGAACCTCTTGCCTTACCACATCTGGTTCTTTTCTATCCCTCTCCTCTAATCTCTTTTGTAAATTAGCAGCCCTTTCTTCAGCTGCATTCATCCTCTCTAAAGTATGATTAAGAGCCTTTCTCAATTCATCATTCCTACCCTCAAATACTCTCCCAGCTCTACTCGTACTAGCTGCACTATCACCATGTTCCCTTGCGGGAATCACCAACTCAACTTCCTCCTCTGCTTCAGTCCTCTTAAAAATTGGGGGTTTACAACGTCCCTTCTGATTCTGAACTCTACCTCTAGCTCTCGCATGACCACATGTCATCCTCAGACTCTGCATTTAAAAATATAGTTTATTTAGATCTTCCACTTTTTACGTTCTCATGCAGTCTACAGAATCTTAAAACCTAAGGTTCTAATATCAAAATTGTAACGACCCATCCCGGGTTGGCAACCCCCGAGACAGTGTTATCACATTATGAGAATCCCAGCACGACATATATACGTAAGAAACACTAACATGAATTTTTTTATTTAAATCCTCCACCCTCGACAGGGGGATAAGTAAATCTGATATTAATTTACATATAATATACAATGTAAGATGCATGAATATTTACAAATAAAATATTTATTTCATTTTCTCAATAGTCTGAGGATATTACACGTACGTGGCTTACAGAGAATGAATCCGTTTGACCCTTAATCTCACCAGACTACTTGTCCTGTCAGCTACCTGAAATTATTATACAATGAGGGGTGAATTAAATTTACTAAAAGTATTCCATTTTCATAAATAGTCCTTCAATATTTAATAATTTATTTCTCCTAATATTGGATAATAACATAATGTCTAACTTTTAAATAATCACCATAGTACCATATTTTAAGTCTTTTTCTCTTTTTCTCACTGTCATTATCTCTCATTGGGAGACTCATCCATCCATAATTAAGTTCACAAAAATATACCACACATCAGCATTTCAATAAATGAAAGCAATAATTAAAACAGATGCAATGCATGAATGCACATAATGGGAACGTCTTCCCACCTGTCGATAGGTTATTATTATCTTAGACCGACCCCTTCCCGGTTCTTTACAACTTATCCCGGCTGTCACAAAATTTATTTCTAGCATATACCGGCTGTCACGGTGTCCCTTTTATTTCCAGCATATACCGGCTGTCATGGTTGTTCCATTAGGCCGGCCCCTTCCCGGTTCTTTCGATAATATTATTAAATGCATATGCACATGAACAATAATATGAAATATGCATATGAACGGTAATATAAACACCACATAAATTCAAAAATATTTAAATTAACTTTTCAATCTTTCCTCAACTTTCTGTTTAATAAATTTAAAATTTTCTTCTCCTCATATATCACATCAATTTATTCACCAACTTGCCAAAATCTCTTTATCATCATCATTAGTAAGTCAACTCGTTATTCTAAAAATATTTCTTTTTCACATACTAATTTTCTATGTGTCCAATATTCATATCCTAAATATCAATTTAAATTTTATCTACCACCAAGCATAAGCTAATAATTAATTTTAACATTATTACTAAATATTTGATTTTTACTTAGATTACTTAAAGTAAATTCAACTCACCATATAGCACTTAAAGCTACCCGTGGATCACTTCTTTGCCTTTCCCATTCCTCTCCAAAATTTCCCTCGGTGGCTGTTCGTCAACACCTGACATATTATTTGTATTAAATTTCTAATTATTTCTTCAATTCTTCATAAACTACACCCTTTGAAAATTCCCACTTTAACTTTCAAAAATTTCATAAATGCTAAAAATTAAAAAATACAACATTACATTATTACCTTCTATTTTTCTGACAGCTTCTCGTGATTTTCTATAAAATTTCACTGTAACTCCTTCAAAATTTTATTCTTTCAATTTTTCTTTTGGTCTCCAAGTATTTGAAGAAAACGAGTAATTTTAAAAGAAACTATGAAATCTGCTAAGCAAATTTATGATTACACTGTATATATATTTGAACCAAAGTTTGCTTTTTCTAAAAATATCTACAACACCCCCCTCCCTGGCCCCTAATTCTCTTCCACGAAATGCCTTTGCTAGAAGGCATGTATTGATCCCAAAATACACTTGGAACTCAACAATTTAGTTGGCAGCAGGTGTCAACAATTTAGTTGGCAGCAGGTGGCTGCCACCTGCTGCCACGTTTATTGTTCACATTTTATTTTTTTTTTATTTACTTTACTTTACTTTGTCTTTTTTACTTTTGTCTCCTTCACCTTTTGTCTTCTCCAAACTTTTTCAATCTTTTGGGACATTCAAATACTAATAAACCTTCCACATAGACTTTGTTTTAAATTCTATGTCATATTTATTAAATTACTTGTTTACCCTTATTTTACAAATACGGGTATTACAGTGTGTCCCCAATCGACTAGGTGCTTCATACCAATCGACTGGTATATTGGGCAGACTGTCCCCAGTCGACTGGTACCAATCATAGCCTTAAAGGTGAGACTTTTCACCTGACCCAGTCGACTGGTACTAAGATCCAGTTGACTGGTAATTCAAAAAATATGACTATTGATACGCTAGAATTCAACACAAAATGCACCAAAACATTCCAAGTCAGTACAAAACGACCATGTCAATACAAGGCTATATAAGCCCACTCTATTGAGCATTTCAAAAAGGAAGATTACACATTCAATCAAGTTTTTACTCATTGATACACAAAAGCTTTGAAATATTTATTGTTGAGCCATTCTTCAAGCTTTATCTTGAAAGAGAGGCATTATTAAGTTGTATAAGTTTTCATTGTTATCTCTCTACCATTTACTTTACAGCATTTATTGTAAAGGGATTAGCTTTCGAGAGGAAGGGATTTGCTTCCGAGAGGAAGAGATTTGCTTCCGAGAGGAAGAGATTGGTTGTAAGGTTTGTGCAACACCCGTGAAGTTGCACGACTAAAGGTTTTTAGTGGATTGCTTCAAGGAGGTTTCTTGAAGAGAGTGGACGTCGGGTCAGAACGAATCCGATATTGCCGAACCACTATAAACTGAGTTTGCATCTTCTATTCCTTAAACTCTTTTGTTTACAACATATTACTTGTTTACATGCTTGTTGGTTTATCTGTTTTTATAAACTTTTGATTAATTAGTAAAAGTTTTTTAAAACCCAATTCACCCCCCTCTTAGGTTGAAACCTCAGTTTACACCATGTTATCAAAGTCATAAGATTGGGGGTGTGAAAATTCAATAAGGTGTTGGGAAGTGTAAAAAAAATAAATAAAATAAATAAACATTAAGGGGATCTTTGAAAGAATGATAAAGAGAGGTGTTTTGAGAGATTCAAAGGATTGAGAAGAAGTGTATGTGTAAGAAGTGAGTATGCTTTATTTGTTTTGTTTGTGTTCAAAATAAAGTTCTCTTACTTTGTTTGAATCCTATCTTTTCTTTGTAGCTCTCACCTTAGCCTTACATTATAAGCCTAATAAAGGCCTATTGATCCTTTGTAATATTTTTGTTCTACATTAGTGGAGAGTGATTTGAAAAGGAAGCCTATGAAGTTTGAATTATCAATTTCATAACTAGAGATCAATTATATATTTACTTGTTTGCATAAAATCATCCGGGAAGCTAATAATGAAGTGAGAATGATAGGTATGCATGAATGAGAGGATTGATAATGAGGTGGAATTGAGTTTTGAATTAACTTTTGGACTTGTGTGATATTGAATGATTCCTTTGGATTATAAACTTTAGGCAATCTTTGAGGCAACAAATTTTATGAATTAAACCAATTCTTGTTTTTAGTTGTTTTTCTCTTTTTCTTTGCTTGAGGGCTAACAAATTTTAAGTTTGGGGGAATTTGATAAGTGTAATTTTTACATGATTTTTATTACTCGTTTACTTATTAAAGTTGTTAGTTTTCCTTTATTTCTTTTGATTTGACTTGATTTTTTATTTATTTGATTTTAATTGTTTGTGCCGCCAATGTGGTAATAGAATCAAGTTCAAAAACTCCAGTTGCCTTTCTTAGTATTGCTCTCTCTGAAGGCCATTGATAGTTGTTGGATGCCAGTTGCTCCAAAAGTTCATAAGCAACTTCATGAGTTTTACTCATTAAAGCCCCTCTAGCTACTGCATCAACCATGGACCTGTTTGTAGCTCCCAAACCATTTTATAATCTTTGGACTTGAAGCCATGCCGGAAGGTCATGATGAGGACACTTTCGCAATAATTCTTTGTACCTCTCCCATGCTTCATTCAAAGAGTCATTTTCAAATTGAGTGAATGTGGTACTATCATTCCTTAGCTTTGCTGTATTGGCCAAAGGGAAATACTTTGCCAAAATTTTTTGTCCTAACTCCTCTCAAATAGTAATGACACTAAGTGGTAGAAAATTCAGCTAGGCTTTCTCTTTTTCTTTGAGTGAAAAGGGAAAAGTCTCAAACGAATAGCTTCATCTGTCACTCCATTGTGCTTGAAGGTGTTGCAAATCTCTAGAAAATTTGCGATTTGAATATTAGGATCCTCATGCGATAGCCCCTCAAACTGAACAGTTTGTTGTATCATTTGAATTATCGTCGGCTTAATCTCAAAATTATTAGCTTGTATAGCCGGCCTCCTTATGCCAGATGTAGCCCCATTAACCGAGTGCGTAGCATAGTCCCTTAAAGCCCTATTCGCCTCTCCATTCCACTGATCCACCATAGTGATGGCAGATGTGGTGACTTATTGCTTCTTCTTTTTCTTGATTTGACGCAAAGCTCTCTCAATCTCGGGATCAAAAAGTGTAGACTCTAATGGTTTAGATCGGGGTATACACTTCTAAATCCTGAAATAAAAATAAAAGAAAAGTAAAACTGAGATCTAATCACCAATCTTAAAAAAATAAAAATAAAAATTCAAATTAGAAACAATCTAGCTAGTATCAATATCAATTAGAAAAACTTGGTATGAAAATATTTGCAAGTGAACAAAATCGCAACAAGTAGTAAAGTTTTAAAGAAAAAAAAGTATTGAACCCACAAGGACTAATTATGCTATTGAGTATTGAAATTTACCAAATTATTTACTATTTGGAAATAAAACCGAAATTTTATTGACTTTTCCATCTAAATTAAACTAAAGTGCTTGACAAAGATAAATTAAAAGAAAATAAAATAAAATTTAAAGTTCTAGAGATAATAAAAATAATCTAGAGCTTTTGATTTCACCTAGCTAACCCACACAATTTATTAGTCATTGTTATAAAATTCCAATTTTTTAAGTTGATGAAATATCAATCCCTTAATTATTCAATGTTTTCTCTTTGAATAACGTTATAAATATCTCCACCTAATAATTCATCATATCTCTATGTAAATTAAATTATTTGAAGATTCATTAAGTTCTTTGGATTTTTCTTAATCCATCACACTAATTGCGGTAAAGTATCTCTTTCTTTCAGTCAACTAATTGTATTTAATCCTAAAAGTTTATAATCACAAATTACCTCTCGGTTTCATTATGATTCAATAAATCAAACAATAATTGGCCAGAAAATTGTAAGCAATAAGATCAAGGATAAACACTCAACATAAAAAAACATTAAATAAAATAACTTGGAATTTACATTGTGTGTTCAAAGCTAGACTACATCAAAGCCCTAGAAAAATAAAATTAGTTCATAACAAATATGAAATCAACCATGTTCTTATTGGAATGCATCAAAAGAAAACTAAAGAGAAGAGAATAAAACTCTTTTGCTTGAAATAAGCTGATGAAGCATTCAAGATTGTTGAAAATCTCTCTTCATTGAGACTTGGCAACCGCCCTCCTTCTTTTCTCTCTTTATTCTCTTATCTAGGAAAATCTGCTATGCTTACAAGGCAAGGGCAGCCGACTTTATATAGGCAAACTCCTAGAAAAGAAAAGGAAAGTACAATAATACTACTCCTTCTAGGAAAAGGAAAGACACTGAAATGAGAAATACTTCTACTACTAGGAAAACCTTAAATAGGAAAGTAACTAAAAGGAAATATAACACAAAATAGGAAAAGTACGACATAAGCAATTAAATTAAAATAAATAAAAATCAAATCAAATCAAAAGAAATAAAGAAAAACTAACAATTTTAATAAGTAAATGAGTAATAAAAATCATGTAAAAATTACACTTATCAAGTCATCTTCTTTATGGCATATTCTTTTAGCACATATTAATTTTGGTTATTTAAAAAGCATGCATAAATGTAACGGCCCATCCCAGGTTGGCCACCCCCGAGACGGTGTCGTTACGTTTTGAAATCCTAGCACGACACATATATGCAACAATATAAAAATATCAACTGAAATTATATACATACATAAATCCTCAACCCTCAATAGGGAAGTTACATTATTAAAATCCCAACTGAAACCATATATACTATATATTATGCAAGAATATTTACAAATTTTTTTTCTATTAGTCTGAAGATGTGGACCACGAGGCTTACAGATAATCACTCAGTTTAAATCACATGTCACAAATCTATCAGTCCTATCTGCTACCTGAAATTATTTAATAATGAGGAGTGAGCTTCACAAGCTCAGTGAATTAAATTTACTAGAAATATTCGATTTGTATACTTCCAGTCACATCTTATAATTCAATCGTTTCTAATTCACCAATATTAATAATCTATTTCTTCACATATAACAATTCAATCTCTTAAATAATCTTCCAATATTCATTCATCTATTTTCTCATATAATTCAACAATAACATTCTATTATCACTACTCATATAATGACTCCAACCATTTATCAATATCTTCTTAAATTAATCATCAAACATATCAATTTTTCTTCTCATATATTTAATCATCTTGAGATTATCTATTCAACATCATTATTTACCTTGTTATGAGGCTCACAACATATAATCAATCAATCGAATAATTTTTATCATATCATACCTTCATATTTCTTTCTCATCATATCTGTCTCTCTATGAGACTCATTTATCTATCAATAATTTCACAATCAAGACTGATACTTTAGTATCTCAGTCAATAAAAATCAATATTTAAAAAAAAATATAATGCATGAATTTAAATTATTTTTCTTTCTTTCTCATCAGATCATTTCATATTATCATCAGGGAATGTCTTCCCACATGTCGACATGTTTTAGCTAGACCATCTGCTTTCAAGTCTCTTTTTTAGCTAGACTAGCTACCTTCCTGGTCCTTTCAACTAGACCAGTTGCCTTCCCGGTCTTCTTTTCTTTTAGCTAGATCAGCCGCTGTTGTGCGTTTATCTACCCAAATTAATAAGCAAATAACCGAACTTGTTTAACTTGCAAGTGCACAAGGTCTACAGTAGCATAGTGTGCAAGTGCGAGATCATTTCCACAGCAATTGGTGAATTTCGATTTAGAATTAGTTTCACAAAGTAAAAATAGATAGAAATATTGAGTCTAGATTCAGAATAATGATAGAGGCGTTGGGACTTGGTATCCACCACTAATCATGCTACCCCAACAAAACAATATGCCAATGCTCTACTCATGCTATGAATACCTGCTAGTTGTCAACCTAAGGGCATGGTATCTACTCCTTAAGCTATTGATTTCCCTAAGCAACGAGTTAGGAATGGTATCTACTCTAACTCTTTTCTTTCTTAAGGGATTCAACAAGGTGTATACTGAGTTGTTCCTTAAGAGAGCATAAGATCTGTGGAAATCGATAACCACACGAGACCTAAGGCATGGTATCTACTCCCGATTGCCCATGTTGATTAACCCAAGAATCCGACGTGGATATCTTTTGTTACTTATTGTTGAACCTAGGACTCGGTCATCCAAATTGATTCAACTAACTAATCTATACCACATGCATATGTTGATCAGCAAACACATGAGAGGAATTTAAATAAAACCAGGCATTAATCAAGTTAAGCATCACAACACAAATATCGCAAAGGTGTCAATACTGAATTATTGAGTAAACATAATTAGGGCTTCAACCAAGCCCTTACTAAAAAATTAGTTACACATAGTTGTGATGCTAAACAACATCATAAAATAAAATACAAAGACAAGAAGAAACCCGAAAACACTATAGAGAAGAGTCGTCAATTCGTCTCCATAATCTCTCCTCCAGGCTTGACCAGCCTCCGGCCTCCCCAAACAAAAACTAAACTGAAAGGGAGATATGCTCCTCAAAAGGGAGATTCTGTTTCTGTGTTTTACAAGTCTATTATAGGGTTCTAAGGACACTTGGAAACCCTAATTTCCAAAACAGGTTTCTAACCCTACTTTCCAAAATAGGAACTGCCGTTTTGATGTTTCACTGATGCGTGTACACTTGATCGCATGAGTTTGCACTCGAGCGCATGGTTGCGCTCGAGCTTTGTCCTTGTGCGAACGAGTGATTGTGCTCTCGATCGCACCAAGCACTGTGCTCAATTGCACTCTTTTGTAGCTCCAAGTTCTAGTTTTGCTCTTTGAGTTCCAAAATGCTTCTTTTCTTCCAAAAACCTATAAAAACACAGAAAACACAAAAAGGAAGTAAAATGGAATAAAATACGCAAACTAAGAGCTTAACAAATGTAAATTAAGGGGCTTAAATATGAATATTTAAGCATTTATCGCACCCCCAAACTTATATATTGCTAGTCCCTTAGCAATACGAATCTAAAAACTAAATGAAAAACAAAGACGCAAAGATAAATCCATCATTCATGGTATCCGAAAATTTAAGTCTCACACAAAATCATGATATTTATTCAAGAATAAGCTTAAAATACAAACCAATCTTCGCAATGAATAGGTGTTTTAAATTTTAATTACTTACAAGAGACAGGCTAAGGCATCAAAAGTCTGAATCAATGTATGGTGAACTAGCACATAAAAGATGAAGCTTCCAAATGATTCCAATGTGTAGTGTTTCGGTGTCTTAACATTCATCGAATTCCCTATCAGAATGAACAATAATGGTATAGTTTTATTTCTTTTCTTTTTCTTTTATCATGAGCTTTTTGCCATGTTGAGTTCCATTAAGCTTTCTAATTGACCTATGTAACGAGTGTTTAGCCAATGACTCCCAAACCAGATGGTTTTTGGGTATTAAGTGTAAAGACACCCCTAAGAACTTACTAACTCAAATCAAAAAGGCTACGAAACTAACTGGTCTCAATGCTTATAAACAAATCCTCACCTTTTGACGTGGACACTCATTGCTTACTGAGGCAAGAGGTCCAATTACTCAATGGAAACTTTATTTAATGATCATTATGTGCATCATTCCCAACTTTTGACATGAGCATTCACTGCTTACTGAGACAAGAGGTCCAGTTACTCAGTGAAAAATATATTTAATGATCATTATGAGCATTTTATTTTCTCTTTTTTGCATAATAACATTCTTCTCTATTTTTCTATGCCAAAGTGTTATCCGAACAAGTTATCCATTTACAGTTAGGTCATGGAAACATATACATAGAAATTATATGTCATACCTCACACCATTATGTTGAGACACCGAAACACTACACATTGTAGTTATTTGGAAGCTTCATCTTTTATGTGCTACTTCACCACACACTAAGTCAAACTTGTAATGCCTTAACCAGCCTTGTGTAAGTGATTAGATTTTAAAACTCTTATTCATTGCAAAGATATGTTTGTATTTTAAGCTTGCTCTTGAATAAATATCACGATTTTGTGTGAGACTTAAATTTTCGGATACCATGAATGATAGATTTATCTTTGAGTCTTTGTTTTTCATTTAGTTTTTAGTTTCGTATTGCTAAAGGACTAGCAATATGTAAGTTTGAGGGTGTGATAAGTGCTTAAATATTCATATTTAATCCCCTTAATTTACATTTGTTAAGCTCTTAGTTTGCGTATTTTATTTCATTTTACCTCTTTTTTGTGTTTTCTGTGTTTTTATAGGTTTTTGGAAGAAAAGAAGCATTTTGGAACTCAAAGAGCAAAACTGGAACTAGGAGCTGCAGAAGCATGTGATTGAACACAATGCTTGGTGCGATCGAGCACACAAGGAGAAGGCTCGAGCGCAAACTCATGCGATCGAGTGCACACGCATCAGTAAAACATCAAAACAGCAGTTCCTATTTTGGAAAGTAGGGTTAGAGACTTGTTCTGGAAATTAGAGTTTCCAAGTGTCCTTAGAACCCTATAAATAGACTTGTAAAATACAGAAATAGGATCTTCCCTTTAGTTTAGTTTTTGTTCGGGGAGACCGGAGAAGGAAACTGTGGAGGAGAATTGACGACTCTTCTCTCGAGTTTCTTCTCTCCTTTATTTTTATTATGTGTACTTAAACTTTTAGTAAGGGCTTGGTTGAAGCCCTAATTATGTTTATTCAATAATTCAGTATCGATGCCTTTGTGATATTCATATTGTGTTGCTTAACTTGATTAATACCTATTTTTATTTAAATTCCTCATACGTGTGTGTTTGATCAACGTATGCATGTGGTATGGATTAGTTAGTTGAATCAATTTGGATGACCGAGTCTTGGGTTTAACATTAGTAACAAAAGATATCCACGCGGATTCTTGGGTTAATCAACATGGAAACCGGGAGTAGATACCAAGCCCTAGGTCCCGTGTGGTTGTCGATTTCCACAGATCTTATGCTCTCTTAAGGAACAACTTAGTATACACCATGCTGAATCCCTTGAGAGAGAAAAGAATTAGAGTAGATATCATGCTTAACTCATTGCTTTGGGAGATCAATAGCTTAAGGAGTAGATACCATACCCTTAGGTTGACAAACATTAGGTATTCATGGCATGAGTAATGCATTGGCATATTGTTTTGCTGTGATAGCATAATTAGTGGTGGATATCAAGTCCCTACGCCTTTATCTTTATTATTTCAAACTCAATATTTATTTCTCTTGTTTTCATTTTAGTATTGCAAAACTAATTCTAAACTGAACTTTACCAATCCCTGTGGAGATGATCTTGCATTCGCACACTATGCTACTATTGACCTTGTGCACTTGCAAGTAAAACTGTACGATTATTTGCTTATTTATTTAGGTAGATAATCGCCATTGCCGGGGAAAAAAAAGCGAATAATCAAAAAGTTGTTGTGCGATTATCTACCTAAATAAATAAGCAAATAATCGTACAGTTTTACGTGCAAGTGCACAAGGTCAATAGTAGCATAGTGTGCAAGTGCGAGATCATTTCCACAGGGATTGGTGAATTTCGATTTAGAATTAATTTCACAAAGTAAAAATAGATAGAAATATTGAGTCTAGATTAAGAATAATGATAGAGGCATAGAGACTTGGTATCTACCACTAATCATGTTACCCTAACAAAACAATATGCCAATGCTCTACTCATGCTATGAATACCTGCTGGCTGTCAACCTAAGGGCATAGTATCTACTCCTTAAGCTATTGATTTCCCTAAGCAATGAGTTAGGCATGGTATCTACTCTAACTCTTTTCTTTCTTAAGGGATTCAGCATGGTGTATACTGAGTTGTTCCTTAAGAGAGCATAAGATCTATGGAAATCGACAACCACACGAGACCTAGGGCATGGTATTTACTCTTGGTTTCCCATGTTGATTAACCCAAGAATCCGACGTGGATATCTTTTGTTACATATTGTTGAACCTAGGACTCGGTCATCCAAATTGATTCAACTAACTAATCCATACCACATGCATATGTTGATCAGCAAACACAGATGAGGAATTTAAATAAAAACAGGCATTAATCAAGTTAAGCATCACAACACAAATATTGCAAAGGCACCAATACTGAATTATTGAGTAAACATAATTAGGGCTTCAACCAAGCCCTTACTAGAAAATTAGTTACACATAGTTGTGATGCTAAACAACATCATAAAATAAAATACAAAAGAAAGAAGAAACCCGAAAACACTATGGAGAAGAGTCGTCAATTTGTCTCCACAATCTCTCCTCCAGGCTCGTCCGGCCTCTGGCCTCCCCGAACAAAAACTAAACTAAAAGGGAGATATGCTCCTCAAAAGGAAGATTTTGTTTTTGTGTTTTACAAGTCTATTTATAGGGTTCTAAGGACACTTGGAAACCCTAATTTCCAAAACAGGTTTCTAACTCTACTTTCCAAAATAGGGATCGCCGTTTTGATGTTTCACTGATGCATGTGCGCTCGATCGCATAAGTTTGCGCTCAAGTGCAAGGTTGCGATTGAGCCTTCTCCTTGCGCGCACGAGTGCTTATGCGCTGCGCTCAATAGCATTCTTCTGCAGCTCCCAGTTCCAGTTTTGCTCTTTGAGTTCCAAAATGCTTCATTTCTTCCAAAAACCTATAAAAACACAGAAAACACAAAAAGGAAGTAAAATGGAATAAAATACTCAAACTAAGAGCTTAACAAATGTAAATTAAGGGGCTTAAATATGAATATTTAAGCACTTATCACACCCCCAAACTTATATATTGCTAGTCCCTTAGCAATACGAATCTAAAAACTAAATGTAAAACAAAGACACAAAGATAATTCCATCATTTATGATATCTAAAATTTGGGTCGCACACAAAACCATGATATTTATTCATGAGTAGGCTCAAAATATAAACATATCTTCGCAATGAATAAGAGTTTTAAAACCTAATCACTTACTCGAGGTTGGTTAAAGCATAACAAGTCTGACTTAGTGTGTGGTGAATTAGTATATAAAAGATGAGACTTCCAAATAACTCCAATGTGTAGTGTTTCGGTGTCTTAACATTCATCGAGTTTCCTATTAGAATGAACAATAATAGCATAGTTTTGTTTCTTTCTTTTTCTTTTATTATGAGATTTTTGCCATGTTGAGTTCCCTTAAGCTCTCTAATTGACCCATGTAGCGAGTGTTTAGCCAATGACTCCCAAACCAGATGTTTTTAGGGCGTTAGGTGTAAAGGCACCCCTAAAGACTTACTAACTCGAGTAAAAAAGGCTACGAAACTAACTGGTCTTAATACTGCCAAGCAAAATTCCCACCTTTTGACGTGAACACTCACTGTTTACTGAGGCAAGAGATCCAGTTACTCAGTGGAAAGTTTATTTAATGATCATTAGGAGTATTTTATTTTCTCTTTTTGTGCAATAAAAATTTTCTATTTTTCTATGCCAAAGTGTTCATCTAACAAGTCATCCGGTTATAGTTAAGCTAAGGAAACACACAAATTAAAATTACATGTCATACCCCACACAATTATGTGCTCGTGTTAGATTTAGATCAAACTTGTGAATTCTTAAATGCCTTAAAGTAAGTAATTAAACTTTTAAAACTTTATTATTTAGACCATGTGTTCAATATTTTAAGCTTACTGATGAAATCTTATCATAATATTTGTTTAAATCAACCAAAATTTTCAAAACAATATGAACATGCATTTATCTTTTCAATAATAATAAAAAAAAACTGGGACAAGGTGTGTGAATGTGTCTCCTATACCCCCAAACTTAAATTACACATTGTCCCCAATGTGTGACTATCATGGAAAGATCTGACCTGGGAGATGGAGAACTAGTTGAGCCGGCATGGCTCATAGCACACCCCTAAACTTGAACAGTTGCACGCATTGTCCCTAAAAAAGAAAAACTAACGTAATATGGGAAAACAATAAGTACTAAAAATAAATAAATAACAATAAATATGTAAAACTATAAAAATAAAAAGATAAGCTGTGGGGTGCCTCCCATGAGCGCTAAGTTTAACGTCTTCAGCCGGACTGTGCTTTATTCTTCCCCAAAACTAAGATTTGCAGCAACTAGCACAGGTAGTGGCTTATTCTCTCCCAAAAAGCATAAGTCAAATACTTCTCCAATTGCTTCAACTCCAAATTTGGTGCCTGGACAAAAAACAAGTATTAGAAGGCACTAAAGTGTTAAATGGATCGGTGTACTTACTTGGATGCTTTGGAGGGGCCTCAAGAAGGTGCATAGTTTCAATGATGTCATCAGTAACATCCTCACATTCGGGCTCAAAATTCGATCTTGTGACACTGTTGGTAAGAGCAGTTTCTAATGGATCAACGTGATAGGCTAGAAATTCTCCCTGTTTTCTTTCACTTAGCTCCTTAGCCAATTGCCCCATTTACACCACTAGTATTTGAATAACTTGTTCATGCTTGGCATTGATTTGTCTTTACTTAGTCCGAAATTGTATTTCCTCTGCCATGAACTGTTCTTGTGAAGTCATCACTTGTTGTTGCTGAGCTGCCAGTTGCCTCACAACGCTCTCTAGGTTAATATCCCTTGATTTTGGAACTAATTGGGCTGCTGGTCAGGAGTTCCTTTGCTACTCTTGAAGGTTCAGAGTATTTTGATCGTTGTTCCACGAGAAGTTGGGGTGGTTTCGCCATCCAGGATTGTAGGTATTTGCATATGCATTATTCTTGGAATGATATGTGTTTGGTCCCACATAGTTTGCTTTCTCTGGATCTGCAAAGTAATACACAGGGCAAGTTTTAGAAGTGTGATTAACATCAGAACATATAGTAGATACCTGGAGTTATGTAGCTTGGGGACTAGGAGGGATGTTATGCGCAGTCGTACGTTTTACAAGCATATCTATCTTTCTTTCCATAGCATCCAACCAATTTGGAAATCCACCATTTAAGTTCACTTCATACATGCCCTTGCTCTTTACTCATTGCTCTGTATTTAGTGGAAAGAAGATTGGATTTTTGGATCGAAGCCCTTGCATGAATCAGTTGAACCACTTCAGTACAGTAGTTTCAGTACTGTTGCTCGGGTACACTCTGGACCTTTTTGTGCTCGAGTGCATAAGTTACTGCGCTCGATTGCAATAGTGTGCTCGATCTCACTTGAGCTTGCGCTCGATCCCAAGGCCAGAAACAGCATTGCTGCAGACCTGAAACAGAAGAAAACATAAAATGAAAAGAAGAAAAATTAGGTTTTTGATAAAGAAAATATAAATAGAACAGAGTAAAGAAATAAAATAAAACTAACGAAAATAATTCCAAAAATAAATTTAGCGCAATCCCTGACAACGGCGCCAAAAACTCGTTGTGCGTTTATCTACCTAAATTAATAAGCAAACAACCGAAATTGTTTTACTTGCAAGTGTCCAAGGTCTATAGTAGCATAGTGTGCAAGTGCGAGATCATTTCCACAGGGATTGGTGAATTTCGAGAATTAATTTCAGAAAGTAAAAATAGATAGAAATATTGAGTCTAGATTAAGAATAATGATAGAGGTGTAGGGACTTGGTATCCACCACTAATCATGCTACCCTAACAAAACAATATGCTAATGCTCTACTCATGCTATGAATACCTGCTGGTTGTCAACCTAAGGGCATGGTATCTATTCCTTAAGCTATTGATTTCCCTAAGCAACGAGTTAGGCGTGGTATCTACTCTAACTCTTTTCTTTCTTAAGGGATTCAGCATGGTGTATACTGACTTATTCCTTAAGAGAGCATAAGATCTGTGGAAATCGACAACCACACGAGACCTAGGGCATGATATCTACTTCCGGTTTCCCATGTTGATTAACCCAAGAATCCGGCATGGATATCTTTTGTTACTTATTGTTGAACCTAGGACTCGGTCATCCAAATTGATTCAACTGACTAATCCATACCACATGCATATGTTGAACAACAAACACATGTGAGGAATTTAAATAAAAACATGCATTAATCAAGTTAAGTATCACAACACAAATATCACAAAGGCGCCAATACTGAATTATTGAGTAAACATAATTAAGGCTTCAACCAAGCCCTTACTAGAAAATTAGTTACACATAGTTGTGATGCTAAACAACATCATAAAATAAAATACAAAGGAAAGAAGAAACCCGAAACACTATAGAGGAGAGTCGTCAATTCGTCTCCACAATCTCTCCTCCGGGCTCCTCCGGCCTCCGGCCTCCCCGAACAAAAATTAAGCTAAAAGATATATATGCTCCTCAAAAGGGAGATTCCATTTCTGTGTTTTACAAGTCTATTTATAGGGTTCTAAGGACACTTGAAAACCCTAATTTCCAAAACAGGTTTCTAACCCTACTTTCCAAAATAGGAATTGCCGTTTTGATGTTTCACTGATGCGTGTTCGCTCGATCGCATGAGTTTGCACTCGAGCGCAAGGTTGTGCTTGAGCCTTCTCCTTGTGCGCACGAGTGCTTGTGCGCTCGATTGCACCAAGCACTGCACTCGATCGCACTTTTCCGTAGCTCCCAATTCCAGTTTTGCTCTTTGAGTTCCAAAATGCTTCCTTTCTTCCAAAAACCTATAAAAACTCAGAAAACACAAAAAAAGGAAGTAAAATGGAATAAAATACATAAATTAAGAGCTTAACAAATGTAAATTAAGGGCCTTAAATATGAATATTTAAGCACTTATCAACGCCTTCTTGGTCTTTTCAACTAAACCAGCTGTCTTCCTAGTCTTTTCTTTCATGCATATAAGCAATAATATGCAAGCAAGCATACATCAAAACATTCAATTCAATTATCTAGCTCTTTCTCAAAATTATTATTTCTATCATATTTATTAAATTGTCTTCTCATATACCATATCAACTTTTCAATCATATTTTTCAAAAATTTCATATAACTTTTCAACACATTTTTCATTTATTCATATAATTAATATTCAACATATTATTAAATCCATAATCAATAAACCAAATCCCTTACTGTACTTACCAAAAAATAAATCGTTAAATCATTATAGTTCGACCATTTATTTAAATATCATAAATTCATATTTTTATTGGTTTCAATTACTAAAAGTAAATCTAACTCACCACATAGCACTTAAAGCTACCCATGGATCACCTCCTTGCCTTTCTTACTCATTTAAGCAATTTGTTGAGATTGCTGATCACCAACACCTCAAATATGATGAAGTCTTGCTATTGAAATTGAATGACTGTACTATCTCTAATATTGGAGAATTTTTCTTTATAACTTTTTGCTACGTAATTTGAATTGAAGAAAGAAGAAAACCAAACGGGATTTGGTAAGAAAAATCAAAACAAAACAAAAAAACTAACTTTTATATTAAAACCATTAACACATGCACACCATTCTTCCTATTTTCACCTCAAGTGGCTTGCATGCAAAATAAATGAAGTCCAGGTGTAGTTCCCCCCCTTTTTTTTTCTTTTTTTCTTTCTTCTTTTTAACTACACACGCTACACCTGGATGCTAACGTCCAGGTGTTCCCCCTTTTTTTTTGTAATGACATCTGAACACTTCCAGGTGTCCTTTTTTTTTTCTTCAAAAGAATTATTTTATTCAATAATAAATATTTTCATGTATATATTATTTTAATTCCATATAATATCTTTCAAATTACTTCTTTACCTTTACTTTAAGAATACGAGCATTACAATAAATTTGTAATAAATATTGGAAATGATGACTTAGGAAAATGTGAAATGTGTTCAATCTAAAATGGTAAAGAAACTTTTTTCCTAAGGTACAAAAAGATTCACAAATTTTAAGTCTAATACATTCAGATTTATGTGAATTAAATGATATGTTAACAAGAGGTGGAAAAAAATATTTCATTACTTTCGTGGATGATGCAAGTAGATATTTGTATGTTTACTTATTAAGATCCAAAGATGAAGTTTTTGACATATTTAAGAAATATAAATCAAAAGTAGAAAATCAACTTGATAAAAAAATTTAAATTGTACGTTCTAATAGAGGTGGTAAATATTTTTTAAATGATTTTGATCAATTTTGTGAAGAGCATGACATAATACATTAACGCACTACACCTTACACACCACAACAAAGTGGTTTAGCTAAAAATAAAAATCATTCTTTAGTAGAAATAGTTAATTGCATGCTTGTTAATGCTAAATTACCATTAAACTTATGGGGTGAAGTACTATTTACTGCATGTTATATTCATAATAGAATTCCATGAAGGAAAATAAAATTGAGTCCTTATGAAATCTGGAAAGGTAGAAAGCCTAACTTAAATTATTTTAAAGTGTGGGGGTGTTTAGCATGTTGTAGAGTTCCAGGCCCTTAAAGAAAAAAAATTAAGACTTAGAGCTATTAAATGTGTGTTTGTTGGATATGCTAAAAATAGTAAGGCTTATAGACTTCTTGATTTTGAGTCACGTGAAGTAGAATTCTTTTAAAATAAGTTTTCTACTGATTTTGAGACTATAAAAGAAGAGTCTCAAAGAGATGAGTCCAATGAAGTATTAAGACCAAAAATTAATAATAAAGAAACTAATATTCCTGAAAGTACTGTTGAACCTAGACGGAGTATTAGGGCAAGAAAAGAGAAGATTTTGGATCATGATTTCATTTATTCTCAATCATTACTATTTATGGTTGGAGGTGAACAAAATAATAATGTATTAAATAAAATAACTATTATGTTTAACCTAGAAGAGGATCCTACAACTTTCAAGGAAGCTATGGCTTTAAGAGATGCTTTTTTTTGGAAAGAAACTATTAATGATGAGTTGAATTATATAATGGGTAACAACACTTGGGTGTTGGTAGATTTACCTAGAAGATCCAAACTTATTGGGTGTAAATGGATTTTAGGAGAAAATACAATACTGATGTCATTATTCAAGCTTTCAGAGCGAGACTAGTAGCCAAAGGTTTTAGACAAAAAGAAGGGATTGATTATTTTGACACTTACGCACCAGTTGCACGTATTACTTTTATTCGAGTTTTTAAAGCCTTAGCATCCATTTATAATCTGTATATTCATCAAATGGGTGTAAAATCTGCTTTCTTAAATGGGGATTTAAATAAGGAAGTATACATGGAACAACCTAAAGGGTTTATTCTTCCAGGCAATGAAAATAAAGTGTGTAAATTAGTTAAATCTCTTTATGATCTAAAACAAGCCCTAAAATAATGGCATGAGAAATTTGAATTTGTTATTTTATCCTCTGATTTTAAACATAACAATGCTGATAGATGCATTTACTCTAAATTTACCAAAAAACTATGGTGTGACAGTTTGTTTATATGTCGATGATATGTTGACCATTCGTACTAACATGGAAGGAGTAAATGAAACTAAGAAGAATTTGTCTTATGTTTTTAAGATGAAAGACTTAGGTGAAGTAGATACAATCTTAGGAATCAAAATTAAGAAACATAGTGGGGGTTATGCTTTAAGTCAATCTCATTATATTGATAAAGTGTTAACTAAGTTTAAACATTCTAGTTTCAAAAGAGTATAATACTCATTTTGATCCGAGTATCAAATTACAGAATAATTCTGGTAGAGCAGTGGCACAACTTGAATACACTAGTGCTATTGGTAGTCTAATGTATGCAATGCACTGCACTAGACCAGATATTTCCTATTCAGTGTGTAAACTTGGTAGATATACTAGTAATCCTAGTATAGAACACTGGAAAGCCATTAGTAGGATAATGGGATATCTCAAAAAGACTAGTGGTTTGGGACTGTTTTATAACAATTACCCAAGTGTATTAGAAGGATACACTGATGCGAGTTGGATTAAAAATATAGGAGATAAAAAATTGGTGGGGGTACAATTTCTTGGGCAAGTGAGAAACAAACATGTATATCTCACTCAACTATGGAATCTGAATTTATTGCCCTAGCAACAACAAGGAAGGAAGCCGAATGGATTAGGAATTTGTTGTTAGACATCAAATTATGGCCTAGTCTGATGTCTCTTGTTTCACTTTATTGTGATAATGAAGCCACTTTATCAAGGGTTTATAGTAGTAACTATAATGGTAAGTCTAGACACATCAATCTTAGATACGAACATATGAGATAATTGATATAAAATGGTATCATTACAATTATCTATGTAAAGTCAAGTAAGAACTTGGCTGATCCACTTACTAAGGTACTCGCAATAGACCTACTAAGTAGTACATCTAGAGAGATGAGTCTTAAACCATTTAAAAGACAATAGTGATGGTGATCCAACCTAATGCTAGTAGACCACTAGTCCTAGGTTTTAATGGGTAATAACAAATTACTTTGATTGACTGTTGATATTGTCACAAAGTTGGCATATAATTGAGAAAAACAATATCATCCATTACATTTTAGATGATGAGTTAAACTCTTAATGAAGTTATAAAATGCGTTCTAGTAACAGAAACACGAGAGGAACTTCGCCTATATGAACGAAGAAGTTGTGCCATTTCTTATAGAGAGTTATGGTTTGCTCTCTTGAGGTTCATAAAACCAGGATATAGCACATGATCATAATAGTGCTAAGTGAAAATTAATTTTCATCAAAATAAGAGAATTGTATGTGTGTGGTAGCTCCGGTTATATCACATAGGAATGTTGATTTAATATAAATGACACCATTCATTTCGATATGACTTTGAGTTGCTTACACTAATAGAGGTTTTAAATTGAAAGATACAATCTTTATGCATACTAGACTCGAAAATATTGTGGCAGTATTTTCAAAATTAGTTTTTCAAACAAGTGGGGGATTGTTAAAAAAATTAGCATTTAAAGCTGATTTTAGATCATTTTAAAATGAGATTAAAAGGTTGTTTAAAAACTCAAAAGGCATTAGTTTAAGTCAAATGGTTTTGATTTAAACATAAAAGTGTGAGATTAAATCAAAAGGCATCAGTTTAAATCAAAGGTTGTGATTTAAACAGAAAATGTGTGAGATTTAATTAATTTTTTAGATTGTTTTTTAAACAGACACGATTTGGTCCGTTAAAAACTAACAGGCATTATCATAAGACTCCCATTAAATCTGGAAAAAAAAAATTCATGTTTTTCCAACTGAAAAAACATGACTTTCAAGAACCATTTGAAGATGTGCTTCTGCATCTATAAATACCCATCGTTTCCCATTTTCAAAACACAATAATTTTTCATTATTTTTTCTCTCTTTCTCTCTCAAAAACTCTGCTAAAATATTTAATGCTTCAAAGTAGAATTAAATCCGAAGTTTTTCAGATTTTGTTGTCCGCAGACTTCAAACAAGAGACTTGGTTGTATCCTGGAGGACTTTTCGTTAGTAACCCATAGCAAATTTGTTTATACAAATGGGGACGAGTAAAGCCTTAAAAATGATATTTACAACACATATTTAAGTCTTGATTCTCATATTCTGTTATCATTTACAAAATTTTATAACAGAAACTATATATGAATGTTTTCTATGAACAGATAGATTTTATTAACCAGATGTAAAAGCAATTTGAATTAAAAAATTTCAATCATCAACTTGATGCGTAATGGGTACAAGAATATACAGAGAAATGTGAATTTAGATTATCTTTTTGCTTGGGTGAAAAGAAAAATCTACAATCCAAAGTTTTTTGGTTTAATGATCATCTCTTGTATTAGATGGACACTGATGATCAATGCCGAGCATTAAGGGCTAAAAATGGCTTTTCTTGGAATTGACACAGAATTTTCCTTTGAAATGCCCCCATTCCACTGAACCTAACAGACATTCATTGAGGTTTAAATAGATAATTAAAGAAATGAAATTAGGAGGTTGAGAGAAAAATAGACAAAAAATGTGATGTAAAGTTGACATCTAAAAGGGATACAAAATATGAAAAATGTGCGTTCATGGGAAGCAATTAAGGAAGTAATCATGAACTGAATTCTAGAATAATTATTATCTTTCAGAATTCAGAACATAATTGAATGAAGAGTATCAAAGTAATTATATATAAAAAAAAACCTATTAGGAAGAGATCAACCAATAAAAATGTGGTTTATGTATTGAATTCTAAAAGAAATCACTATGTTTTGCTAGGAAGAAAGAAGAAGAGACAATCAGATTGTGTAATATCATCAAGTTAAGATTATTTTAGACAATCTGATCAACTAATTGAGATCTACGCATAGTAAGAGTACGCAACTAGTTTATTATAAAGCTGAGAATTGTATTTGGGGGCTAAATTATATATTTTCTCCCTGTGCTCTCTCCACTTCTATTGTCTGATGCTGTGCATTGTTTTAGTGGTTAAGTTAACAAAGAGTATTCTCTTTCAAAAATACTACTAATAATAATAATATTACAAGAACTTTTATAGTAGTTCAAGTCAAATCATTTCGATTAAAATTATTTCAATAATTTAACGAAAGTTCATTTAGATGTTACGTAAAACGCTAAATATATAAGTTATTCATTTTATTTCTCATCAAATGCGTCGCATTCACATGGATTTTTGTAAAGTGATTCACGAAATTTCCACAGAAATAATTTGATATTTAACCAAAAAATGGTGTAAGCTAGAACTTAGGAAATCTCAAAGTTAAAAAAAAAAAACATAAAACCAACTGAAAATGTTCAAGCAAATGGTGTAGGTTTTCTCAACCATAAAGATAACAATCAAAATATTTTGTAATTTCTCTAAAAATCTCACAATTGACCGATAACAATCTATAAAACTTCAATCTTTAAATTCCCTCTTAAAGTTAATTCTATTTCATCAACCAAACAATCTCAAAGTATAAGAATACGAAGCAAGCCAACAAATTTGTAATATGAAGTAAAAAAAAAAAAAAAACACAACAAAATACCAAATTTGAGTGTTGGCATGTCCACTGCATGTTAGGCCCGCATGGCCTGTCGTTGAGCTGCTTGTAGCCTGACAAGCACGACTCTTTTAACTGTGCAGTTTGGGCCTAGCTTACATGAGAGAGAGATAAAACATGGAGGGATAAAAATAAATACAGATAGCAAAAGATAAATCCCTCCCGATTAGTCAATGAAAACACGACACACGAGTGTGAAATAAATTATTTTTTCAATTATTTTATGTTACCACTCGATTTTCATGAGATTATAATTCGAATTTCATAAAACTATTACTCGATTTTAAAAAAAATGCACTTTCTGCTATAGTTATGTGTCTATCAATGTGCAATATGGAGTATTGATTGTTGGAGACATAAAAAATTTCTTTTGTTTGTGATATTTAAAAGAAGGGATGGAATTAAAGTGAAGCAATGCATACAAAGATTAATTTGTTTACAATATAAACTCATAGCAATCACATAACCATATACAAGTTCATAATACTACCACAACACCTATTTAAAGTATGAGAAACTACCGATATATAAATCGAACAAATAACTCACCTATTGGTGATAATCGAACTTTAGATCTTTTACTCTCAAACCCTTAACCTTGATCCTTTCACCCGGGATATAAAATTTCATTAACACCCTCTTTCTACTTTCAAAATCTAACTTTTAGATCAACTTATATTCATTTTAACTGAAAGTATCAAAATTACCCTTTCTTAGTTTTTTTATGATTAATATTAAAAGGTATTTTTTGTAACTCTATCGTTATAGTTTACACATTTTCGCCCTTCATTCAAATAAGAGAACCTTAAATTGTGTTCTTTTCCCATCAATCCTTTTGTTATAACATCCAAAAAAGCATTTAATTAAAGAATCCAAAAAGAGAATGCAAACTACTCTCTTACCTTACTTTTTCTTTTGGTCATAGGAACTTTCAGAATACTTGTTAATAGTCCGTTTGATTTAAATGAATTTCACAGTTATTATGGAATTCAATTAAATTCCATATATTATTGTGATTGGTTCGCTAATATGTAGAGTTCGTTTACAAATAAATTGGCTTCATGTTTATTTTAACAATAAAAGCATAGAATTCATTCAAATGAATTATACTGGAACTGAATAAAATTTATACAAATTCTATCAATAGAATTGCAAATGAATTCTACACATGAGCCTTCGTAAACTTAATAAGACAAAATTATCCATCTTTGTTACTATATTTCATTCTCTTGGGTCATGGACAAGCTTTTGACAGTTGACGGTTGACGGTGGTACAAACAAGTGCAAAAAACTTCAGTTTTTATGGAGTGTTTTTTTTTTTTTTTTGCAATGGGACATAGATTTTAATTTTGCAGTTTTTTTTTGGCATTTTTCTTTAGCTCGTTTGGTTGTTTTCTACTATTTTTCTGCAATAGTCTTTCTGTAGTATTTGTGATGTATTTAATGGTTTCTTGTTAATTTAGGGTTTTGGTAGTAATGTTAATTTCTGTACATATGGAATTTTAGGACAAAATTATGGCAAAAAACAAAACTAAGCGTATCTTTCTTTTTTAAGTGGAATTAACGATAGTTTAATGTTAATTGTTAAGTTTAATTTAATACATTATTTGGCATAATTTTTATTTGGTGATATAATTTTGTCCATTCAAATCAATTATAGAGTTGAAATGAACTTAAATTGAGTATAAACGACTCTGATTTGCCGATGAGAGGTGCAATTAGTGATCATGAAATTGCATAACACACAAACACACAGAGAAAGAGATTTAGGGGAAGACGAAAAAGTTTCTTCAGTGGAATGGATAACATTTTTTGATTGATTGTCCATTGAGCGAACAGTCCAACTGGCAAGGTGTCATGGTACACACCATTTGACATGGTTCATACCCGTGAGTTGGTCTTTGAATGGGCTATGTGGTGATCTTTGTGACTTTTATGCAGCAAGTGTGGCCTAGTTGTGGGGCAGTTGTGCAGCGGATGTATGTCAGTTGTGTGCTAGTATGGAACAGTGGCAGTTTCATAATTATGTGGTTTATACTCTGGAAATTAATGGGGAATTTTGGGGAGTGTCTGGAAGATGCACTCAGTGATATGATATGCTCGGATTTGGCAGATTATGGAAAATTGATTTATTAAAGGATTATGATGACTCAAGCATAAGGTATGTTTTTTTTTTGGTAATGCTTAGAATGACTTAAGACTCTATAGAAGGGGACAGTTTGTCAGGCTCTCCACCACCCACGGTATAGACACATGGGCAATGATGGACATGGTTTGAGCTATGTGTGGACACTAAGTGAGCTTCCCAAGAAAACTTGGGTTGTGGGTTTGGGGCCACCATAGGGTGATTCAATTCTCCATGAAACGGGGAGCTTCATGGACAGTATAGGTGGCTTGTATGCACTATGTTACACTATTTTCCCGTGCTTAAGGCTTCAACCTTACAGTCTCTATCGTGTGGGCTATCAGATATATCTTGACACTATGTGCAAGTAGGGTGTAGTTCTATTGTGGAAATGAGACACCCGTAGAGGTATCATAGGTTATGTTGTGAGCTATTATCTGTGTGCTCAGCATAATGACAGGAGGCATTATGCATTGATGGTTGAGTTGTGCATCGACTATCTTTGGTTAGACTTGCAGTCTGTGTGCGTGCAGTTATGTTTGAGAGTTGGTTACATAAAGCTGGATTTATTGGCAGTATTCTATAAGTTAGGATGGTAGACTATCATCCATGCATCTAGCACAAGTACAGAGGGAATTGTGCATCAATGGGTGAACAACGATTCAGTGGTAAGCACAATGGGGGGCGACATTATGCGTCTTCGGTGGGTGAACAGTGTACGATGGATTACAAGTCATTAAGCTAAGAATTGACATAGATGACAATTCTGTGGCATTTCTAGGATGTTTTGGGGTACCAATGGGACTTTACTCGTGTGATCTTAGTGTTCCTCATTGGGGTCTAAGGTGTGAGGGCTGATGGGGACCATTAGCATGTGTTCATGACTATTCAGGTCAATGGGATGTTTCAGGTTGGTTCAAGAGTGATGCGATAACCTCTAGGACAATGTTAAGTATCTTACGAGTTTCATGACATTGTGGGTTTGAGTTTCAGAAAAAGTGTGTTGAGTTATGTGGCTTCAAAAATGTTGTCTTGTGAATTCTTGAGGTGAAAACTCAAGGTAAAGAAAGGATGGCTAAAACTTGGAAAAGTTTTAGCGTCTCACGATCCTCTGGATTTAGGGAAAATCTGGCGGACCATGACATAAAAAGCTTTGTGACATCTTCCCATGATACATGAAGCACCACACATGCCAATCTAAGGACTTACTAGTCACTCGCCCATCTTTATGGACTTGATTGAAGATGAACACTCACACTTCTGCTTCCATCTTACTCAAGCTCGAATCCGATCTTTACCCTCAGAAGCACGCGAGCTCAACTCAAAGCTCCACAGCAGACTTCATGTAAGCCAACTAAAACACTGTATTGATTACCCAATGATGACAGCTCATCATACCTTAAAATTAAAACTTGATTCGCAACAGGGTGTGCGGTTTTCTTCGTCACACCACGAGGTAACCTTTTAACTTGCCTAAAGTGAAATTCCCCATCCCTCAACACTCTTGTCCCTTTGGGTTCAATCCTATGAGCTGAGCACTTATGCTAACCACACTTTTGTGGCACCACTTCACTTGGATGCGCCCCTTTGGGTGAGGTTCTTGATGAGTCTTAAATATTGCATATTTTAGACCCTTAACTTACATTTGTTATGCTATTATTTAGTAGTATTTTACTTCATTTTACGTTTTTCTTGTGTTTTGTGTGTTTTTACAGCTTTGTGGAGAAAATGAAGCATTTCAGGAGATTTGAAGCTTCTGGAGACATTGCGATCGATCGCACGAGATATGCGATCGAGCGCACCTGCCTATGATCGAGTGCAAGGTCTTTAATCCCACATCGAAATGTTTGCAGTACATCGCACCAGCGCGATCGAGCGCACCAGACACGCGATCGAGCGTATCTGCGATCGATCGCAACATACTGCGATCGAGCGCATCTGCGATCGATCGCAACATACTGTGATCGAGCGCACTCGGGCCAGTATCCCACATCGTTTTTGCAAGCCACATTAGTCCGGGTCTTCCCCTATATAAACACCACCTGACTTCATAATTCAGTGTACAATTCCTGAGCCACTTTGGTGTTTACCGGTGGACTTCCGCCAGCATTTTGGTGGATCCCGAAGGCATTGCTACCACGAGGGGAAGCGCCGCCCGTCAGCGAGTGGAATTTCTCCCATGTAAAGTTGTTTATTTATTTCTTTATATTCAGTTGTTTTAGTTTAAATGTTTAGCACTTGTTATTATAGTTTTATAGTTATGAGTGGCTAGACTCTTCAGCTAAGGTTGAAGATGAAGCCCCGCCGTTGTTTGGCGTAGTAGTTCAGATTTGCTTGTACAAATCTGACAATTTTAAGTATAAATGTTCTGTCAATTATTTGAGTTAATCTTATAATTGATTGAGTTTAAATTGTCTGTTGGATTTTCTTTGTGTTTCATCTGATGGATACATTGAATGCTTTTCGATTAAATTGGATTCCCTTTGTGATTTGTTAAGAGCGGATACATCGGGTGCTTTTGGTTTAGTTGGGATATTCTTTGTTTTTTGTCTTATAGTTGGATTCATTGAATGTTTTGATAGGCTATATTTTTAGAACATGTATGCTTAAACTTCGGTGGGGTGGATTCAGAAACCTTAGTGCTTTTTATTATTAGATTTTAAAATCAACTTAGTTTAGTTTTAATTTATTTTGCAATATCATTCTGAAATTTGGAACTAGGTTAAGATAGAGTTAGTTTAGATTAAAAATATATTTTCACAACGCAATTCCCTGTGGATTCGACCTCGCACTTGCACAACGCTATACTGCAAACGACTCGTGCGCTTGCGAGTAAATTAAAACTCACAACAGGTTTTTGGCGCCGTTGCCGGGGAATTGTTTTGTTTGTGAAAATTTTCAGCGCCGGTTTCACAGTCTTTAGAGGACACCATTAAGGAGTACATTAAAATGACCGGCCCGTCCCTCAATGCTGCCAGCACATTTAATGTTGAAAGTTGTTCCATCTATGCTAGTCCCATGCATCTAGCACAGAATTGTCCATCAATGCCGGCTTGTGCCGAGTACCCCATGGAACAAATGAATGCTTTCAATGAGTGTTGTTGGCAATCAAATAGATCTTACTCTGAAACATACAATCCAGGGTGGTGGGACCACTCTAATGTTTCATGGACGCAGAACCAACTGAGGAATCAGGGAGGAGACCCTTATCATGCTCACAATCAATACACTCCCGAATTTCCTCCACCAATTCCAAATTATGGTCACTCAGCTTATCCAGCACCATCACCCGCTTACCAAGCTCCCATTCAAGCGCCAGCATCAGTTTCACAGTCATTGGAAGACGCTCTCAATGATTTCATGAAAACAACTAGCCAATCTATGAGTGAAGTGATGACTGCAACAATAGAAAACACCCAAGCGATTGCCACACTAGAGAGTCAAATTGATCAAATCGCAAGTTACGTGGGTGAAGGAGAGGAAGGAACGTTCCCCGGTCAAACTGATCCTAACCCAAAGGAACAGTTTACGGTGGGAAATTCTTCAACTCCAATGCATTGGCAGGAACAAGTGCAATCAACTGTCCCATACTTGTCTGGGAGACAAGTGGACAATCAAGTGGAAGAGAACCCTGCTATGCACCAAGGGCAAGAGAGTGGCAACAATGAGAAGAGAGATGCTGAGCCATCTACAGCCACTCGTATTATTAAGGATCTCTCTAGGTCGTTTTTACCTAAAGTGCCTTACCCTGAGAGATTACAAGTGCCCAAGAAAGAAGGGAAGTCTGAGGACATTATGGAGGCATGCTTTGCTCAGTTTGAAGAGGATTTGGATTTAGATAAGTTACTTGAGCAAGCAAATACTATTGTGGAGTCTGCTCCTCGGGAGAGTAGTAGGACAGAGGAGACTATAGATGAATCCCGTATTGAGGATCCCTTGGAGGCATGCTTTGCTCACTTTGGAGAGGACTTGGGCTTAGATAAGTTACTCGATGAAGTAAATGTCATTTTGGATTCTGATCCTCGAGAAAGCAATGAGAAGGAGGAGACTGCCGCACCTGAAACCCCCAAGAAGGAACTTAAGCCTTTACCAGAAAATATTAAGTATAAGTTCCTAGGTTCAGCCGATAGTTTGCCTGTGATTATACCTTCCGATTTGGGTGATGCTCTAGAGGAGAAATTATTGGACGTCTTAAGAGAGCATCAGGAAGCTATAGGCTGGACTATTGAGGATGTCACAGGAATCAACCCCTCGTTGGTGATACAAACAATACAGTTGGAGGATAATGCCAAGCCATCGAGGGAGCCACAAAGAAGGCTCAACCCTACTTTGCAAGAGGTTGTGAGGGCAGAAGATATTAAGCTGTTAGAGGCAGGGATCATTTATCCCATCTCTGATAGCAAATGGGTGAGCCAGATTCCAGTCGTGCCCAAACGTGCTGAATTTACGGTAGTAAATAAAGACAACGAGTTGGTTCCAACTCGAGTGCAGTCAAGATGGAGAAACTGTCTAGACTATCGTAAATTGAATGCTGCCACTAGACTTGATCATTTTAAATTCCCATTTATTGATCAGATGGTGGAGAACTTAGTTGGGCATGTTTACTAATGTTGGGTCTGGCTGAAGACGTTAAACTTAGCGCTCATGGGAGGCACCCCACAGCTTATCTTTTCTTTTGTTTATTTATTATTTCGCATTTTTATGATTAATGTTTGTTTCCAGTATTTTTTGTTTTCCAGTTTTTATTTTTCAGGGATAAAGCGTACTTCAGTTCAAGTTTGGGGGTATGCTATGAGCCATACTAGTCCAGATAGTTCTCCATATCTCAGGTCAGCTCTTTCTGTATTAGTCACACATTGGGGTCAATGTGTAATTTAAGTTTGGGGGTATGGGAGACACATCACACACTTTGTCCTAATTTGTTGTCTTTTCGTCATAGAGATAAATGCATGCTCATGTTATCGTGAAATTTTAGTTGATCTAAACATTTTCTGTGATGTGATGTCATTGGTGAGCTTAACATTTTGAACACATGATCTGGTGATAAATTTTTAAAATTTAGTTACTTACTTTAGGCATTTTGAGAATTCACATGTTTGATCTAATCTAACACGAGCACACTTTGTCCTAATTTATTGTCTTTTCGTCATAGAGATAAATGCATGCTCATGTTATCGTGAAATTTTAGTTGATCTAAATATTTTCTGTGATGTGATGTCATTGGTGAGCTTAACATTTTGAACACATGATCTGGTGATAAATTTTTAAAATTTAGTTACTTACTTTAGGCATTTTGAGAATTCACATGTTTGATCTAATCTAACACGAGCACATTAGCACAAATTATGTGAGGTATGACATGTGATTTTAATGTGTATTTTTCCTTATCTTAACTGAAACTGGATGACTTGTTGGATGAACTCTTGGGCATAGGAAAATAAAAAAAAAAAAATTATCAATAAACTTTTCGCTGAGTAACTGGACCTCTTGCCTCAGTAAGTAGTGAGTGTTCACGTCAAAAGGTGGAATTTGCTTGGTAATATTAAGGTTGGTTTAATTTCGTAGCCTTTTTGACTTGAGTTAGTAAGTCCTTAGGGGTGTCTTTACACCTAATGCCCTAAAACCACCTGGTTTGGGAGTCATTGACTTAACACTCGCTACATGGGTCAATTAGAAAGCTCAAGGGAACTAAACATAGCCGTGCCTTAATAATAAAAAAAAAAAAATAAAAGAGAATAAAATAAAAACTATGCCTTTTCGTTCATTTTTGATGGAAAATTCGGTGAATCTTGAGACATGGAGACCTTACACATTAGAGTTACTTGGAAGCTTCATTTTTATGTACTAATTCACCTTACACTGATTCAAGCTTGTGATGCCTTATCCTGCCTTTTGTAAGTAATTAGATTTTAACATTTCTATTCATTGCGAAGATGGGTTTACCTTTTTAAGCTTGCTTATGAATGAATATCATGGTGATGTGTGCTCCTTAAATTTTTGGATACCATGAGTGATGACTTTCTCTTTATGTTCTTTGTTTTTCATTGAGTCTTTTATTTTGTTTTGCTAAGGGACTAGCAAAATATAAGTTTGGGGGTATTTGATGAGTCTTAAATATTGCATATTTTAGACCCTTAACTTACATTTGTTATGCTCTTAGTTAGTAGTATTTTACTTCATTTTACGTTTTTCTTGTGTTTTGTGTGTTTTTACAGCTTTGTGGCGAAAATGAAGCATTTCAGGAGATTTGAAGCTTCTGGAGACATTGCGATCGATCGCACGAGATATGCGATCGAGCGCACCTGCCTATGATCGAGCACAAGGTCTTCAATCCCACATCGAAATGTTTGCAGTACATCGCACCAGCGCGATCGAGTGCACCAGACACGCGATCGAGCGCACTTGCGATCGAGCGCACTTGCGATCGAGCGCACTTGCGATCGAGCGCACCAGACACGCGATCGAGCGCATTTGCGATCGATCGCAACATACTGCGATCGAGCGCACTCGGGCCAGTATCCCACATCGTTTTTGCAAGTCACATTAGTCCAGGTCTTCCCCTATATAAACACCACCTGACTTCATAATTCAGTGTACAATTCCTGAGCCACTTTGGTGTTTACCGGTGGACTTCCGCCAGCATTTTGGTGGATCCCGAAGGCATTGCTACCACGAGGGGGAGCGCCGCCCGTCAGCGAGTGGAATTTCTCCCATGTAAAGTTGTTTATTTATTTCTTTATATTCAGTTGTTTTAGTTTAAATGTTTAGCACTTGTTATTATAGTTTTATAGTTATGAGTGGCTAGACTCTTCAGCTAAGGTTGAAGATGAAGCCCCGCCGTTGTTTGGCGTAGTAGTTCAGATTTGCTTGTACAAATCTGACAATTTTAAGTATAAATGTTCTGTCAATTATTTGAGTTAATCTTATAATTGATTGAGTTTAAATTGTCTGTTGGATTTTCTTTGTGTTTCATCTGATGGATACATTGAATGCTTTTCGATTAAATTGGATTCCCTTTGTGATTTGTTAAGAGCGGATACATCGGTTGCTTTTGGTTTAGTTGGGATATTCTTTGTTTTTTGTCTTATAGTTGGATTCATTGAATGTTTTGATAGGCTATATTTTTAGAACATGTATGCTTAAACTTCGGTGGGGTGGATTCAGAAACCTTAGTGCTTTTTATTATTAGATTTTAAAATCAACTTAGTTTAGTTTTAATTTATTTTGCAATATCATTCTGAAATTTGGAACTAGGTTAAGATAGAGTTAGTTTAGATTAAAAATATATTTTCACAACGCAATTCCCTGTGGATTCGACCTCGCACTTGCACAACGCTATACTGCAAACGACTCGTGCGCTTACGAGTAAATTAAAACTCACAACAGCCCTCATGCCAACCACACGTTTATGGAACCACTAATCTTAGGTGCGCCCCTCTAGACAAGGTCCTCATGCCCACTAAACTCATGATCCCTCCCTCTAGGACTTGAGATGTCTTATGAGTGCGTTCAATAAGACAAATTATCGGGTTCCAGCCACAATGCTTACACTAAATCAAGCTCCACTGAGCCATTACCAAAATCCAAACTGAGACGAACCTACCACTTAAGGTTCAAAATGTGTTCCCAATCAAGAACTCAAACATTCTGCACGTGTGCCTACTCTTAGGCAACACAAAGACGCAAGTAAGGATGCACCCTTCCGGGTGTGGCTCATCAGACAACCGTCCACTAGTGGCACCCCCACTCTTATCCCCTCGAATTTTCAAAATGTGCCTACCTTTAGGTCACACAAGGACGCAAGAATAATTGCACCTCACAAGGTGTGTCTCACAAGCCAACCATCCTTTGACGACATCCTTCTTTAGTCCAAATGAAATTAAAAGTGTCTCCACTCTTGAAGAACACCATAATGAATGAACATTAAGTTTAGGTTTGAGGGACTCCTCCACTCAAACTCACAATTTAGGGCAATACTTGCCAAAGGAAACCCTTTCATCACCAAGGGACCTTATTCAGAACTCAAGCTTAAATGTGTCATTTCTTGACACCATAGGTTCCTCCCACTTATTCATTTTAAATTCAACCCTTAGTTAGGGAAATCCATTTCCCCTCTCAAGATGGAAACCTTTTCCCTACAAGGAAGCCACCAATCCGTATGCCACAACACTGCGATTGATCCTGGGCTTTCGATGCCTCACAAAGCAAAATATTGACCCAAAACCAAAAGAACCAAACCAACACTCTTGGCCAGAGTTCTCAAAGCTGACATTGAACCAGATGCCAACTCCAATCACAACCGAAGTAATTATCACACCTCGCAGTACCCACACAAACAAACAATCAATGTGCTCACTAACCAACTACCATGTGCAAGTCTGCTCTCTCAGACAAGCACACCAACCCACGCTTGAACGCTCCCTCATGAAATATGCCCATACATGTTCCACAAAGGCCTACTCTCCAAAGCTAGTACCCATACAAATGCATTTTAGTAACCAAGTCACATGAGTAAATCTGCGCTCTTAGACAAACACATTAGCCCACGCTTGAAAGCTCCCTCATCACACATGCCTATACCTATTCCACGAGGGTCTGCTCTCCAAAGCTAGTAACCATACGAATGCCTTTTGGTTACGTTGGTCCATTGGTTAAGATCACAATATCAAGCCACCATTCAAACTCATGACAAGGCCACAACATGCTTCCATTCAAGTGTTGTCATGTCGAATCCTGCCGATTCATGCATACCACAAAGCCGATAACTGATACTAAAATCTTGCTTAAGAAGACCGAGATGCTCAAGAAGTTACAACCCACTAATTGATCGAAGGCACTTCACATAGTCTCAGACATTTCCTAATTGCCTCAACTCTCTAAGCTTGAGGTGAGCCAAATAGTCCACATTTTCAAGAAAGAACTGGTTCTTTAACACTCACTTCAGGTCATCCTAAGTGTCGATGGTGCACCTATTGTTTTGGATGTCATCATATTTGCATGCCTCCATAGTTTGGCATCACCTGACAAAAATATCACTGCCATGGACACTTTTTCCTCCTCAAAGGTTATACGAGTAGCTCGAAAGTACTGTTCCATATTGAAAAGAAAATTTTCTAAGGCCTTCATATTGCGGTACCTTCATATCAGTGGAGCTTAGGGACCTTCACCTTTCCTATGTCTAAGATTCCAGTTTCGTTGTTGTCCAATGCTCTCATTAACTAGTTGACCTTGTTATTCAGTTCCTCAATCTTATTATGGAGGTGTCCATTGGCGAACGGTCCAACTGGTAGGGCCAACTCCCTAGGCCTATAAAAAAAAGTCCTCATGCTCTGTAGTCTACACCATGCACGCTTTAAAGTCCAACAAGATAAATCACAGGACTGCATACTGCCCATTTTGGTGGCAAATTGTTTGACAATACATCTTGGAGAAGGAATACACTACGTTTCAAGCTTTTGAAAAAAATGAGATAGAAAATTTCAGAAAAGTATAAAAATTATTGTATTTTCTTTACTGTCTCGTAAAAAATGTGCTTAAAATTATTATTTTTTAAATAATATTTTTTATATTCTATTTTTAAAATGACGAAAAATGAAAAAAGAAAATACTATAAAGAGAGTTGAAAGGAACAAAAGCCGTTAAAATCTCCTGCTTTATGAATATTAGCTAGGAAATGACGTTTGGCTTTTTAAGAGTGAAAATTTTATTTTTTGGGTGGATTGAGAAATAGTTTGTTGGTTTTTTTAGATTGAATAACTATTTTAGAGGTTTATTTTTTTTGATAGATATCTTAGTAAATGAAAGGATTAATATTTATGTGCATGTTCGATAAAAATAACCTTTTTATGTGCATGTACGTCAAGCCCCATATAATTCATAGCATCTCATATGCATTGTAACCACAGATGAATAGTTTCTATAAACAGTTAGATTTTACCAACCAGATGTAAAAACGATTTTGAATTTAAAATTTGCGATTATCAACTTGAGGCGGGATGGGTACAAGCATATATAGAGAAATGTGAATTTAGACTATCCTTTTGTTTAGGTGAAAAGAAAAAATTTACAATCCGAGCATTTTGGTTTAATGATTGATAATTAATTAAGTACTATAATTCTAATAAAAAATCACAGATTAAATATAATAACTCGATAGTTTCGTGTGAAAATAAAATAATAAGAACTAAATAAATCAATAATTCAATAACATAATAATTTACATGAAAAACCTTCTAATGTAGATGAAAAAAAACACGAGATAAAAAATTAAATTCATTATATATAAATTATAAAGTTTATATCTTAAGTTTATACACAAGAGAATTTGTTTCTAAATAGTTTAGGAATTTGTGCCAAACTCCAAAACGTAAGGTGCGATTGTTTTTTTTAAGTATTAAATGTTGAACACTAAAGAGTATTTGAATAATATTGAATTAATAAAAAAATAGTGTTTAAATGTTGAATGGTTAAATATTTTGTTTAATAATTGAACTTATTGAAACATCTGAATGTGTATTTTTCATTTTTAACCGTCTTAACTGTTAAAAACGTTATTGTTTGTTGCAAATAAGAACCAATTGTTAATTTGAATAAAGTTTGCATGTTTCATCACAAGAAAATTCTCATGACTAAAAATTAACCATTTCGTTGAAAAACAAGTTTAACCCCTAAGCTATAAACCGAACGATTGAGCTAAATCAAACATTAAAATCAAAGAAAAGAAATAAATAAAAGATTATATTATTGTAGGATGATAAAAATCGCACTAGTATTATGTTTTTTTACCTCATTCTTTCACTAAATACTCGAATAAATAAAAGCAATGCAAAAATTCATTCACTTATATAAAATTATTAATAAAAATATATTTGTAAATAATATTAAAATTTAAGTCGATAAAATTTAAACTTTAAACCCAAAGCCTTAAATCCTATAATCCTAAATCCAAAAACCTCAATCGTTTTTTTTTTTTTGCTCCGTTTTAGTGATTATGTGATATTTAAATAACATAAATGGTAAATAATTAGTTTTTTGGTTTTGAGTAAATGAAAAAGTTCTTTTAAACACTGAAGTAGCATTATATTATATTTCGAATTATCATATGTGATAAGTATTTAACTGCTTGGTTAAGAAAAAATTCAAATGCCTAAGCTATAATGGTTTTTGAGACTAACTATTTGGTTCAAAACGCCCCACCCTAACTTAAAAATATAGAAACAAGGTTTTTGAGAAATAAAAAATCCATTTAACTTCAAATAAAAATGGAATTAAATAAAACTCATATTAAAACCACCTTAAAACCTAAACCTTAAACCCTAAAATAAAAATTAAAAATAACTCAAAACCTCTATAAAAAATTTGTCATTTAAATGATAAGTTATAATTTGTAATCATAGTAATATTTATATTTCTCTTCCTTGTTCCATCACTAAGTCTCCATATTCAAAGTTTGTTCTTTGTAATTAACTAATGAAAATAAAAGTTTGTAATAAACTCGGATAAATGAAATCAACACAAAAATCCATTCTCATTAAGTAGAAAAAAGGTCATTCTCATTAACAGAAAATTATTAATAAATTTAAACTTTATAATTGAAAAGTATAATCCATTTTCATTCACAAAACAATATTGATACATTTAAAAAAAATACACATTTTCGAAAAAAAATAAAGTTATTTGGAGCACCAAATGCGACCAACCCTTGAATCATTTCGTCTAGCATCTTCACCCTGCAAAATTCAAGAAACACTAATTATTATATTTCTTTCTTTGTAATTGAAACAATGCGTCAACAGTTCAACACCATCAAAGGGTCAAGAAGAAAAATATCTCAATTAGAAAAGAACTTTAAATCTCCAGAAACCAGACTCCCCAGACAAAATCAATACTCAACTGATTATTTTCAGGATGACAAAAAGAAACTATAGTGACAAAATCCCACACAATAAATCCTTAACTGATCTAGATTCACCCAATAACAGATTGACTGCAAGCTGTAGGCCACAAAAACAATCCATGCAGAAACAAGAAAGGCCACCTGAAAACAGAATGCCCAGCACCCCACCATGACAAAAGCATCATAACCTATTTTCTACTTGTAAGTTGTAAAAAATATCTAGTATGAAAACTATAATTCCTTTCTTTCTCTGCTTCTCCAATCATACACCCAGCCACAAAAACCAAGATGTAGCTAATCATTAAGAGTGCAAGCCCAGATTTTTTTTTTTAAGAATAATACCAATAATTCTAGTTAGGCCTCCCTTTAGCTCAATAATAATAATAATAATTCTAGTTAGGCCCTCCTCTATCTCACTACCTTTTTTCTTGAGCTGCTTCAAATTACAGCAAAAAAAAGAGTTAGAAAAGGAAAGCTTGTAGGTAAGACCAAAGTTAGACCAAACTTGTAAGCTCCTCTTTACTCTGCAATATGATGTAAAAATCAAAGTGATCTTCACATCATCCATAAAAATGAAGTCATCAACAATATGAACTAAGTTAATGATATCTTGTTCTATAAATGATTCCCACACATTTAGTTTTGCATATGCTTTCTTGTTTAAAATCCTCCAAAAAAATTATGCATATGCACCAACTAGGTAAATGATGTTGGACCAAACATTGAATAAAAAAAGAAGAAAAATCAAGATGAAACAAAAACCATCAGTTAATTATCTAAATAATATCAGTTTCCATCTAGGCTTTGTGCTAAGTTTTAACTCAAATTTTAATTAGGAAAAGGAATGAAGGAATGACAATTAAAATAACAACCCAACTCTAACAGCTGCATGAAATTAATGGCAAGATATACAGAGGTAGGATGCGTTTTTTAGGTGGGAGAATGGCCTCTTAGAAGATACAAAACTCTTTTTGAGTCTTAACTCGATCATTTGACGCACACTGCTACTCCATGAGGCATTAAGAGCTCAATCAATTAAAGGGTTTAAGTATTTTTATTTATTTCATCCAGCACCGGTCGCATTTGTATTATACCTCTTGCAATACACAAATATAAAGTATACAATTTTTTTTCTAAAGACAAAGCAAGTTAGATTGATAATGATTAAGAACAAAAATAATAATAAACACGAGCCTTAATCAGAGGACATTATGACATACAAACAAACAATCCAAAAAGAAGACAAGCCAAATCCACCAGGATAAGCTAATTAAGAGCAAAAGGAGCAGCCATATGGAACAAACAACAAGCACATGGGTGTATGTCCTTGAAACTATGAAATCAGCAACAACAGTGTTTCCCAGAAAAACAACTCGGGCAATCACCAAATCCTATAATCCAGCAAGGAGAAAGCATCCTACGAATTTTATCATTCCTAAAACAAGTCAATAACAAGGAGAAGCAGCCAATAGATCCAACCTTTATAAAACATCAAAGCAGAGCACTAATGGCTAGCCTTACTCATGGACCAATGAACCAAAGTAATGAACTTGCATCCCCCATCAAATCTATGCAACTACTACTCTTTCACTTTAATGGCTAGCCTTAAATTTACTTACATATAATAATCAACCTAGCCTTCATTCTTCATTTTGGGCATGGAAAATAAACATGTACTGACTAACATTCTTTTTTTTTGTTTTGGATAAGTTACTGACCAGCATTCTACCGATAAAAGACCAAAGAAAAGAAGAAAAACACCATAGGACTGAAAGTTTCAGATTCAATACCCTTACTCAGACTCCTTTAGCGATAAACCAAGCTCTATAGCACGCTCACATCCAAGCAAGCAAAATTTTATCAATCTTAAACAGTTCCAAGCATAGCCTAGAGAATATGAAAACATCGAAATCTTTGGTACAACATAATATTTTTCAGAACCAAATTACAATCCCCATACAATATAAATCGCAGTCAAATTTATTTAACTTCAAACCATTCATTCAGAAATTCCTCCAAATTTAAAAAGAAAAATTCAAACAGAGAATGACAAAGGTAATTCAATTATTTAACTATGGTCGGAAGTAGAGAGAGAAACATAGGAAGCTTACCGTGCAGCGGCAGATCGGAACCGGCGGACCGCAGGGAGGGATATCGCGAGTTGGGGAGACGACAAGTAGGCGGACAGGGAGAGGAGAACAGATGAGAGGGTTTTATTAGATGGCGGTATTTGTGTGATTTTGATAAAATAACGAGGGTATTTTTGTGCAAACAATTCTCTAAATGATATTAAAACATAATTTTAATTCTAATTCGATCAGATGTAAAAAACAAACGCGATTCAAATGGGTGTTATAAAGAGGTTTAATAAGTGTAAACAAACAGTATATAAGCAGCTAGTGCACACTACTCTATCTCTTAGGAGATAACTTCTCCTTTTTATTATGATTCTTGGTGACAAATGGCACCATAAGCCACAAAGTAAAATTAATGATATTAAACCCATTCTTTGCTTTTGTTTATCACGTGCTCTAGAGCTGGATTAATTAAAAGCTCAACAATCTTTTATATTAGATGGACATCGATGATTTGCCGAGCAAGAGATTTCTTAAGGGTTATAAATGGCTTCGGATATGAGGTTCAAGAATGTCATTCTTGAAATTGACTCAAAAATTTCCTTTGAAATGCCCCATTCCACTGAACCTAACAAACATTCAATGAGGCTAAAATAAATAATTGAATTAGGAGGTTGAGAGAAAAATAGACAAAAATTGTAATGTAAAGTTGACATAAAGGGATTAAAAAAAATGAAAAAAGTGTGTTCATGGGAAGCAAGCAATCAAGAAAGTTATGATGAATTGAATTCTAGAATAATTATTATCCTTCAGAATTCAGAATATAGTCACTCTCCTTAATATTTTCATTTTTTGTTGATTGCTTATATTGATACATCCCTATTTTTAAATAAATTTTATACATCTAAAAAATTATTTTTTCAATAAATTAATCATGCATATATAATTTGTAAACCTCATGGGTAGGTTTTTAATTACACAAATGAAGAAGAGTATCAAAGTAATTGTTAAAAAAAAAGAAGAATAGTTAGGAAGAGATAAGCCAATAGAAATGTGGTTTAAGTATGGAATTCCAAAAGAAATCAGTATGTTTTGCTAGGAAGAAAGAATATGAGACAATTAGATTGTGTAATATCATCAAGTTAAGATTATTGTAAAGCTAAGAATTGTATTTGGGGGTTAAATTATAAATTTCCCCCCTGTGCTCTCTCCAGTTCTATTGTTTGATGTTGTGCATTGGTTGAGCTAATGAAGAGTGTTGATGTCGAAAATCTGCTAGATAAGTTCATGGACCCTTGCGCACATGAAAGACACGTAAACTAGAAGGTCCATCGGGATTGTGCCCCAAGGGGACTCTTCGACACCCAAGTCAGTGATGTGAAAGAATAATCAGAAAATAAAAAAACTAAAAAGTTGTGTAATTGTAAGTTGTGTCTATGTACCTTTGATAGTGAGAGCCCACTTATATAGTGTTTTGGATCAGAGTCCAATTAGGAAAGTGATTGATCACTAAGCATTATGATAGGAATAAAATTTCCATAGATAAGATTGAAGTTAATCATAAGCTGAAATATTTTATCCATAGGCTAGATTTGTTTAAATAATAGTTTATCCATAAGTTTGATAATATTTTGTCCATAAGTTGGAGTGTCGTAGTAGTACTGGGACATTAGTGTGAAATTACCATTATTTCGTTTGCCAAGTGTAGTGATTTGATTGGTTGATCTGTCTGAGTTGTGAAATTATTTTTTTGCCCTTAGAGGTTGCCACGTGTCATGATATCATTGGATGAGGAATTTTTCCCTACATCAGATGCTTCATTTAGCATAGTTATACAATCGAGAAAGTTAGTTGTTTGGAGTGATTTCTTTCTGTATCGTGCAGTTCATATCAAGTCTAACATTGTTTGGGTACCCGAGTACTAAGAAGGCGAGAAGTAGACGCGTAAAGTTGCCTGAACAGTTTAAGGGACAACACAGAGCTATCTTTTGAATGTCTTGTGCCTGAAGAGGATTAATAGCTCTACACTACTTGCTCAGGAGGCAATGTAAACTTCGAAGAGGCCTAATAACTCGGCGTTGCCTCCTCGAAAGGTAGAGTGATAAGTCTATGGGGCTTAATCTTGAGCTAAGTTCCTCGAAGCGAGGTGAGTAATGAATCCGAGTGATATAGATTTGAGTGGAGTGCCTTGAAACAAGGTATGTAACAAGTCCGAGTGATATGGACTTGAGTGGAGTGACTCGAAGCAAGGTGTGTAATGAGTTCGAGTGATACGGACTTGAGTGGAGTGCCTCGAAGCGAGGTATGTAATGAGTCCGAGTGATACGAACTTAAGTGAAGTGCCTCGAAGGGAGGTATGTAACGAGTTCAATTAATATAGACTTGAGTGGAATGCCTCGAAGCGAGGTATGTAACAAGTTCGATTGAGAGTGGAGTACCTCAAAACGAGGTATGTAACAAGTCCAAGTGATATGGACTTAAGTGGAGTGCCTCGAAGAGAGGCATGTAATGAGTCCGAGTGATACAGACTTGAGTGGAGTGCCTCAAAGTGAGGCATGCAATAAGTCCAGGTGATACAGACTTGTGTGGAGTGCCTTGTAGCGAGATATGTTACATGTTCGAGTGATACAAACTTGAGTAGAGTGCTTCGATGTGAGGTATGTAATGATTCTGAGTGATACAAACTTGAGTGGGATGCCTCGAAACGAGGTATGTAACGAGTTCGAGTGATACAAACTTGAGTGGAGTGCCTCGAAGCGAGGTATGTAACAAGCTTGAGTGATACGAACTTGAGTACAGTGCCCCAAAGCGAGGTATGTAATGAGTCTGAGTGATATAAACTTAAGTTTTAGATTGAGTTCCTTGGAGTTCTAGAGATAGATCCAAGGAGAATGACTTGAATCAAACTCCTTGGAATTGTGGAGACAGGTTTGTGGAGGATTTTATGGATCGAACTCCTTGGAATTGTAGAGACAGGTCCGATAAGGATCCTATGGATCAAACTCCTCGAAATAGTGGAAACAGGTCCAAAAAGGATATCATGGATTAAACTCCTTGGAATCGTGGAGATAGGTCCGATGAGGATGCTATGGAACAAACTCCTCGAAATCGTGGAGACAAGTTCAATGAGGATGCTATAGATCGAACTCTTCAGAATCGTGGAGACAGGTCCGAGGAGAATGCTATGGATTAAACTCCTCGAAATCATGGAGATAGGTCCGAGGAGGATGCTATGGATCAAAATCCTCAAAATCATGGAGACAACTCTGATGAGGATGCTATGGATAGAACTCCTCGGAATTGATAGAGAAATTGGACTGAGGTAAAAGTCACTCGAGGCTACCTCCTCAGAGTCAGTGGAAAAACTAGATCGAGGTCGAAGTAGCTAAGGGCTACCTCCTCAGGGTTGATGGAGAAATAGAACTGAGGCTAAAGTAGCTCTGAGCTACCTTATCGGAGTCGATAGAGAAACTGAGTTGAGGCTGAAATAGCTCGGGGCTACCTCTTTAGAGCTGATGGAGAAACTGGGCCGAGGCCGAAGTAGCTCGCGTTACCTCCTTGGAGTCGATGGAAAAACTAGATCGAGATCAAAGTAGCTCGAGGGTACCTCTTCGGAGTCGATGGAGAAATTGGATCAAGGTCAAAGTAGCTCGAGGCTACCTTATTGGAGTTGATGGAGAAATTGGATTGAGGCCAAAGTAGCTTGGGGCTACCTCTTTGGATTCGATAGAGAAACTAGACCGAGGCTGAAGTAGCTCGAGGCTACCTCATTGGAGTCGATGGAGAAACTAGACCAAGGTCGAAGTAGCTTTAGGCTACCTCCTCAAAACTGATAGAGAAACTGAGTTGAGGCCGAAGTAGCTCGGGGTTACCTTTTTAGAGCTGATGTAGAAACTGGACCGAGGTCAAAGTAGCTTGAGGCTACCTTTTTGGAGTTGATGGAGAATCTGGACCGAGCTCGGAGTACCATAGGGCTACCTCATCAGAGTCAATGGAGAAACTAGACCGAGCTCGAAGTAGCTCGGGGCTACCTCTTCAGGGTCGATGGCGAAAATGAACTGAGGCTGATGTAGCTCAAGACTACCACTTCGAAGTTGATGGAGAAACTGGACTGAGACTGAAGTAGCTCGGGGTTAACTCCTCAAAGTCGATGGAGAAATTGGAACGAGTCCAAAGTAGCTCAAGGATACCTCCTCGAAGTCCATGAAAAAATTGGACTGAGGTTGAAGTAGCTCGAGGCTACCTCCTCTGAGTTGATGAAGAAATTGGACCAAGGCTGAAGTAGCTCGAGACTACCTCCTCCGAGTCGATGGAGAAACTGGACCGAGGTCAAAGTAGCTCGGGACTACCTCCTCAAAGTTGATGGATAAACTAAGCTGAGACCGAAGTAGCTCGGGTCTACCTCCTCAGAGTTGATAAAGAAACTGAGCTGAAGCTGAAGTAGCTCGGGGCTACCTCCTCAGAGCTGATGGGAGGAAAGCTTACTAGTACGACAACTGGTGGTGAACTCATGGGAGTAGTTGCCAGAAGATATGATGCCAGTGTATATATCGGAGCCATTACCACTGTAGGGTTTGTTGTCTTTTACTCCACCAGGGTCGTTTGGTAAAATTTGTAAAACGAACATATGCAGACCCTACCACTAAATTATTTGTTCCACCCAATTTTCCACTGTTGGATCATCGTGTATGGTGTATGATGAGGACACGGCTAATAAATGGAAGGCGGATCCTATTCAAGTTCCAATTGGTCCAATTATAAGGGCTCGAGCTAAAAGGTTTAAGGAAACTCTCAATGGGCTTATTCAACACATTTAGGCTAAGAACCATCTTTGGGGGCCTAAGGATGATACTATACGTGATCCACAAGGATGAGTTTTCATAATTCAAGCTTTGGAATAATCTAGCAACTAAAGATTGTGAATTAAAATCTTAGTTTCCCAAAATTGGAGACTTACTCGTTTTGGTTGGCTCATCAAGGAAAATGGCCGGTTGCAATTTTTCTTATTACCTTTTCTTAATTGTTTCCTTATTAATTTAATTGCTGAATTGTAAGGCTTGCATGCCAAGTTAGGTACTTTCCTTATTTGGATTTTAGGTTACCGGAATTCAGTTACTAGAATTTTAGTATGAAACTTATTCCTTAGTTTCCTTTTTTCTAATTAGTTACGAATTCCTTAGTTTCTTTTTTCTAATTGGTTACGAATTCTCATGTATTTAAATAGCTATTGGCTTTTTGGAATAACACAATTCATATTTGATTCATACTTTTGGAGAGAAAATTCTCTTTGGTTCTTTTAGAACTTCTGAACTTATCAGAGTTTCTGTGGCGTTCATCTTCGACTTATCAATCAATCCTTCCATAATTGATTGTTGCATCTTCATTATACTAAGGTTCTTACTTCAATATAAGCAACGGGTCGCGGTCTCACATAAATCTGCTTCTAGACGATCTTGTAAGTCTTCTTGATCCATCAATTTTTTAGTTCTTGGCGTGGATCATATCAGTTGGTATCAGAGCCTTTTAGTTGCAGGTTTGCTTATCTTTTGTTTTGATTCATTAAAAAAAAAAGGTGAAAAAAAGTGTGTGATATTTAGATTCAATCCTTTCAATTCTTGTTTCAATTTCTCATCTCTTGTTTTGCTTGTATTCTAGCCTTTAAATCCGAATTTCTTTGTGAGTTGTTTGAATTGTTGCTGGAAACTTTGATACTTGTTTGGTTAGTTTGATAAGAACCTATAGAGGATTATTATTAGTGGAAAAAGGCAAGAGTGGTGAGCATATAAGAGGGTAAAAGTCAATCTGATTTTGTGTAAAAACACGAGTGAAATTGAGTGAATCATTCTTTGAGTGAAACACGTGAGGGAGTGTGTTAGGTCCTATTGTTTTTTTTTTTCTAACTTTGTTTTTGCAGAAAACATGTCAGACAACAAGAATAAAAATAATTATGGAGATAAGTCGGGAGAGGGTGATCCGAAGTTGCTTATGGAGGCTTTAATGGGTGAGATGAGGAGAGTATTGAGAATGGATATGGAATAGATTCATGAGCGGATAGATCGAGTAAAAAATGCACATGTGGGGCAGCAACAAAATGCTTCTAATGTGCGTAGGAGGGAGAGAGTTCAACCTAGGGGAGAGAGATTTGAAGATGAAGAATATTATAGGAATGGATTGGATGAAGAAGCTGATCGGGAATCGGTTGTTAGCCATAGGAGATTCAATGGTCGAGGTAGAGAAGATAGGAATTGGGAAGATAATAACTTAGGTAGTATTAAGATGAAAATTCCATCGTTTCAAGGCAAAAATGATCCTGAAGCTTAACTTGAGTGGGAGAAGAAGATAGAATTAGTATTTGATTATCATAATTATTCTGAGCTTAAAAAGGTTAAACTTGCGGCCATTGAATTTTTTTACTATGCGATTGAGTGCCAAATATTGCATATTTTGGCCCTTGAATTTACATTTGTTAGCTTAAGAATTTGTTACTTTGAGTTGTTTTACAGGTTTACAAGCACTCGGAAAGGAGTTTCACTAAAATTGCCAGAATTGCCTATACAGATCAGTCATTTTCGTGGATTTTACTGTATTGATTCAGGAAGAACTAAGAGATAAGCTATATATTCTTTGACAGATCTGGATGTCTATTTTCTGAGGAATTTTATGGCTCATAAAAATGATTTTTCTAGAGAACTTTATGGCAGTTTTAGTAGACAAAGGTCAGGCGGTGTGTGATTTCAACGTGGCAGATCAGTCATTTTGTGGATTTTACTGTATTGATTCAGGAAGAACTAGGTGATAAGCCATATATGCTTAGAAAGATCCGAATGTCTATTTTCTGAGGAATTTCATGGCTCATAAAAATGATTTTTCTAGAGAAAGTTATGGCAGTTTTAGTAAATAAAGGTCAGGAAGTGCACCATGCTGCGGTCGAGCCCACAAGACTGTGATCGAGTGCACTCGGGCAGTTTCCCACATCGAATTTGAAACACATTGCACTCTTGAGTTTCCCTATAAAAGCCCCACCTTACTGAAGCAATTGGTGTGCAATCCGGAGGACTTCTGCTAGCATTCTGGTGGATCTCGAGGGCTTTGCTACCACAAGGGGAAGCGCCACCCAACAGCGAGTGGAATTTCTCCCAATGTATAGTCAGTTTTAATTTATTTCTTTTTTTAGTTTTAAAGTTTAATATTTAGCACTTTTATTATGAACTTTAGTTTCATAATTATGAGAGGCTAAAATCTTCATCTAAGGTTGAAGATGAAGCCTCGCCATTGTTTGGCATAATATTTTTCAGATTTGTTCATACAATTATGATATTTTTAGTATAAATGTTATGTTCAATTATTTGAGTAAAATCTTATGATTGATTGCTTTTAAATTGTTAAATTGGACATTCCTTGTGTTTCATCTGCCGGATACGGTGGATCATTCAAATTAGATTGGATATCCATTGTGATTTGTGAATTAAATGGATACATTGGATGGTTTTGGTTTAGTTTGGGTATTTGCCGTGATTGTATAATGGTGGATTCATGGAATGATTTGATAAATTATTTTTATATAGAACATGAAGATGTATTCTTTACTTTGGTGGGGTGGATTTAGAAAACCTTAGTGTTTTTATCAGTTGTTTTTAAATCAACTTAGTTTAGTTTATACTCTTTACATAATACAATCCAAAATTCGGAACTAGGTTAAAATAGGGTTAGTTTAGATAAAAATATATTTTCACAATGCAATTCCCTGTGGATTCGAGCTCGCAGTTGCACAACACGATATTGCAAATGATTCATGCACTTGCGAGTAATTTAAAACTCACAACAAGTTTTTGGTGCCGTTGCCGGGGAATTGTTTTGTTTATGAAATTTTTGTCTGAATTGATTTTATTTTTCTACTAGTTTAGTTAGCATTTTTGTTTTATTTTTCTTTTGCAATTTATTTTAGTTTATTTATTTCTATTGGCAATTGCCCATAAAAAAAATTAAAAAATATATATATATATAAAATAATAATTTTTTTTTAAAAAAATGTGGATGAATCCAGCGCCGGCTTCACAGTCTTTAGAGGACACCCTTAAGGATTTCATGAAGAAGACCGACCAGTCCATCAGTGCAGCCAATACATTCAATGTTGATAGCTGTTCCATCTGTGCTGGCCCTATGCATTTAGCACAGAATTTTTCATCTATGTCGGCTTTTGCCGAGTATCCCATCGATCAAATGAACGCTTTCATGAGTGTCGGTGGCAATCAAATGGATCTTACTCTGAGACGTACAATCCACGGTGGCAGAACCACCCTAATTTTTCATGGGAGCAGAACCAACTGATGAATTAGGGAGGAGCCCCTCATCATGCTCACAATCAATATCCTCCCGGATTTCCTCCACCAGTTCCAAGTTATAGTCGCTCAGCCCATCCAGCACCATCACCCGCTTACCAAGTTCCCACTAAAGTGCCAGCATCGGTTTTACAGTCATTGGAGGACACCTTCAATGATTTCAGGAAGATAACCGGCCAATCCATAAGCGAAGTAAGGAGTGCAACAATAGTAAACACCCAAGCAATTACCAAGCTAGAGAGTCAAATGGGTCAAATCACAAGTCACTTGGGTGAAGGAGAGAAGGAAAAGTTCCGCAGTCAACCCGTGCCAAACCCGAAGGAACAGTTTGCGGTTGGAAATTCATCAACTCCTACGCACGGGCAGGAACAAGTGCAATTGATTGTCACATTGAGGTATGAAAGACAAGTGGACAATTAAGGGGAAGAGAACCCTGCTCTGTAGCAAAGGCAAGAAAGTGGAAACAAGAAGAAGAGAGATGCTGAGCCATATATAGCCACACCTACTATTAAGGATCTTCCTAGGTCGTTTGTACCTAAAGCACCTTACCTTGAGAGATTACAAGCGCCCAAGAAAGAAGGGAAGTCTGAGGACATTTTGGAGGCATACTTTGCTCAGTTTGGAGAGATTTGGATTGGGATAAGTTACTTGAGCAAGCAAATGACATTTTGGAGTCTGCTCCTCAGGAAAACAGCGAGACGGGGGAGACTGTGGATGAATCCCGCATTGAGGACCCCCTGGAGGCATGCTTTACTCAATTTGGAGAGGATTTGGATTTGGATAAAGTACTTGAGCAAGCGAATGCCATTTTGGAGTCTGCTCTTCAGGAGAGCAGTGAGGTAGAGGAGACCGCAGCACTTAAGCCCCTCAAGAAGGAACTTAAGCCTTTACCGGACAATCTTAAGTATGAGTTCCTAGGTCCAGCAGATTCTTTGCTTGTGATTATAGCTTCAGATTTGGTTGAGGCTCAAGAGGAGAAATTATTGGACATTTTAAGAGAGCATAAGAAAGCTACCAGCTGGACTATTAAGGATATCAAGGGAATCATCTCCACGGCGGTGATGCACAAGATGCATTTGGAGGAGAATGCCCAACCATCGAGGGAGCCACAACAAAGGCTCAACCCAGGAGGTTGTGAGGACTGAAGTGATAAAACTGTTGGATGCAGGGATCATTTATCCAATCTCTGATAGCAAGTGGGTGAGCCTGATTCATGTCGTGCTCAAGCGGGCTAGATTGACGATAGTGAAGCATAAGGATGACAAGTTGGTGCCAACTCCTGTTCAGTCAGGATGGAGAGTGTGTCTAGACTACCGTAAGTTGAATGCTGCCACAAAGAAGGATCATTTTCCACTTTCATTTATTTTCAGATGGTGGAGCGCTTAGCTGGGCACAATTACTAATGCTGGGTCTGGCTGAATACGTTAAACTTAGCGCTCATGGGAGGCACCCCACAACATATCCTTTTTGTTTGTTTATTATTTTACATATTTCTTGTTACTATTTTTCTATTGTGTTTTTTTTGTTTTCCAGTCTTTATTTTTCAAGGACAAAGCGTACTTCAGATCAAGTTTGGGGGTATGTTATGAGCCATACCAGTCTAAATAGTTCTCCATATCCCAGGTCAGCTCTTTCCATATTATTCACACATTGGGGTTAATGTATAATTTAAGTTTGGTTGTATGGGAGACACATTACACACACTTTGTCCTAATTTGTTGTTGTTTTTCTTCATTTAAAAAAAAAGAAAAAGAAAGAAAGTAAATGCATGCTCATATTATTTTGAAATTTTAGTTGATCTAGACAAATACTGTGATGTGATGTCATTGGTGAGCTTAAAATTGTGAACACATGATTTGATGATAGAGTTTTAAAACTTTGTTACTTACTTTAGGCATTTGAGAATTCACATGTTTGATCTAATCTAACACGAGCACATTAGCACAAAATTGTGTGAGGTATGATATGTGATTTCAATGTGTATGTTTCCTTGACTTAACTGAAACTGGATGACTTGTAGGATAAACACTTTGGCATAGAAACGTTAAAAAAAATATATATTTATAATGATCATTAATAAACTTTCCACTGAGTAACTGAACCTCTTGCTTGGTAGCATTAAGGCCAATTTAGTTTTGTAGTCTTTTTGACTCGAGTTAGTAAGTCCTTAGGGGTGTCTTTACACCTAATGCCCTAAAACCATATGGTTTGGGAGTCGTTGACTCAACACTCGATATATGGGTCAATTAGAAAGCTTAAGGGAACTAAACATAGCAGAACCTTATAATAAAAAAATAAAATAAAATAATGCCATCGTTGTTCATTCTGATGAGAAATTCTGTGAATCTTGAGACATGGAGACATGGTACATTGAAGCTATTTGGAAACCTCATCTGTATGTGCTAATTCACTTTACACTGATTCAAGCTTGTGATGTCTTAACCTGCCTCTTGTAAGTAATTAGGTTTTAAAATTGCTATTCATTGCGAAGATGGATTATATCTTTTTTAAGCTTGCTCATGAATGAATATCATGGTTTTGAGTGCTCTTTAAATTTTTGGATACCATGAGTGATGAACTTATCTTTATGTTCTTTGTTTTTCATTTAGTTTTTTATTTTGTTTTGCTAAGAGACTAGCAAAATGTAAGTTTGGGGGTATTTGATGAGTGCCGAATATTGCATATTTTGGCCCCTTAATTTACATTTGTTAGCTTAGGAATTTGTTACTTTGAGTTGTTTTCGTTGTTTTACAGGTTTACAAGCACTCGGAAAGTAGTTTCACTAAAATTGCCAGAATTGCCTGTACAGATTAGTAATTTTTGTGGATTTTACTATATTGATTCAGGAAGAACTAGGAGATGAGCCATATATATTTTGAAAGATCCGAATGTCTATTTTCTGAGAAATTTCACGGCTCGTAAAAATGATTTTTCTAGAGAAAGTTATGGCAGTTTTAGTAGACAAAGGTCAGGCTGTGTGTGATTTCAACGTGACAGATCAGTCATTTTTGTGGATTTTAATGTATTGATTCAAGAAGAACCAAGAGATGAGCCATATATGCTTGGAAAGATCTAAATGTCTATTTTCTGAGGAATTTTACAGCTCATAAAAATGATTTTTCTAGAGAAAGTTATGGCAGTTTTAGTAGACAAAGGTTAGACAGTGCACCATGCTGCGCTCGAGCGCACAAGACTGTGATTGAGCGCACTCGGGTAGTATTCCACATCGAATTTGAAACACATTGCACTCTTGAGTTTCCCTATAAATGCCCCACCTCATTGAAGCAATTGATGTGCAATCCGGAGGACTTCTGCTAGCATTCTGGTGGATCTCAAAGGCTTTGCTACCATGAGGGGAAGCGCCGCCCAACAGCGCGTGGAGAGGCTTTTTACATTCTCTGACTTCTGACTTCAATTCCAATTCCACGAGGATTTTTACATTCTCTGGAGAGGCTGTTTGCAACTTTTTTTCTAGAGTAACAATGAGAAACAATGACGTATATGGGTTGCTTAGGGAACTATCTATAAGATTTTTAAGGAAGGTGGCCTAGGTATTAGAAGCATCCCTGAGGTGATGCAATCTTTTCATAGGAAGTTGGCGTGGAGCCTTATGAAAAATAAGTCACTATAGATGAATTTCATGCACAAGAAATATGGAGATCCTTTGGGAAATTTAAATGCCCTTTGGTATAGTTCACATTGTTGGCGGACCTTGATTCCACATGTTAAAAAAGTTTTGGGAAATTCAACTTGTATCGTGAAGAATGGGGATATTAGTTTCTAGAATTCAAGATGGCATCCAGATAGTTTTTATGGGGACTCTGTTCCGTTTCCAGCATGCTCAGTTGCTGAAGTTATTAACGATCAGGTGAAAGTCAGAGAGGTGAAAACTCGATTTCTTATAATTGGGACAACAATTTATAGAATTCGAAAGGTAGACAATCCAGATAGGTTAATGTAGGATCATGAATCTTTAGGTCTTTTTACATCTAAAGTTTACTACGAGTTTATTCGAGCAAGAAGTCTTCAGTTTATGTAATACCCGTGTTCTTAAGGTAAGAGTAAAGAAGTAATTTGATAGATATTACATGAGATTAAAATAATATATACATGAAAGAGTTATTATTGAATAAAAATAATTCTTTCGAAAAAAAAGAGGCGCCAATACCTGGGTGCAAAATTGATGTTAGACAACAAATCAAAAAGGTGGCAATGGTGCAGTAAACAGTTTTCTATAAAATTGAATTTTATTTTTTATTTTACTATTTTCCTACCAAATCCCATTTGGTTTCTTTTTTTCTTCAATTCAAATTTCTTTCTTTCTTTAAACACCCGAGGACTTAAAGAAATATTGAAAGATTAAAATTTTGAAGAGGTTTACGAGAGAATTTTAAAGAGATTTGAGGGAAACTTTAAGAAAAATAAAAGGTAATAATGTGAATTTTATTTTTGAAATTTAGCATACATGAAAATACTCAAATTTTGATGTAGAAATTTAAATGTATGAATTACAAAAAAAAAATTGAAGAATAAATTAGAAATTTTAATATAAATATTATGTCAGGTGTTGACGATCAACAATCGGGTGAAATTTCTAAAAGGAGCAGGAAAGGCAAGGAGGTGATCCACGAGTAGTTTTAAATACTACGTGGTGAGTTAGATTTACTTTTAGTAATTGAGATAAATATGAAATCTATTGATGCTAGTGTTAGTCCTTTGATGCATGCTATTATTGTGGAGGTTCCTACTGGAGATAGGGTTATTATTAGGACAATTTATCAGGGTTGTGTGATTAGTATGGCTGATAGAGAATTTGAAGTTGATTTGTTGCCTTTAGATATGGCAGATTTTGATTTAATTCTGGGGATGAATTGGTCATCTGCATATCATGCTTGAGTAGATTGTTTTAGGAAGAATGTAGTGTTCAAGATACCTGGACAAGAGGAGTTTAACTTTCAGGGAGAACGTAAGATGCTTGCCAACTGTCTTATTTTTGTCCTTATTGCTAGTAGATGGTTGAAGAAGGGTTGTGAGGGGTATTTGGCATATGTGGTGGATTCTATAAATGAGAGTATGAAGTTAGAAGAAATCTTAGTAGTAAAATATTTTTTTGATGTGTTCCCTGAGGAGTTATCTGGTTTGCCTCCCAACAGAGATTAGGTTTTCCATTGAGGTGATTCCGGGATCAGCACCCATATCTATAGCACCTTATAGAATGGAACTAGTTGAGTTGAGAGAGTTGAAAGTTCAGCTTTAGGAGTTGTTAGATAAACAATTTATTCGACCTAGTGTGTCGCCTTGGGGAGCCCCTGTGTTGTTTGTGAAGAAGAAGGATAGAATGATGAGGTTGTGTATTGATTATAGACACTTGAATAAGATCACCATCAAGAATAAATATCCTTTACCCAGTATAGATGATTTATTTGAGTAGTTGTAGGGGGCTAAGGTGCTTACTAAGATAGACTTGAGATTGGGTTATCATCAGTTAAGGATAAAGGAAGGGGATATGCCTAAGACTACTTTTAGGACACGTTATGGCCATCATGAGTTTCTTGTGATGCCATTTGGGTTAACTAATGCTCCTATAGCATTTATGGATCTAATGAATCGTGTGTTTAAACCATTATTGGATAGGTTTGTGATTGTATTTATTGATAATATTTTGGTATATTCCAAGAATGAAGATGAACATGGACAACATTTAGAGATAGTGTTGGAAATTTCGAGGAGAGAGAAATTGTATGCAAAATTCTCTAAATGTGAGTTTTGGTTGAGTGAAATATCTTTCTTTGGGCATGTTGTGTCAGGAGATGGTATAGTAGTTGACCCACAAAAACTAGAGGTAGTGTTGAATTGGGAAATACCCACTAGTGTGACTGAAATTAGAAGTTTTTTGGGGTTGGCTAGTTATTATAGGAGGTTTATCCAAAAATTTTCTATGATTGCTGAACCATTGACTAGATTGACTAGGAAGAAAGTGAAGTTTAGGTGGTCAGAAGAATGTGAGAGGAGTTTCCAGCTGTTGAAAGAGATATTGACTAGTGCTCTGGTATTAGTGCTTTCTTCTGGTGATGAAGGGCTTGTGGTATATAGTGATGCGTTACATCAGAGGTTGGGATGTGTGTTGATGCAACATGGGAGATTTATAGCTTATGCTTCTATGCAATTGAAGAACCATGAGAGGAATTACTCGACCTATGATTTAGAATTAGCTGTCGTAGTTTTTGCTTTGAAGATTTGGAGACATCATATGTATGGAGCCACTTGTGAAATTTTTACTGATCGTAAAAGTTTGACGCATTTACCTACCCAAAAAGAGTTGAATTTGAGGCAGGGGAGGTGGATGAAGTTGATTAGTGATTATGACTGTACAATTTATTAACATCCATGGAAGGCTAATGTAGTAGCTGATGCATTAAGTAGAAAATATGCAGTGAGATTAGCTACTATTGGGTGTCATGATATTAGCTTGATGGTAGAATTGAAAGAAATGATAATGCAATTGAGTATCAACGATAAAGGAGTATTGATGGCAAATATGGCGGTACAATCTTTTATTATTGATTGCTTGTTACAGATACAAAGTAGAGATGAAGGGATAGAGAAGATCAGGCTAATGGAAAGAAAGAAAAAAATATTTGTAAATATTCATGCATAATATGTTGTATATAATGTTTCAGTTGAGATCTTAATAATTTAACTCCCCTATTGAGGGTTGAGGATTTATATATGTAGATAATTTCAGTTGATGTTTTTATATTGTTACATATATATGTCTTGCTGGGATTTCGAAATGTGATGACACCGTCTCGGGGGTGACCAACCTGGAATGGATCGTTACACTTTAGGTGGTATAATAAGGTTTGGAATAAACGGATACCCACCAAAGTGTCCTGCTTTATATGGAAGATGTTCCAGGGAGGTCTGCCAGTGGATAATTTAGTCCATCAGATTGGGTTGAACCTGACCTCAAAATGCTGCAACTGTCCTAAAATGGAGTCCATCACCCACTTGTTCAAATGTAGTGAAACAACACACCAGGTATGGGTATTTTTCAGTTTAAGATTGAATGTGGAATTTCCTAACACCATAGAGAATTTAGTGGAAACATGTTGTACAAGTCCAGCTTTAAGTCACTATTGGGGTTTACCAAGGTTATTATGTGTATGTTCGTCTGCTGGGAGTTATGGTTGGCACGAAATTATGAAATTTTTTAGGGGCATCTAGTGTGTGCTGCTAGCATTATTGCAAAGGTGTTGTCCAATGTCCTAGAATTGAGTATTATGTTTAATCTAAAGCAGAGCTTAACGTTTGGGGATAGGCAAAGCATTAATTCCATGGAAATTCCAGTGGTCCATCCAAAGGTGACCAGGGGAAAGTGGATTCGGTGGCAACCCCTAGAGGTAGGCATGATTAAACCAAATTGTGATGGATCTTTTGTGCGTAAAGACGGCGCAGATGGGGGGATTCTCAGGTGTAGTAATTCTACGCTGATTGTTGCTTATTCGCATTTCTTTGGGAGGTACACGAACATGCAAGCAGAAGCTCCTGTTGTTCTAGAAGGATTAAAGCTAGTTGGTCTGCTTGGCATTTAGCTTAATTGTATAGAAATGGATTCTAAAGTCTTGGTTCAGATACTAAATAATGGGTCAATCCACCGTGGGATTTAATTTATGTAGTACCGGATATAAAGGCTCTATCGACAGTGACAGTGATGACAGTAAAGCATATATTTCGAGAAGGGAACCACATAGCAGATTTGTTAGCTTCACATGAACATGTCCGTCACACCAATGAGCTCTACAGGTCGAGGAGAGATCTTCCAGCAAGCTTCCGTGTAGTTTATAATCATGATATTAATGGTATAGCTTCATATAGAAAAATATAATGTGTTTTATAGTAGGGTAAGGCATAGGACCTCTAAGGTTAGGTTTAAGTCTCCCTCAAGCATGGATTCTCTTTCGTCCTCCCATCTAATTATAATTTTTATTTCACTTAATAAACGGGGGTCCGGCCAAACCCGCAAGGAGGTTTCTTCAAAAAAAAAGAGTAGAAAATCACAAAGAAGTTACTAATATGGAAGCAAAGGTTATGGCAATAACCAGCAATAAATAAACACAGAGTGGGTGAAAGAAGAAAAAGAATAATTGTACCACTCAAAAGTCTACCAATGCATAAACCATTTTATATATTTAGGTCACATTATATTGGTCTTTCTCTTAGTGAATGGTGTAGAGGTGTGTCATAACCAGAACTTCATAAAAAAATTTCAATTTATCATGAAAATAGCGGTTAGTTTGACGCTATGAAACATTGACAATTTATAACTACATTCGTGCAAGAGAGTCGAATCATGAAAGGTAACATGATAAGGAGGATATCAGCTTAGTAATTTGATTAAATAATAAAAGAATGTGAAGAAATGAAAGAAAAACATATCTAATACTCCATTAAACCTGCTACAAAGCTTTTAAACAAAGGCTTTCATATGTTTGTCCTGGAAATATTTAGGATATAAAATATTAAGTCACAATAAGAGAAAATATTTCCAATTTCAATTTCATTAAGCAACATATACCTTCTTGATGGAATAAATTAAAAACCCCATAAACTTGCAGAAAAAGTCTCTTCAGATTTTGATTGTATAAGTTCCCTAATGCATCTAGAAGTAAATTATATATCGGATTTCAATATATTTGAGAATAAGTCGACTGAAAACAAAAATTTGCCGTTAAAAGGAAATATTCATCACTGGTATCCATGACCTAGAATCAAAATAAAACTTTAAGAGAGAGAAAGAGTCATACCTGATCATTTAGATATGGGATTTAGAATCAAAACCGAACTTTAAGAAAGAGAAAGAGTCATACCTGATCGTTTAGAGACGGGATTTCAATTTAACAGTAAAAATCAACCAAGAGTAACAAACTAAAGAGCCGTATAAAAAAAAAAATTCACCATTGAGTAAGAATCTATCCTTGTTAAAATAAAATCTAACCTGTTACGAAGTAAGAATTTAGGTTCATCTCCACTTGTGAATGTAAAATTTGGCATGTCGGATATTTTATTGCAGTCACTTAATTATTCTCCTGATGGACTTGGTAGGCTCTCACATAGCTATTTTAGTGCGCAACCAGTGTTTCATAAAATTAAAAATGATGGATGGAGCTTTGAAAAAAAAAATGAGATTGTTGGTGCAAGATTTAATTTATGCGTTAATCGAGTTATAAGCGGATTAGATTGGAACAATAATTCTATAGAGAGGTGTGGTAATGCCTCATTTAAGAGTAATTTAATGATATGCCATTATAAATTCAAAAATTAGAATTTAATCTAGCAGAATAAGTAGCAAACACAATGTAACAATAAACTCAATATATATATATATATATATATATATATATATATATATATATTTTGATATTGAAACTGGGAAAAATGTTGATACAATGAGTTTACAAGATTAAAATCTCAATATACAAGATATAGACCTCGAACTTGTTGAACTGACACTACAAGATAATTGACATTTGCCGGCACTTTATTTCCGGCGCTTCGTAAAAACACCGCAATATAATAACCGCCGGCGCTTATTTTGTGGCGCTTTCTTGAAGCGCCGCAAAATACAAAGAACATATAACGGCGCTTCAAAGCGCTGTTATATATGAATTTTAATATATATATAGCGGCGCTTTCAAGCACCGGTAATATGCCAGCGCTTCAAAGCGCCGGAATATGAAAAGGGTTTCGGGCATATTCCAACGCTTTCAAGCACCGGTATATGCTCGAAACCCATTTCATATTCCGGCGCTTTAAAGCGTCGGAATATGCTTCTCTGTATATACCGGCGTTTCAAAGCGTCGATATATGCTAAAAATTTCAAATATAAATTAGCTATTGCTATTTTCCATATAAAAATTTCACATATTCCGACGCTTTCAAGCGCCGGTATATGCTCGAAACCCATTTCATATTCCGGCGCTTTAAAGCGTCGAAATATGCTCCTCTGTATATACCGGCGCTTCAAAGCGCTAGTATATGCTAAAAATTTCAAATATAAATTAGCTACCACCATTTTCCATATAAAAATTTCACATATTCTGGCGCTTTCAAGCGCTGGTATATGCTCGAAACCCATTTCATATTCCGGCGCTTTGAAACGCCAGTATACGCTAAAATTTTCACATATAATTACCTGCCACCATTTTTTCTCTCCCAAAATTTTCATTTCAGTGACATTAGTTCTTCATCTTCCACCTCAAGCAAGGAGAGTTAGGCGTGGCAAGGTTTGGACACTGCTCAAGTTTCTTCTTGATTCCAGTTTAAGGATCCTTTATTCATGTTTTAGTTTTTTCAGGCTGATTCCATGTGCATTACATCAACACTTTATCTCAAAAATGGGGTTTCTATTGCTACAGCTGAAGCAGTAGACATGTATGTGAGTGGCAATTGCCCGTCACAATGTTTTCTGAAGTAAAATTTTGAGTTTTCAGGTGAAGCTATGTCATTGTGACTCTACCTCTGGCTGTTAATTTTTTTTCAGCATTGTAAAATTCTGGGATTCTAGAAATCTTAAAGCTCCAGTCTCTCAGGCATCCCCTCATCTAGAGTCATCAACTGAAAAGGTTGGTTTCCCATTGCACGATTGAACTTTAAACCCACAGCCAAGTTGTTCTGTTGTATATTTCTCCATGATAGTTGGAATTTATCTGAATACTTTTTGCTTGTGGTTGCAAGAAATAAGATTACATGGTATATATCTTGCCTGTCCCAAGATTCAAATGGACTGTTTCTTACAGCATATTGCGGCGCTTAAAAGGGCCAGAATATACCGGCGCTTAGAAGCGCCGCTATATTTCGGCGCTTAAAAAGGCTGGTGTATAGCGGCGCTTTTAAGCGCCGGTATATTGTGGCGCTTAAAAGCGTCGAAAAATATGCATATTACGGCACTTTCTTTAAGTGCCAGTATTTGCGCTTCAACACCACACATATCGGTGCTTTATCCAGCGCTTGCAATAAGTGTCGGTAATTCATATTCCAGCACTTTAAAGCACCGAAATATGCAAAAAAAAAACGTCGGCGATAATCTTTTATCTTGTAGTGTGAATGCTAAGCCTTTAATGTGACTCTAGCTTAGTTTCGAGACAGACACAAAATGGAGATGTAGATAGATAAATGATTGTTGGATGATTGTTTATGTGTTCCTTATAATTTATTATGTTGCTATTTATAATGCTTCAGACCTGGACAATTGTATTGATTCTCCCAAAGAGTCTCCCACTATTCCACTTCTCCATGTTCTCTTGATTATTTGCTCCTAGTATGCCACATGTCAAAACTTTTTACTCCACTACATGAGTTATATCTAACTATGGCCATTTTTACCTTAGCCAAATCAAATACATGACTTTTGGTTTTTTTCTCGATCACTGAAGAGTTGGATTAGTATTTATGCACACTCGAGGCTGAGATAACATTCTCTCAAACTTATTGGTCTCGAGACCTCGAGCTAACATTTTGCCTTGATGTTGACCCTCGAACTTCTCTTTTAAAGTTCTTGTTTCATGGGTTTTTCTAATGGCTAGAGTCATTTTATCTCATTTAATGTTCCTATCACCCCTATTCTCTTCCTAGCAATATTCTTTCTTACATGCTAGGGCCTTTACACGTGGCCCAATTGAGACATGCCACGACATTAAATTATTTTTTATATCAATAGAGATATTAAAATATGCATGAACAATATAGAATTCAAAATAACAAATTTTCATGAACACAACACAATACAAGTGCACAACATAGAGATTGATCGTAAACAGAGAAAGTATTCTTTTTGTGAGATGAGAGCAACCAAAACCACAACTTCTCTAATGGAAAGTATAGGCATTGTAGCCACTCAATTTGGAGACACGGGTTTCGTTCATCTTAGATGATCAAATGATAGAAGAATAATTATGAGTGTAATTTAGAGAGAGAAACAAAATAAGATTTGATCCATTAACTTTTTTTAATTGAAAAAAAAACAATGAGACATCTTGAAACTTGTATAAAGATTCAATGGATTATATTTATTATAATTCAATTACTTTTTTTTGGATTTCTAGTTTCAATAACTGTTTTTATCCTATCCTCTGTCATGGCACGCATAATAAACTCCATAGTAAAAAAAATTAGACATTGGTAGCCAGATTATCCGATTGACGTAATTAAATCAGTTACTAATGCAAGACCCAATAAGAAATTCATCTATGATGCTTATTAGCATAACTTGATTATCAAAAAACGTAAAATGAAAATTAATCAAACATTTATCTGATACCTGATTTTGCTTATCACTTAAAATGTCTAAAAAATTAAACATGATTGCAACAATTCTACACATAAGCTTTTCTTAAGGAATCATGATTTTTCCTGAAAGAGAAAAAAGAGAGAATTAATATGAGTATTTATTGACTTTAGCATCTCTAAACAACTGTTAGTTCATATTCTTAAAAGGTTCATTTGGTTGGAGGTATAGAAGTGGGATTAGGTTGGATTTAGCCCAATCTCACTTTAATCTTCATTCCTATGTTTGGTTGGATTTAAAGGTTAGACTGTGGTAATCTCAATTAGCCTTTAATCCTACTTATTTATGTCCCATAAGAAGGGTGGGACAGAACTAATCCCAACAATTTGGGATTAAAATCACTATTTTTTGGGACAACTTTAACCCCCACCATTCATCATATTCCCTATTTGGTCCTTGATATATATGGAAAAAAATATATTTTACAGCTTCAATTTTTCCTTCTTATTCTTCTTCTCCTCCTCCTCCTCTTTCTTCCTTCTAAGATGCATGTTGGAATTATTTGTGTATGAATGCTTTAATTCTTGTTACTAACAATAATTTGTATTAAAAATTAAACATAACAGTTAATAAAGATAAGGACAAGAAAACTTGGTTATAGATGCATGCAGAAGCATTGTCCTTAAAGGTAGATTTTGCATCTCCTAAGTCTTTGATTTGACATGTATGGTCTTAACGTATCTATCCTCTAGGATTCAACTATAGCAATCATTTGTATGAATGTGCATCAACTACAAAAGTTAAAGCATTGCTACCGAAAATTCCTTGCTATTTGATACTCACAATACTTGATAAATTATTTAGAGAAGAAGAATAAATGGGTTGTTCAATGTGTAATTTTAAAGGCTCTTAGACTTGAGATTTACAAGCCCACTAAAATATGAAATTATGGGTGAGATAATGACTAATAATGGCCCAACAGCTAGTGGCTTAATGGTCCAACGGCTAGTGGTTTAAATGTGAGTTAGTGACTTTATTAAGGCTATAACAACTAATTTGGCCATAATATTTCCAAAGGCTAGTTACACAAAAGGTTAGGTGTTTTGAAACTCTTAAAAAGTAAAGCTAACAAGCCCCACATTTTTCAAAACACTTTATTAACAATAGAAAGGAATATAAGGAAGCTATGCATTAGTGATAGTACCTTTTGGTTTGAACTTCGCATAGAACGAACTATTTAGGACCACAAAAATATGGTGGAGCTAAGATCATTGAACCAATTCCTTGAATGTGGTATGACCAAGATAGTTGTTCACATAACATTCTTAACCAGTAGCAATTCCAACAATGTGGCACTTTTATCGCTATGTGCCTACTTGGAATTTTATGAGTGCTATAGCGATTTACCCAAGTTAAATGGGAGCGGCTTAATTCCCACACTCATATAGTTGACATCCATCAAGAGTGTACTGTGATCAACACCCCATCTAAATCTGGACTATGGACCCATTAAAAGCTAAAAGCTCATCCTCACACTAATCGCAATTGCAGTGTTATACACCATAGGGAAAGACTCTTACCAATCATCTCATATAAAAGATAGTTAAGTGATAATGCCTCACAAAATTCTAGTGACTCCATTCTTCCAATTGAACCTCATTCATGGGATATTCAATCACATAGATTGGGTATCCATCACTTAGTCTCATTAATGGGCATCCGACTCATCCTCCTTAATGTCTCACTCTAGCTCTCTTGTTAGTGACTTGGTCAGAGAATTGGCCAGATTCATCTTTGACCTCACAAAGTTATTTTCAATTTATAGCCTCAGTGAGAAATAATACAATATCAATATGCACCTCAATAGGCCCATTATAATATGGTGACAACTTTCAGCGGGCCAACCACAATAATTGTACTCCCCTTAGCGAACCAATCAAGATACAATATAGATTTTATTTTTAGCACAAGATATTGCCATTTGGAAATTATAATAGAGAGTCACAAATGTGATTGATTTACCCCACAATAAAATATCCATAAATAACTATCTTAGCCATCCGGTTTTAGACACAACCTTCTTCAAAGCAATAAACTCACATTCCATGATGGATAATTTAATGACAATTTTCTTGGATGACCTCCAAGAGACTACACCACTTACCAAAGTAAATAGATAACCACTCTTTAACTTTAATTAACTTATATTAATAAACTTCTAGTACACCAATATGAAAAGTCAATAAATACATTATTTAAAGTTTTAAAACCATTTTTTTTCTTTTTAGGTTCCAACAACAAAAATTTTCAAGGACCTCTACATTTTCAAGTATCACAAACTCAGAGTATATATGTGTGTCAAAAACACATTAAAATAAAGGCCAAATCACATGATACTTTTTGTGGGCCAAAATCAAACATAATACTCATCTACAAGAGCAAATCACATGAATATATATAATTTTTCTCAATAAGCTTTAATAATTTTTAATTCCCTTCATAAAAGACATGATAATAAATTAAGCACTTCACTTATACTTGATAGTCAAAGCAGTTGTATCACCGTTATGTAGGTCAGTGACCCATGTTGTATGTAGAATGCTCCATATTTTCCATATAGGAGTCATGGTAATCACAAATGGTGACAGTTAAATGTTTAGAAGTCTTTTGACCAAAAAAAAATTTATATCATATTTATGGCTATGAATTCACAATATCTCCTCAATAAATTTCTTTTCAGTTAGCCACCAAAAGCATTATTAGAAATATTCTACTAGTATCATAACAAAAAGATCTTTAATTAAAATAGTTTAATGTTATCATAACAATAGTGTATTTATGAAAACCAATGTTATACATCAGTAATATATATTTTTGGTTACCCACACCAAAGGCAGACATTGCCTTTAATTTTAGAGAATGTCATAGGTACACAATTAAACTCCTTCTTAATATTCTATTTCAACTAAAGATATTTGATACTTAAGTAAACACATATAATTAACATGCATCTGCTCATGATTTTGAGGCATTCTTGGTCATATATAAATATAAATATAATAATCACAAAATCATAATCGATCAAATTTACAATATTGTGACATGCATCATGCCTTTTAACAAATTGTATATTGATAAATAAAATACCATTACGTCTTGCTACTCTTGATATAAATATGCAATAGATCACTTCACATATTATTGTTATTGCTCAATAATATGTAACTATACAAATTTATTATTACAACAAATTTTTATTACACTTATGATGACAAATTTGTACCTGTGCAAATTATTTCATACAATTTTTTCTTTCACCTCACACTTTTTTTTTAATTCCCAATCACATGGAAAATTAATCCAATAAAATATATTATATACACACCAAATCAAATAAAACCATATTCTTACTAGAATAAAGAAATTTATCTGCCTCTAACAAATTTTTATTTGATCAATAATATGTAAATCATATTCGACTTATTATTTTGGTTTTAGAGACCATGTCATCTTTGTGGGTCTCATACCTATTATTATTGGCAGTAAGTTTCTTTCTTACAAAGTCAAAGGAATATTTGGCGGATTTTTTGGATTAAAAAAAGTGGAGTTTGTCTCTACCATAATTTCCTCTAGTTTTTCGTTTTGTGGCAACCTATTTTCACTATAAGGAAAACAAATAACTTATTAAATTATTAATTAGTGCATAGAATGATAATAAAGAAAACTGAAATTTATTCCTTTCAAAGACCATGTTATGGAGGTTTTCAGGCTTTATTAAAGCTAGGTGGGCCACTTGCCCTTAAAGAAAGAAAATGAATCTATCCATTCAAACCTCTTCCCTATTTTATTTTATTTTATTTTTATTAGTTTCTTTTTCATGGGCTGATCATTCCCTAATAAACTTTTCTTGTATCCACAAAGAGAAATAGCAAAACAACCCAAAGCTAATTTCATTGGTTTGCTCCAAAATCTTTAATTCCATATTTTACGCATTTATATTTGTAATTCATTTTAATAAAACTAAATGGTAATTCTCATGAAAATATAATATATCTACAATAATAACATTTTATCTCTCTCATTAGCTAAGCATTTTAAGATAGTATGTCTAACAATTTTCTCTACGGCCTCAAAATTATATTTTATTGTGTTTTTATCTTCCATAGAGACAACACATTTTTTATATTTTATAATTTTTAATATTTTCCTTATTGGATTAGTTAGTACAAAAACAGTTATTATAAATTCTAAAACATTAGAAATTTTTTGTTCCCATCAAACGAATCAACTTTAATAACATCTAATAATATTTTTGCAACGACAAGAATTGAAGCATTCATAATGATATCTACCTATAAGATTGTTGGAATTATTCATGTATAAATGTTTTAATTCTTGTTACTAATAATAATTTGTACTAACAATTAAACATAACTGTTAAGAAAGATAAGGATAAGAAACTTAGCATAAAGGCAGGCAGAAGTATTGTCCTTAAAGATAGATTTCGAGTCTTCGAAATCTTTGACTTGTCGTGTATGGTCTCAATATGTCTACCCTCTAGGATTCAACTATAGCAATCCTTTGTATGAACGTGCATCCACGAGAAAGGCTAAAGGATTACTATCGAAAATTCTTTTCTATTTGATAATCACAATACTTGATAAATTATTGAGAGAAAAAAAAGAAATGTTTATGGTTAAATAGCACTTATGTTTGAAAATTTGCAAAATTTCTAAACATAAGAAGATCGTTTTTTAAAGAAAAAGAAGAAGAAAGATTATTCAAAATCTGTAAATTATGACAGTTAACTACTCTATTTATAGAGTTTAATTAGTGTATTTTCATAAGACTGATAGAATTAATTGATAAAATTTCTCATGCCGTTGTTTTGGAGCTTTTTTAAGTCTATATAGAGACTTAACAAAACTACATGCTTTATGCTCTTGTCCCTTAACTTCAAAGCCTTCATTTTGATTCATATATAGTTCTTCTTCTAATTCACCATTCAAGAATGTTGTTTTTGCATCCATTTGATGAATTTCAAGTTTGTTTATTGAAGCTATAGCAATAAGTAATCTAAATATGGCTATCCTTGCAACTGGTGCATAGGTGTCAAAATCATCAACACTTTCCTTTTGTGTAAATCCTTTAGCCAATAACCTTGCTTTGAATTTATCAACTGTTTCATCCACTCTTAATTTTTTTTTTTAAAATCCACTTGCATCCAATGGGTTTGGAACCAGGTGGAAGGCCCACCAATTTTTAGGTTTTGTTTCCCATTATGGAGTTTATTTCATCATTTATTGCCTCATTCCAAAATACAGCATCTTAAGACTTTATAGCCTCTTCATAAGTTTGTGGATCAAAGTCAATATTCAAGACAATTAGAATTGAATTACTTATTGAGTTCTAGTTTATGCTACCAAATACAAGTAGTAATTTGGTCCATAAGTCTTAGGGGTTTTTACTCTTTTTCTCCTCCTAGGTTCCACTTTATCTATTTCCTTCCTTGATCTTTATTCTTGTGCATTACCATCCGAGACAGCCTTAGGAAGAGACATGAACCTATTTTCATCGAAAATAGCATCCCTAAATTCAATGATGAAATTTATTGAGTAATAATTATTTGGTTCCACCACTATGAATCTATAAGCCTTACTATGAAGTGCATATCCAAGGAATATACATTTTATCCCTTTTTCACCCAATTTTTTTATTTTTTTTTGTTCATGAACTCTAACTATAACTCTATAACCCTACACCTTAAGGTATTCTAGATTAAGCTTCCTATTCTTCCATAACTCATAAGGTGTTACTTTATTTCTTTTTGTAGGGACTCTATTTAGAATGTGACAAGCTGTTAAAAGAGCTTCACCCCAAAACCCATGTCCTAGACCAGAGTTGGAAAGCATGGCTTTAATCATCTCTTTTAGAGTTCTGTTTTTTATTTCTGCTACACCATTTTATTGTGGTGTATAAGAGGCAGTGACTTCATGAATTGTTCCATGAGATTCAAAATATGAAGGATCATAATACTCACATCCCCTATCAATTCTAAGAAATTTAATCCTATTGTCACATTGAAGTTTTACTTCATTTTTAAACACACAAAAAATTATGCATAGCCTCATCCTTAGTATGTAATAAATAAATATAGAAATATCTTGTACAATCATCTATGAAAGTCACAAAATACTTCTTTCCTCATAAAGATAGTGTAGTATGCATATCACATAAATTACTATGTATTAATTCAAGAATTTTTGAACTTCTTTGAGCACTTGGAAATGATTTTCTAGTGATTTGAATAAGCATACAAGTTCTATAATTTTCTTGCTGATATCAATCTTTGGAAGTAAATCTAACTTAACTATGTCATTCATTCGTTTAGCATTCATGTCCTAAAAGATTATGCCAAAGTAAAGCAGAACATTCAATAATATATGCAGAAATCATACTCTTATTATTAATATTAACATTCAATATATAGTTAGTTTTAATTTATTTCTTTTTTTAGTTTTAAAGTTTAATATTTAGCACTTTTATTGTGAACTTTAGTTTCATAATTATGAGAGGCTAAAATCTTCATCTAAGGTTGAAGATGAAGCCTCGCCATTGTTTGGCATAATATTTTCAGATTTGTTCATACAATTATGATATTTTTAGTATAAATGTTCTGTTCAATTATTTGAGTAAAATCTTATGATTGATTTCTTTTAAATTGTTAAACTGGATATTCCTTGTGTTTCATCTGCCGGATACAGTGGATCATTCAAATTAGATTGGATATCCATTGTGATTTGTGAATTAAACGGATACATTGGATGGTTTTGGTTTAGTTTGGGTATTTGCCGTGATTTGTATAATGGTGGATTAATGGAATGATTTGATAGATTATTTTTATATAGAACATGAAGATATATGCTTTACTTTGGTGGGGTGGATTCAGAAAACCTTAGTGTTTTTATCAGTTGTTTTAAAATCAACTTAGTTTAGTTTATACTCTTTGCATAATACAATCCAAAATTTGAAACTAGGTTAAAATAGGGTTAGTTTAGATAAAAATATATTTTCACAACGTAATTCCCTGTGGATTTGACCTCGCACTTGCACAACACTATATTGCAAACGATTCGTGTGCATGCAAGTAATTTAAAACTCACAACAATAGAATTAGTATTTGCTTATTATAATTATTCCGAGCTTAAAAAGGTTAAACTTGCGGCCATTGAATTTTTTTACTATGTGATTGTTTGGTGGGATCAACTAGTGTTAAATAGGAGGAGAAATAGAGAGCATCCAATAGAGACTTGGGAGGAAATGAAAACCGTGATGAGGAAACGATTTGTTCCTAACTATTACTACCATGAGTTGTACCAAAAATTGCAGAGTCTTACACAAGGTAGTTAGAGTGTGGAGGATTATTATAAAGAGATGGAAGTAGCTATGATCCGAGCAAATGTAGAGGAGGACCGAGAGGCAACTATGGCTAGGTTCTTGGCTGGTTTGAACTGGGAAATTGCTAATTCGGTGGAGTTGCATCATTATGTGGAGTTGGAAGATATAGTGCACATGGCTGTCAAAATTGAGAACCAACTCAAGAGGAGGGGCAACAATACACGACAAAACCCTAACTCGGGTTCATCTTGGAGGCCGAATTTTGTGAAGAAAGAGGAAAAGCAAGTCACGGCCAAGTTCAAAACCGAGCAAAAGCAAGAAAGTACCAACCATGGAAATCAAGGTAAAACTGATTCTTCCACCACTAGAAATCATGATATTAAGTGTTTTAAATGCCAAGGCAGGGGTCACATAGTAAGCCAATGTCCGAACAAAAGACTTATGGTATTGCGAGATAATGGTGAAATTGAAATCGAGGGCGAAGAAGATACCGAATCTATGCCACCATTGGAGGATGCGAGTGATGAGGAATACGCTACCCAAGGAGAATTGTTGGTTGCAAAGAGAGCTCTAAGTGTGCAAATCAAAGAAGATGAGGAAGTGCAGCGAGAAAACATCTTTCATACTAGATGCCACATTCAAAACAAGGTATGTAGTGTGATTATTGATGGAGGTAGTTGTACTAATGTTGCTAGCACTACAATGGTTGAGAAATTAGGGCTGCCAACAATTAAACATCCTCGACCTTACAAGTTGCAATGGCTCAATGATAGTGGTGAAGTGAGGGTGAACAAACAAGTGTTAGTTTCCTTCCAGATTGGAAAATATGAAGATGAAGTTTTGTGTGATGTAGTTTCGATGCAAGCTGGACACTTGGTACTAGGCCGACACATGATGACTTCACCAACAAATATTCATTTGTAAGCAATCAAAGAACAATCACTCTAGTTCCTTTGACACCAAAGCAGGTTTATGAAGATCAAGTGAGGTTACAAAAAGAGAGTGAGCAAACGAAAGAGAGTGAGAAAAAGAGAACGAGTGAAAATCAGAAAGAGAAAATGAGAGAGGCCGGGAAAATTGAGAGAGAAAATAAGAGAGTTGATTCGGCCGATGAGAGAAAAACAAATTCTATGCAAGAATGAGTGAAATAAAAAGAGTGATGGTTTTAAATCAGCCAATGATTTTACTTTTGTACAAAAAGGTGTTAAACACTAATCAATTTGACTCATCTTTACCTAGTTCTATTGTTTCTCTTTTGTAGGAGTTTGATGATATCTTTCCCGAGGAGATTCCACATGACTTACCTCCTATTCGAGGCATTAAACATCAAATTGATTTCATGCCCGGTGCTACAATTCCAAACCGACTAGCCTATCGAAGCAATCCCGAGAAGACAAAGGAGCTATAAAGGTAGGTTAGTGAATTGTTGGAAACAGGGTACGTAAGAGAAAGCATGAGCCCGTGCGCTGTTCCGGTGATTTTGGTTCCTAAAAAGGATGGGATGCGGAGAATGTGCGTTGATTGTCGAACAGTCAACAATATAATGGTAAAGTATCGACATCCTATTCCTCGTTTAGATGATATGCTAGATGAACTGCATGGTACTTGTGTATTTTCTAAAATTGATTTAAAAAGTGGATATCATCAAATAAGAATGAAAGAGGGTGATGAATGGAAAACTGCTTTTAAAACGAAATATGGTTTATATGAGTGGTTAGTTATGCCATCTGGACTAACAAATGCACCAAGTACCTTCATGAGATTAATGAATCACGTTTTTTGAGCTTTTATAGGCAGATTTGTTGTTGTTTATTTTGATGATATTCTCATTTATAGCACAAACTTAGATGATCATGATGTGCATTTAAAGTCAGTTTTGGATGTGCTTAGAAAAGAGAAGTTGTTGCTAACTTGAAGAAGTACACCTTTTGCATTGATAAGCTTGTGTTTTTTGGTTTTGTTGTGAGTGCATAAGGAATACAAGTTGATGAAGAGAAGATTTGTGCGATTAAAGAATGGCCAAGTCCCACAAGTGTAGGTCAAGTTCGTAGTTTTCATAGACTTGCTAGTTTTTACAGGAGGCTCGTGAAAGATTTTAGTAGTATTGCTACACCACTTACCGAAGTCATCAAGAAGAATGTTGGATTCAAATGGGGAGACAAGAAAGGCGCTCCAATTGATAAAAAAAAAAATTAACTCATGCTCCTTTACTTGCTTTGCCTGATTTTATTAAAACATTTGAAATTGAATGTGATGCTTCAGGTTTGGGTATCAGTGCAGTTCTTATGCAAAGAGGAAGACCAATCGTATATTTCAGTGAGAAATTAAGTGGAGCAGCTTTAAACTACCCTACTTATGATAAAGAATTTTATGCGTTGGTTCGAGCATTGGAAACATGACAACACTATCTTTGGCCTAAGGAGTTCGTGATTCACATCGATCATGTTGATATTTGTCTAAGGTTTAAACATGGTTTAAGATTTAAACAAGAGATGGAAGAATGAATTTCAGCATGTTAAAGGAGTGCACACAATTGTGCGCATCACTTTGGGTGTGTGTGCACACCTCTATTCAGCAAGACAAAGAAGTGCGCACAGCATTAGGAGGTCTAGCTTCAGTGTGCGCCATAGCCTTACTCCTCCTAGGCCATGATGCCCAGCAAGAAGGAAGTCCGGGTGGAGGGCAACGCCGCACCTCTCCCTCACCAAGGCCACGGCACCCAGAAAGTGGTGAAAAGGGGTTTTGCCCAAGGCCGCAGCGCGCCCTGTTCAGTGCCTAGGTGCTAGGCACACTGAGGCACACATATTCCACTCGATTCAGTCTCTTGTTAAGTGTGTGGTGCAAGGTTAAAATGCATAGCATCACTTAGGATTGATGGAGGGCCATGGTTGAGTGATCATCAAGATCTAAGGGTGGAGATTGACTCTCAAGATTGGACAAGAAGTTGGTGCACTATATAAAGGGTCACCTAGCTTCATTATTAATAACAATTATGACAAAACATATGAATGAGAGAATTATATGAGAGTGTAAAGACACAGACATACAAGAGGGACTCATTGAAGAGAGAGATTAGTATAGAAAGGGGATTCAAGGGACTTGTAAGTGGAATTTCTAAGGGGGAAAGTTCCAGGGTATCTCAAGACCTTATCACTTTCTTGTTCTCTTATTTGTTTCTTTAAGAACTTGTAGATTCTTGGAGAGGGGTTTCCGTGATTGTAAGAACCATTGATTTAGTGCAGAGAGTTCGGAGGAACTCACGGGGATGTAGGCTATTGCCGAACCTTGATAACAATTTCTTGTCTTCTTTCTTGCTTTAGTTGCTGTGTCTTTTCTTTACAAGTCATTCTAGACTTGGGTGTTTGGAAGATCACCACCTGGGTATCAGAGCTAGTACAGCTGGGTGTCGGAGTAAGAAAAGAAGGTGTCGGAGCAAGACTCCAAGAATCGAAGGTCAACTTCTTGGGTGATTCAAGAACGGAGTTAAGATCAATATCTGATCGTGTTCTTGAGGGTGATTTAAGAACGGAGTAAAGATCAAGATTTGATCGTGTTCTTGAGGTTGATTCAAGAACGGTATTGAAGTCAATATTCAATCTGTGTTCTTAAGGTTTAGAAGAAGTTGGAGAGCAATTGTGGGTACTGCACAAATCTGAGATCATCTTCGCAAGATGGGTTCAAATTTCGGTATTGAGAAGTTTGATGGAAAGGGGGATTTTTCCCTTTGGAAGCGGAAGATCAAGGCTGTTCTTATGCAACAGAAAATGGACTTGGCTATTGGAGAAGATGATGCTTTTCAAGCAAGTGTCACAGAGGACCAACGGAATGAGATGAAGAGGATTGTATACAAGACCATCTTCTTGCACATGTTGGATAATATCACAAGGGAGTGCGGAGACTCGGAAGATCCAACTGTCATATGGAAGAAACTAGATGAGTTGTTTCTTGCCAAGACTCTCCCCAATAAGAGGTATCTTCGTAAATGAATCTTTACTATTAAATTTGATCCTAATAAACAGTTGAAAGATGATATTGATGCCAAGATGAGGAGTGCATCAAGTGGAGAAGGGCTGTTCATTAGTAGAAGGCCAGCAACTCAGTATGGCAGCAACATCCATGGCTACTACCAGGTCAGAGGTAAAAGAGAGAGCTATGGGAGAGTGCACAGCAACATACATGGCTACTACTAGGACATAGGTAGAGGAGAGAGCCATGGGAGAGTGCACAGCAACATACATGGCTACTACCAGGACAGAGGTAGATGAGAGAGCTATGGGAGATTGCATAACAACATGCATGGCTACTATCAGGATAGAGGTAGAGGAGAGAGCCATGGGAGAGTGCACAACAACATGCATGGCTACTACCGGGACAAAGGTAGAGGAAAGAGCCATGGGAGACGTTTCTATTACCATAAAGAAGGTCATGTCAAGAAAGATTACAAGGAGATAAGGGATAGAGGAAAAATCAATACCAAGAATGGAAAGGCTTCGGTTGCCAAAATAGAACAGCAAGATGGTGATGTTCTTGTTGTGTGCTCGGATGTGAGTAAGGGGCAAGAAGGCAACAGGAAATAGATCTTAGATACCGGGTGCACTCATCACATGTGCCCTCATCGGGATTGGTTTAAGAATTTCAAGGAAACCAATAATGAAAGGGTCTTCTTGGGGAATGACAATTCTTGCCAACTGAGGGGGATAGGAGACATCCAGTTGAGGATGTTTGATAGAATGGTAAGGCTGCTGAAGAATGTGAGGTATCTTCCGGATGTGAAGAGGAATTTGATCTCATTAAGGTAGCTGGATTCCATGGGGTACACTTATAAAGTAGAGGGAGGAAAGATCAAGGTAACCAAGGGATCTTTGATAGTGATCAAAGCAGCAATGAAGGATAGTCTTTATGAGATGATTGGAGACATAGACATCAAGGATCAAGCAGCAAGCTTGATGGCTGAGATGGATAAGGCGGTTCTTTGGCATAAACGTTTGGGATATATAAGTGAAGAAGGGCTGCAAGTTCTCAGCAAGAATGGGTTACTTGATGGTGACAAGGTAGAAAAACTCGATTTCTGCAAGAGCTGTGTTCTTGGGCAGCAACATCAGGTGAACTTCAACACCAGAGTGCACAAGTCTAAGGGAATTCTTGACTATATTCATGCGGACCTTTGGGGACTAGCAAGGACACCAACACAGGGAGGTAACTTTTACTTTCTGTCTTTAATTGATGATTATTCAAGAAAAGTTCAGGTTTATTTGGTTAGAAATAAATCAGATGCTTTGAATAAATTAGTGGTGTGGAAAAAGCTGGTGGAGACTTAAAGGGGCTGGGTAGTTAAGGGGATAAGAACTGATAATGGCTTAGAAATTTTTAACCAAGAACTTGATCAATTCTATAGGTTAAATGGCATTCTAAGACATAGAACGGTTGTGGAAACCCCTCAACAAATTGGAGTTGCTAAAAGGATAAATAAGACCCTTATGGAAAAGGTTAGGTGCATGTTAGATGGATTCGGATTACTCAAATGTTTTTGGGGGTAAATGGTGTCTACTACTGCGTATTTGATTAATAGATCACCCTCTAGGACTGTGTACCATAAGACTCCCGAGGAGATGTGGTGTTGAAAGCCCCCTGAGTTGGACAACCTTAGGACTTTTGGGTGTGCTGCATTTGGACATCAAAAGGATGATAGACTTAGCCCAGGATCTAGAAAATATGTGTTTCTAGGATATGGGGAAGAGGCTGAGGGGTATAGGTTGTGGTCCTTAGAGAAAGAAGGATTGAGACTCATAATAAATAGGGATGTCATTTTTAATGAATTGTTATTTTCCTATTTGGAGAAAACTAACCCTGTAGGGGCTAGTGAGCAAACTAGTTCGGTATTTGTGGGGCATAGCATCAAGAAGAATTCGGTTCATGTAGAGCAAAGATTTCAAGAGGGTTCGGACCAGGTAGAGCCCATTGATGAATGCCAAGCTCAGGACACTCATGAGGAGGTTGAACTGAAAGATGATGATGCAGGGAGTCGGAAGGACTATCAGCTCACAAGAGACGGAGAAAGAAGGCTGGTCGGACCACCTTCAAGATATGGGTTTACGGATGCTGCGGATGCAGTAGCTCCTTATACAAAAGGAGAGATGAGTGAACAAAATACTTACATTGATGCCATGGGATGTAAGGATTCGCCAAGATGGAAGTAGCTATGGAGGAAGAAATGGATTCTTTGAGGAAGAACAACTTCTGGGAATTGGTGCACATTCTAGGAAATCAGAGAGTTATGGATTGTAAGTGGACTTACAAGATCAAAGAAGAGTACCCTCCAGGAGACGAAGTCTGGAATAAGGCTAGACTAGTGGTAAAGGGGTTCACGCAAAGAGGAAGCATAGATTTCATAGAAACCTTCTCACCTGGACACAAGGTGGATGAAGTGGTGATTATCCTCGTCTATGTCGATGATGTGCTATTGGTTCGGAATAGCAAGAAGAGGATGGAAAGGTTTACATCTCAACTCCATGAGGAGTTTAAGATGAAGGATCTTAGCCTTGCACAAAAGATCCTTGGGATGTGTAGAATCCAAGAAAAGGAGAGAAACTGGTTAAGGGTTTCTTGGGCAATGGGTGTTCTCACCAGATTTGTGAGTAATCCTAGAAAGAAGTATTGGCTTGGGATGAAGTGGTTGCTGATGTATTTTTAGGCTTAGTGGTAGCCGGTGGTAGCACTCTTAACAACCGGGGTAGAATACATAATGGCTTCGGAAGCCATAAAGGAGACTATGTGGTGCAAAGGGTTATTAGACGAGTGGATGGTCCTAAAAGAGCAGGTGGTGGTGTCTTCGGATAAAATGGCCATGGAAAAAAGTCCTACAGATTTAGGTACCAAGGTTCTACCTTTAAGAAGGTCCAATCATTGCCTTGGACTTCTTAGGAATGGAGTCGGTTGATTGATGACTCAAGATGAGTTTGGATCCTGAAGTTCTCTACACAATGGTTCGGGTTTAAACACTTAGACAAAGGTAGAGATTTTTGATATTTGTCTAAGGTTTAAACATGGTTTAAGGTTTAAATGAGAGATGGAAGAATGAATTTCAGCATGTTAAAGGAGTGCACACAAGTGTGCGCATCACTTTGGGTGTGTGTGCACACCTCTATTCAGCATGACAAAGAAGTGCGCACAGCATCAGGAGGTCTAGCTTTAGTGTGCACCGTAGCCTTGCTCCTTCCAGGCCACAATTCCCAGCAAAGAGGAAGTCCTGGTGGAGGGCAGCACCGCACCTCTCCCTCACCAAGGCCGCGGCACCTGCCCAAGGCCGCAACACGCCTTGTTCAGTGCCTAGGCACTAGGCACACTGAGGCACACATATTCCACTTGATTCAGCCTCTTGTTAAGTACGTGGGTGCAAGGTTAAAATAGAAAACATCACTTAAGATTGATGGAGGGCCATGATTGAGTGGTCATCAAGATCTAAGGGTGGAGATTGACTCTCAAGATTGGACAAGAAGTTGGTGCGCTATGTAAAGGGTTTCCTAGCTTCATTCTCAACAACAAATGTGACGGAACATGTGAATGAGAGAATTGTGTGAGAGTGCAAAGACACAGACATACAAGAGGGACTCATTGGAAATGCTGGTTGTAAAGAGAGATATTAGTATAGAAAGGGGATTCAAGGGACTTGTAAGTGGAATTTCTAAGGGGGAAAGTTCCAGGGTATCTCAAGACCTTATCACTTTCTTGTTATCTTCTTTGTTTCTTCAAGAACTTGTGGATTCTTGGAGAGGGGTTGCTGTGATTGTAAGAACCATTGATTTAGTGCAGAGAGTTCGGAGGAACTCATGGGGACGTAGGCTATTGCCAAACCTCGATAACAATTGCTTGTCTTCTTTCTTGCTTTGGTTGCTGTATCTTTTCGTTAGAAGTCATTCTAGAATTGGCTGTTTGGAAGATCATCACCTGGGCATCTTGTCATGGTGATTTCCAAAAGATTATGAGTCCTTGAAGTATTTAAAAGGTCAACACAAGTTGAGTAGGAGACATGCACGATGGGTAGAATTCATCGAGTCATTTCCATATATCATTCGATACAAGCAGTGTAAAGAAAACATTGTTGTAGATGCACTTTCTCGAAAGCACGTATTAATTTCTACTTTAGATGCAAAATTACTTGGTTTTGAGTACATTAAAAGTTGTTTCCTTAAGACACCGATTTTTGGGAAGGGTTTCGGGCTTGTGAGAAAAACACAGTGGGTAAGTTCTTTAGGCATGAGGGTTTCTTATTTCGGGAGAATAAGTTGTGTGTACCAAATTGCTCTTTGCGTGATTTATTAGTAAGAGAATCCCATGGAGGAGGTTTAATGGGTCACTTTGGAGTTGCTAAGACCTTAGCCGTTTTACAAGAACACTTCTATTGGCCACACATGAAAAGATATATTGAGAGAATTTTTGGTTGATGTGTCACATGTAGGCAGGAAAAATCTCGAGTGCAACCCCATGGTTTATACACGCCACTGCCCATTCCTAGTGAGCCTTGGATAGATATTTCGATGGACTTTGTGTTAGGTTTACCTAGGTCTAAATGTGGTAGAGTCTCAATTTTTGTGGTTGTGGATAGATTTTCTAAGATGACACATTTTATTCCATGTCACAAAACTGATGATGCTTCCAATTTTGCTAATTTGTTCTTTAGAGAAATTGTAAGATTACATGGTATGCCTAGAACAATAGTTTCGGATAGAGATGCTAAGTTATTGAGTTACTTTTGGAAGAATTTGTAGTGTAAGTTAGGGACTTAGCTATTATTTTCTACTACTTGTCACCCACAAACTGATGGTCAAACTGAAGTAGTGAATAGGACTTTGTCTATTTTGTTGAGGGCTATTATTAAATAGAACATCAAAACTTGGGAAGAGTGTTTACCACATGTTGAGTTTGCTTATAATCGTACTGTTCATTCTACTACTAAGTTTTCACCATTTGAAATTGTTTATGGTTTTAATCCTTTAACTCATTTGGATTTAATGCCATTACCTATATCTGAACGTGCTAAATTAGATGGACAGAAAAAGGCTGAATTTGTTAAGCAGATACATGAGAAGGCAAGACTAAACGTTGAGAGGAAAACAGAACAGTATGCAAAACAAGCTAACAAAGGTCGCCGACAGCTGATTTTTCAACCCGGAGATTGGGTTTGGTTACTGATGAGTGAAAAATATTGCATATTTTGGCCACTTAATTTACATTTATTAGCTTAGGAATTTGTTACTTTAAGTTGTTTTCGTTGCTTTTTAGGTTTACAAGCACCGGGAAATGAGTTTCACTAAAATTGTCAGAATTGCCTATACAGATCAGTCATTTTTGTCGATTTTACTTTATTGATTCAGGAAGAACCAGGAGATTAGCCATATATGTTTGGAAAGATCCGAAAGTCTATTTTCTAAGGAATTTTACGGCTCATAAAAATGATTTTTCTAGAGAAAGTTATGTCAGTTTTAGTAAACAAGGGTCAAGTTGATGATGTCTAGTGCGCTCGAGCGCACCAGACTTGCGATCGATTGCAAGTGCACACTCGCACATCCCACATCGGTTAAAAATGCTTTGTAGTGCGCTAGTATGCGCTCGAGTGCACCAGACTGCGATCGAGTGCACTCAGACAGTATCCCACATCGAATTTGAAACACATTGTACTCCGGGAATTCCCCTATAAAAGCCCCATCTCACTTCATCATTTGGTGTGCAATCTTGAGGACTTCCGCTAGCATTCTGGTGGATCTCAAAGGCTTTGCTACCACGAGGGGAAGTGCCACCCAACAACGAGTGGAATTTCTCCCCATGTATAGTCAGTTTTTAATTTACTGCTTTTGTTAGTTTTAAAGTTTAATGTTTAGCACTGTTATTGTGAACTTTAGTTTCATTATTATGAGTGGCTAAAATCTTTAGTTACACATGAGGAAAGAAAGATTTCTGGCACAAAGGCGTTCAAAGTTACTTCCTAAAGGAGATGGGCCTTTTCAAGTCCTTGAGCACATCAATGACAATGCATACAAATTAGATTTTCCAGGTGAGTACAATGTTAGTGCCACTTTCAATGTTTCTGATTTAAGCCCTTTTGATGTAGGTGATGATTTGAGGATAAATCCTTTTCAAGAGGAGGGGAATGATGAGGACACAACTAACAAATGGGAAGCGGATCCTATTCAAGTTCCAATTGGTACAGGTACAAGGGCTCAAGCTAAAAGGTTCAAGGAAACTCTCAATGGGCTGATTCAACACATTTAGGCTAAGAACCATCTTTGGGGGCCCAAGGATGATACTATACGTGATCCACAAGGATGGGTTTTCATAATTCAAGCTTTGGAATAATCTAGCAACTCAATATTGCGAATTAAAATCTTAGTTTCCCAAAATTGGAGACTTACTCATTTTGGTTGGCTCATCAAGGAAATGGCTAACTGCAATTTTTCTTATTACCTTTTCTTAATTGTTTCCTTAAGAGAGCATAAAATTTATGGAAATCGAAAACCACATAAGACCTAGGGCATGGTATCTACTCCCGGTTTCCCATTTGATTAATTCAAGAATCCAGTGTGGATATCTTTTGTTACCATTGTCAGACCCAGGACTCGATCATCTAAATTGACCTAACTAACTAATCCATACCACATGCACATATTGATCAGACATACACATATGAGGAATTTAAATAAACACAAGCATTAATCAAGTTAAGCATCATAATCAAGGCTATTGCAAAGATAATTAATGAATGTATATATGGGAAAGCATAACTAGGGTTTCAATCGAGCCCTATTAAGAGTTAGTTACACATGTTGTCTAAGATAAGCATCGTAATATAAACTAAACATAAAATATAAAACCTGAAGAATACTGTGAAGATGTGTCGTCAATTCCTCTCCAAGCTCACAACTTTGAGCCAAAGTAAAAGATAAAAGAAGGGATATCCTTTTGTGTGTGTTTACAAATGTATTTATAGGGGTTGAATAACCCTAGAAGACTCTGGAAACCCTAAACTTCCTAAAACGCAAAACCTCCTCTATTTCCAAAACTAGTTCTGCCGTTTTACTGTTCACACCGGTACATGTGCACTCGATCGCATTCGTTGTTCACTCGATCATACCAAATAGTGCGCTCGATCGCACTTTAGCCAGCAGCTGCTCCAGGATTTTCAGATTTCTTTCTTTAAGTTCCAAAGTTGCTTCTTTTTCTCCAAGACCCTATAAAAACATGTGAAACACAGAAATGAAGTAAAATGGACTAAATTAACATAACTAAGGACTTAACAAATGTAAATAAAGGGGCTTAAATATGAATATTTAAGCACCTATCACACCCCCAAACTTACATATTGCTAGTCCTTTAGCAATACAAAAATAAAAACTAAAATGAAAAATAACGACACACAGATAAATCCAATACTCATGGTGTCCACAAAAGTTTAGGTCTCGCACAAAACTATGATGTGCATTCATGAGCAAGCTTAACAAATATAAACACATCTTTGCAATGAATAAGAGTTTTGAACGCAAATCACTTTCATGAGGCAGTTTAAGACATCACAAGTTTGACTTTAGTGTGTGGTGAACTAGCACATAAAAGATTAGGTTTCCAAATAATTCTAATGTGTAGTGTTTCGATGTCTCAAGATTCACCAAATTTCCTATTAGAATCAACAAAGATGGCATAGTTTTTCTTCTATTCTTTTATTTGTGAGATTTTTGCCAAGTTTAGTTCCCTTAAGCTTTCTATTTGACTCAGTAGCGAGTGTTTAGCCAATGACTCCCAAACCAAATGGTTTTAAGGCATTAGGTATAAAGACACCCCTAAGGACTTACTAACTCGAGTAAAAAAGGCTACGAAACTAACTGGTTTTAATGCTACCAATCAAAATTTCCACCTTTTGAGGTGGCACTCACTGCTTACTGAGGCAAAAGGGGCAGTTACTGGGTGGAAAGTTCTTTTTAATGATCATTGTGAGCAAAATTTCCACTTTTTAACGTGACACTCACTGCTTACTGAGGCAAGAGGGCCAGTTACTCGGTGGAAAGTTTGTTTAATGATCATTAGGAGCACTTTTCTTTTTGAGTAATAACAATCTTTTTTTATTTTTTTATGCCAAAGTGTTAATCTAACAGGTCATCTGGTTCGCAGTCAAGTCAAAGAAACATACAAATTAAAATTACATGTCATACCCCACATAATTATCTGCTAATGTGCTCGTGTTAGTTTAGGTCAAACTTGTGAATCTTTAAATGCCTAAAAGCAAGTGATCTAGGTTCAAAACTTAATTATTGGCCCATATGTTCAAGGTGTTATACTCACTTATGAAGTCAAATCATATTGTTTGTTTAGATCACCCAAAATTTTTTTTTTGAATAGAATGAACATGCATTTATCTATAAAAACAAAAATTGGGATATAGTGTATGTGTGAGTGTGTCACTATACCCCTAAACTTAAATTGCACATTTTCCCTAATGTCTGAGAAGCATGGAAGGATCTGACCTGGGAGATGTAGAACTTAATGGCTGGTATGGCTCGTAGCACGCCCCCAAACTTGAACTGGATGCACTGACTATGTCTTAGAAAAAGAAAAACAAATATAAACTGGAAAACAAGTAATAATAAACAGATATATAAAAGTAAGGACTAACAAGAAAAGGAAATACTAAAAAGGATATGCTTTGGGGTGCCTCCCATGAGCACTAAGTTTAACATCTTCAGCCAAACGGAGTGTCCTCTCACTACTGATCGTTGGGTGGTGCAGTCGAAGAGGTACCCATCGTCGGAGGTAGGTGATCAAGGATGGCCTGTAGCATCGCCTCCTGTCGTGCAAACCGCGCCTCCAAACCATCTATGCACTGGTGCACTAGTAGTGTAGCTACAAAGACCTTGCCTTGGAAGGAGAACAGCTCAGCGAGAAAGTGTTGGGACTCGACGGGTCCTATGTCTGGATGGTCCTCCTCTCGTAATGGGCTAACTGCAGGGGTTTCTTCTCCATATGATCCTCCTTAACCCTCTCAGGTACAGGTGTAGGAGCTGGGAATCCTCGAGGCTTGTACGAGAGGTTATGTGTCTATTGAGCTTTCCCGAAGAAGAGATGCTCTCACACTGGTCCGTCGTTGGTGGTCCCCTTAATCCCTTTCTTCTTAAGGATGTAGGAGAGTAGGAATGGGAATGAGAGCCCCCATACATTGGCCGTGGTGGTCTGGCGGCCATGGACGTGATCCCAAAATTTATGCAGCTGACTCCAAATGACAGCTGGGATAGAGTACCAGTGGCCTCTATAGAAGGTGTATAATGTCTATAGAAACTGATCTCTCCTCTGTGTCTTGTGCCCTAGGGGGCACACATTCCGCTGGAGGATGGTGTCTACAAGCCAGAGCCATGGACGCAACTTTGACCAGCTCGTCGCATTGTTGTGCCTATCAGCATACTGGCCAGTGCACATGTCCTCGATGATTGTGGTCAGGTTAAAAGACTCTGGTTGCTCCTTGATATCAGTGTCCTTCGGAGGGGACTCATCACAGCAGTGAAGAGCGGCAGCAACGTCGGCACTGGTCACCTCTATGAATGTGCCCTAGACTGAAGAAGTCAAGATTCCCAGCTTGCTGCAGTCGAATGATATGTGCTCATAAAACTGGACTATAAGTTGGGTGTAAGCAGTCGAGCAAACTGGCTTGAATAGCCTCTTTAGTCCCCAATGTTTAAATGCTTGGACTGCCCATTGAGTGGCATCCATATGCTTGAAGACTTTGTTGATATTGAAATCGGTCTCGAATAATAGCTCTCTTTGCTTGATGCTGGGCCGGGATGACTAGACACGGCTGCTCGAAGCACGGGAGGTGGAGGTGGATTGTTTGGTCATGTTTATCTTGGTTTCTGTCAAAATTGTGATCGATCACGAATATGTGTGCTCGATCACCCTGGATTATGTGCTCAATCGCAAATGATGTGTGCTCGATCGCACACGGACAAACTTTTTTTTGAACAGCTTGTGGGCGACAGAAGTTGGAAGTTGAGGGTAGCCCACAAACACGATTTTTAACCTCCTGTAAACACGAAAGACAACCACACAACACAGGAATATATGTAAATGATTAGGAACAATTAAAAACTTGGGTGAGTGTGCGTAATTAAATAGAAAAGAAAAAGAAAAGTGGAATGGGATATATCTGGAGTCACGGATTTACTGCAGTGTGTGGGTGAAATGTGGAGATGATGATGATGATGAGTGAGAGTAAGGTGGGGTGGGGTGATGTGTTAAAGGGAGAGTGATATAAAATGAGAATGAGTTAGAGGAGGAGTGTTGTGTGAAAGAGAGAGTGCGAGTGAGAGAGTGTGAGTGAGTTATGAAGAGAGTGTGAGTGAGTTAGGGTAGAGAGTGAAATGTTTAAATCCATCACGTGACTGTCTGCCACGAGTGCACTCGATTGCACTCTTGCGCTCGAACACAATGAATGGTGCACTTGATTGCAAAGCAGTATATATGGACAAAATAAAAACTTACCAAAGCTGGAATGATAAAGCAAGAACAATACAACCTTACCGTGCGTTAGTGGCCTCAGTACCACTAAACTCAATAGAGACGCTTGAGCTATATTGGTACGAAGGTGGAAATTGCTCAAGCACTCTCTATAGTATCCTTAGTGCTACTCCCTTTGGAGGGGGCACTTAGAGCCCACATCAGATGGTTCAAGTGCCCTTGACAGCTGCTGCATCTCTAATTTTGGTGCCTGGTCAATAAAATAGGGAAAAACAGTATTAGTAAGTTTAGGATTTTCAACTCGAGGATTATACTTACTTGAAGGCTTTGGTGTGTTCTTGATGGGGTGCATAGCTTTATTGATGTCTTTAATCACATCGTCATCCTCTGGCCTAATGTCCAATCTTGTGTCACCATGGTTGGGGATGGTCTCCAATGGAGCAGTGTGATGGACCTGAGAAACTTTCTCAACAACACCTTGCATTAAGCTTACATTAGAATATTCATTATCAGTTTTGGTTGATTTTAATGTATTAAATATTTTGAATTCCATCTCCTCATCATTTACTTTCATGGTGACAATGCCCATTTTTTACACTAATATTTGTGTCAGCAGTGATCATAAATGGTCTTCCTAAGATGATGGGGAGTGGTAATGGCATATGACATTCTTCCATATCTAAGACAATAAAATCAGCAGGTAAAATAAATTTACCTACTCTTACCAAAACACCCTCGAGGATACCTCTCGGTCGTTTGATGCTTCTGTCATCCAATTGCAAAGTGATGGAGGTTGGTTGAAGCTCCCCCAAACCTAGTGTCTCGAATACACTATATAGTAGCAGATTGACACTTGCTCCTAGATCCAATAGTGCATGCTCGAATAGCTGGTCACCTAGCCTGCAAGGAATAGTAAAACTACCAGAATCTTTTAGTTTTGGCGGTAGTTTCCTTAATAGCACAGTACTTACCTCTTCAATCAAGGCTACTGTCTCATGTTCCTGAAACTTCCTTTTGTTAGTGCAACAATCTTTTAAAACTTAGCATAAGCAGGAATTTATTTAATTGCATCTAATAAAGGAATGTTTATTTCCACCTTTTTCAAAGTTTTGAAAATATCAATTAGTTTAGTCTCTTTCTTAGGTTTTACTAACCTTTGAGGGAAGGGTGGAGGTGCATTTACCTTTTCCGTCTCACTTAACTTAGATGTGGATGCTTTGTCTGGAGATGCTTGTGTAGGCTCATTGATGCTTATGATCTTTCCACTTCTCAGGGTTATCACAACATTCAATTGTTGATGTCCTTTTGGATTAGGTAGTAGTTGGGCGGGAAGCTCACCTTTCTTTCTACTACTCAGTTCCTTGGCCAGTTGCCTTATTTATACCTCTAGTCCTTGGATGGCTTGATCATGTTTGGCAGTGGTTTGTCTCATCTCAGTCCGAAATTGTCTAGTTTTTTCCATGAATTGTTCATGTGAAGTCATTAATTGTTGCTGCTGAGTTGCCAATTGCCTCACAAGACTTTCGAGGTCACTCTTCTTTGTCTTGGGAGCTGAGTGGGCTGGTAGTTGGAAGTTTGTTCGCTGCCCTTGACTGTTTTGATTGTTGCTCCAAGAAAAATTAGGGTGATTCCGCCAGCCAGGGTTGTAGGTGTTTGCATAAGGATTATTCTTCGGTGGATAGTTGTTTGGTCCCACAAAGTTTACTTGCTCATGATCTGCAGACGAATACAAGGGACATGTGTCATTATTATGATTAAATCGGGAACAAATAGCACATACCTGGAGTGGTATAGCTGGTGGGTTAGGTGAGGCATTCTGAGCAGCCATGACTTTAACTAACAGGTCTATTTTCCTTTCCACAGTAGCTATTTGAGTGGATGATCCTCCATTTAAAATTACCTCATACGTACCCTTAATCTTGGTTATATGTTTGCCTCGAGAGGAGAACTGCTGAGTGTGTTCACTTAAGGTTTCGAATAGCTCCATAGCTTCTTCGTTGCTTTTCTCCATCAGCACTCCTCCACAACTTGAATCAACAATACCTTTGTTAGTATCACTCAAACCTTTATAAAAAACTTGTACTAGTTCATCTTGAGGTAGGTTGTGATGTGGACATTTGAGTAGCAGCTCGTTGAAGTGTCCCCATGCTTCGAAGAATAGGTCTCCATCCTTTTGTTAGAAGGACTGAATCTCCTTCCTCATTTGCCTCGTCTTTTGGGCTGGGAAAAACTTCCTTAAGAACTTGCTGGCCAACTCCTCCTAAGTGTGGATAGAAACTGCAGGCAAAGAATTGTACCACAGCTTAGCATTATCTTTTAAGGAAAAAGGGAAAATAATTAACCTTATTCCTTCTTGGTTTAAGCCTCAGATATGCTGGAATTTGCAGAGATCGAAGAACTCTTAGAGGTGCAAGTGTGGGTCCTCATTAGGTGTACTCCTAAAGTGATTCAGTGCACTCAATATTTACGGAGATACATAATAGTTGCCTTCCGCCTCAGGTTGATAAGCAATACACGATGGCTGATCAAGGTTGCATGGGATGAAGGATTGCTTTATCAGCATTCGCTCAGGTGGTTGCTGATTTTCTAACTGTTCCGTAATTTGTACTTCTTCCTCAATTCCTTCTTCTACCTCTTCCGAGTTGTCTCTAAGCCTTTGTCAGATAGTCCAGTCAAGCTCGGTATCGAGGGGGAAGAACGTTGGATGCTTGGATCGAAGCCCGTGCATGAATCAATAACAATCGCCTTAGTGCAGCAGTCAAACACTGCTGCTCGGGTAACTCTCTACCTCAGTTGCTCTCGATCGCATAGGAGGGTGCACTCGATCGCAAGTGGCACAAAAAGCTCTATTAGAGTGCTTGAAACAGAAAACAAAAAGAATTCGATTAGTGTTTTAATGAAATAAAAATAAGATAAAAAAAACAGAAACTTAAAATTTTTGAGATTTTTGATAAAAATATAAATAGAATGAAAAAGAAATAACAATGATTAAACTAAACGAAAAATTAATTCTAAAAAGAAATTCAAGCGCAATCCCTAGCAACGGCGCAAAAAACTTATTGTGCGTTTATCTACCTAAATAAATAAGCAAATAATCATACAGTTTTACTTGTAAGTGCATAAGGTCAATTGTAGCATAGTGTGCAAGTGCGAGATCATTTCCACAGAGATTGGTGAATTTCGTTTTTAGAATCAGTTTCTCAATATTAAAAGATAGAAATAATAGTTGAGTGTGATTTAATAATAATAAGAGCATAGTGCTTTGATATCCACCTCTAATCATACTTTCCCAATGAGTAATGTGTCAATGCACTAGCTTTACCATGAATACCTAATGGTTGCCAACCTAAGGGCATGGTATCTACTCCTTAAGCTATTGATTTCCCTAAGCACCGAGTTAGGCATGGTGTCTACTCTAACTATTTTCTTCTTAAGGGATTCAGCATGGTATCTACTGAGTTGTTCCTTAAGAGAGCATAAGATTTATGGAGATCGACAACCACATGAAACCTAGGGCATGGTATCTACTCTTGGTTTCCCATGTTGATTAATCCAAGAATCCGGCGTGGATATCTTTTGTTACCATTGCTGACCCAGGACTCGGTCATCCAAATTGATCTAACTAACTAATCCATACCACATGCACATATTGATCAGACATACATATATGAGGAATTTAAATAAACACAGGCACTAATCAAGTTAAGCATCATAATCAAGCCTATTGCAAAGATAATTAATGAATGTATATATGGGAAAGCATAACTAGGGCTTCAATCGAGCCCTATTAAGAGTTAGTTATACATGCTATCTAAGATAAGCATCGTAATATAAACTAAACATAAAATATAAAACCTAAAGAATACTGTGGAGACTGATAGGTGCTTAAATATTTATATTTAAGCCCCCTTATTTACATTTGTTAGGTTCTTAGTTATGTTAATTTAGGTCATTTTACTTTATTTGTGTGTTTTACATGTTTTTATAGGGTCTTGGAGAAAAAGAAGCATCTTTGGCACTTAAAGGAAGAAAATATGGAAATCCTGGAGCAGTTGTTGGCTAGAGTGCGATCGAGCACACTCCTCTGTGCGATCGAGCACACTCCTCTGTGCGATCGAGCACAGACTGGCGATAGAGCGCACCATGAATGCGATCGAGCTCACATGTACGAGCGTGAACAGTAAAGCGGCAGAACTAGTTTTGGAAATAAAGGAATTTTTATGTTTTAGGAAATTTAGGGTTTCCTGAGCCTTCTAGGATTATTCAACCCTTATAAATACACTTGTAAAAACACAAATTAGAGAGGCCCTCTTTTACCTTTAAATCTTCTTTTAGTTTTAGTTTGGTTTTAGGTTAGGAGGCCGGAGGCCAGAAGGAGACCGTGGAGAGGAATTGACGACTCTTCTCTCGGGTTTCTTTTTTCCTTTTTTTTTATTATGTTTAACTAATTTTCTAGTAGGGCTTGGTTGAAGCCCTAATTATGTTTACTCAATAAATTTAGTATTGGTGCCTTTACGATATTTATGTTGTGTTGCTTAACTTGATTAATACCTGTGTTTATTTAAATTCCTCATATGTATATGTCTGATCAATATGTGCATGTGGTATGGACTTGTTAGTTAGATCAATTTGGATGACCGAGTCGTGGGTCTGACATTAGTAACAAAAGATATCCACACCGGATTCTTGGGTTAATCAACATGGGAAACTGGGAGTAGATACCATGCCCTAGGTCCTATGTGGTTGTCGATTTCCATAGGTCCTACGCTCTCTTAAGGAACAACTCAGCAAATACCATGCTGAATCCCTTAAGAAAGAAAAGAGTTAGAGTAGATACCATGCCTAACTCGTTGCTTAGGGAGATCAATAGCTTAAGGAGTAGATACCATGCCCTTAGGTTGACAAACATTAGGTATTCATGACATGAGTAAAGCATTGGCATACTGTTTTGTTGGGGTAACATGATTAGTGGTGGATATCAAGTCCCTACGCCTTTATCTTTATTATTTTATCTTTATCAAAATCAACTCTTTTATTATTTCTATCTTTTTACATTGCGAACATAATTCTAAAACGAAATTCACCAATCCCTGTGGAGATGATCTTGCTTTTGCACATTATACTACTAAGTTGACCTTGTGCACTTGCAAGTAAAATGGGTGCGATTAATTGCTTATTTATTTAGGTAGATAATCGCACAACAAAGACGAGTCGTCAATTCTTCTCCAAGCTCATAACTTCAAGTAAAAGTAAAAGATAAAAGAAGGGATGTCTTTTTGTGTGTGTTTACAAGTGTATTTATAGGGGTTGAATAACCCTAGAAGACTCCGGAAACCCTAAACTTCTGAAAACGCAAAACCTCCTCTATTTCCAAAACTGGTTCTGCCATTTTACTGTTCACGCCCGTACATGTGCGCTCGATCGCATTCGTTATGCGCTCGATCGCAAGGCTACGCTCGATCCTTCTTTGTGTGTGCACGAGCGCTTATGCGCTCGATCGTACCAAATAGTGCGCTCGGTCGCACTTTAGCTAGCAGTTGCTCCAGGATTTCCAGATTTCTTCCTTTAAGTGCAAAAGTTGCTTCTTTTTCTCCAAAACCCTATACAAACATGCAAAACACATAAATGAAGTAAAATGAACTAAATTAACATAACTAAGGACTTAACAAATATAAATAAAGGGGCTTAAATATGAATATTTAAGCACCTATCAGCCACATGTTTGATTCTTATAAGATTGGATAGTTTTGGTCACATCATATACCCTGCACTCCCTAGAAAGACCTGAGGAGATTCCTAAGGGAGTAAAAGACTTTCTTGCTACCTTAATGAGACTAAAATCATAGCTTCGGTTGCTTGTTCTGTTATGTGAGAAACAGTATAGCTGAAACTTCAATTCTATACTTGCGGTAGTTGTGTGTCTTGAGCTTAAACTTTCCAATGGTAAGAATTATGTACCTGAAGCTTATTTTCTATTTAAGTCGAGGTGGAGCTTGCAAGACTTTAGAGGTTCTTATTCTTATATCAAGAGGATTTTTTTTTATTTTAGTCAATTTTTGGAATGCAACTAGAGTCAATATCTCATTAGTCATGGTGAGGCGGCGTAGTTTTGGAAGCCTTTGCTTCTACTCAAGGGGGTTGTTCGTATGGTTGAAGTCATGGTCCCTATTTGGTTAGGGTTTGTTGGCTAAATTTGTAACTCTTGACTGATCCGAGGTGGAGTTGTATGGTTGTGGAGGTTTTTAACCCCAGATTTGGTAGGGATTTTATTGGTTGAAGTCTGAACTCTTGTTGATTCAGGGTGGAATTTTATTGATTTAAGTTGGAATTTTAAGACTTTGAAAGTCATAATTCCACACGGGTGGGGTTTTAAGTGACTGAAACCAAGCTTCCTCTTTGATAAGAATCATATGACTGAAACTATGTTGTCTGTTGGGGTTATTTGACTTAAATCTTAACTCTTCGTTGATCCGTGGTTGAACTTTGCGACCTTTAGAGATCATAATTCCACGTCTGTCAGATTCGTTAACTAAAGTCTTGCCCTTCTTTTGATTGCAAGGGACTGTGAGGTAAGGGAGTAGTAGTTCCTTTTCTTGAGGATTTGTATAGTTGGGGCCTTAATTTTTCTTTTGTGGGAGTGTGAGTGTGGTTATCATTCCCTTTTTTCTCAAGTGGAACTGTGAGGCTTATGAACCATAGTTCTACTTCGGTGGGAATTGTATAGCTGAAATCACAACTCTAATGTAATAAGAATTGTAGGACGCGAGCCTTAATTGCTCTTCGAGCTAAATTAGGACTGATCTAGAAGCTATATTTCATTATTCTTGTGACCGTGGGTGTAATTCTTCTTATGCTCAAGTGGAACTGTGAGGCTTAGAAACCATAGTTCTTCTTTGGTAGGAATTGTATAGCTAAGGTCATGACTCCATTATAGAAGGAATTGTAGGGCTTGAGACTTGATTCCTCCTCTCAATGGGAGTGATGACTAGGGTCTTAATTCCTATTGATCGGAGTAGAATTGTATGGCTTCGGAAGCAGTTAGTTCCATATCGAGAAGAATTATTGACAATAGTTAACTTTTGCTGAAGGATAGAGAATGTTGACTAGAGTCGTAATTCTTGTTGAGCAAAGTGGAACTTTATGGCTTCAGAAACACTTAGTTCCATGTTGGGAGGAATTGTTGGTTATAGTTAACTCTTTCTAAAGAATAAGGAGCGATGACTAGAGTCATAATTTCTATTGTATGGAGTGGAACTTTATAGCTATACAAACGCTTAGTTCCACGTTAGGAGGGATCGTTGACTATAATCAACTCCTACTAGGTAGATGTAGAACCGTGTGGCTTGTGAAAGCCTTTTTTTTTTTTTAACTCGGTTAGGGTTGGATGGAGCCATATGGCTATGTGGGCCTTGGTTCCTTGTAGGTAAAGCCTTGCAGCTGATTTTAATTCTGGGCCTAGGCTTGTTAGGGCCCAATAGAATTGGGTGACTGGTGTTTTGATTTTACACATGAGGATGTGTTTTTTTTCCCTAGGTGTCCCCTATTAGCTGTCACATTAATGATGAGTGAATGCTTCAATTGCTCGAAGCTTTTTTGGTCATGTCATCATAAGTGGCACATTAACCACACATATGAGCAATGGTTCATTTGACAAGGGCTATTTAAGTGACTGTTTGCCTTTTATTTCTTTTTCTCCTTCACTTGTTTGCTTTCCAATTTTCAGAGCGGTAAGTTCCCAAGTTTCCTTAGAGTTCTTCAAGCCTTCTTTTTCATTCAAGCTTTTATGCTTCCCTCTTCTCATCTTTTAGTACGATTTTCTTCTTCTTATTCTCCTTTACTTTCGTGCCATATCTATTTCTAGGGTTATGATTATGCTTAAACTAGTACACGGTTATTGTGTATAGTTGAAGTGTCGATCCCACGAGGAAAAGCGATCTACAAAGGAAAAGTGCAAACCTTAACACAAACGATAACAATCAAGTGAGAAAATATGAATTTTGATAATGAAGTAATTGTGTAAATAGATTGAAGAATATAATAAAGAAACAACAAGGTTCCAGGAATCCACCCTAGGTTCGTTGCCTTATTCCAATATTGATTCAGTTGTTTTTATCTTAATTGCAAGTTTCACATCCCAAACAGGCAATCGGCAAATATTCAATCAAAGCATATGTAAACCTCAAGAAATTGATAAGAATTACTCTCTATTTTCAATTTAAGCACACATGACCTATCCTATAGATTTATCAAGAGACGACAATATATCTTAATGACAATATCGCAGTAATGGACAAACCTAAAGAATAAATCTATCAGACTCAATCACATCCAATAATCTTGACATAAGAAGAGCATGACTAGACTTATATCGAGTAGAAAAATATAATCACCAGATTAAGAGAAAATCTTCTCATTAAATTAAAGAGTAAATCATAACAATGTTTTGACAATAAATCCCAACTACAACTGAATCAATAAAGGAAAATAAGAATAACTACACCTAGGGATTCATCCCTTCGCCTTGCTTGGAGATTAGTTGGCCATGGGGATCATTCTTGATCACTTTGGTGGAGGAGACTATAGCAGTCTTCTTGTGTTTTCCAGCCTTAATGATTATTTTTTTTCTCAAACCCTAAGTGATCTATTTATAATACAAAAGGTCCAAGGTTGTTTTAGGGATTAGACAATCATTAAAGTCCTAATTGGGTCATAACTCGGAGAAGGGGACCGTGTGCGCGCCGCGGCTCTCACTTCCATGGGCCGCGGCTCTGCATAGTCTTTGATTTCTTCACTTTCTAGAGGCCGCGGACCTGCCTAGTCCAGGCTGTGGCTCCCACTAAAAATTCTTTCTTGCTCTTTTGACTTGGTTCTGGAGGCTAAGGCTTGGATACTTTCAGGTCACAGCGCATACACTCAAGACTTGATTTCTCTTCATTTATCCTTCCACAACCATGCCTTCACTTCGATATGCCTCAAGTCTTTGTTCTCTAAGCAATAATAACTTTTCTTCCTCTTTTGAACTTAAAGTACCTGAAAATGCACTGAAATAGATCAATGATCCAAGAATGAAACTTTAGAGTTGTTGACGTATAAAAGTGCAATTAAAACCTAGATCAACCCTAAAATGATAATAATTAAGTACTGTTAAGATACATTTTATGACTCTTATCACAACCCCCAACTAGCTTATTGCTAGTCCTGATGACGCCCAAAGAGTAACACAGTAGTTGTAGCATAGCTTTGGGGTGTCGATTCCACAGGGAAACAAGTTAATTACAAGAGAAGACGTAAACCTAAACACGAACGATAATAATCAAGTGAGAAAATACGAATTTTGGTAATGAAGTAATTGTGAGAAAATAAATTGAGAATTATGATAGAGAAACAACAAGGTTCCAGGAATCCTCCCTAGGTTCGTTGCCTTATTCTAATCTTGGTTCAGTTCTTTTTATGTCGATTGCAAGTTTCACATCCCAAACATGCAATCAACAAATATTCAATCTAAGCATATATAAACCCCAATGTAATTGATATGAATTACTCTCTACTTTCGATTTAAACGCACATGACCTATCCTATAGGTTTATCAAGGAACGATAATATATCATTAACGACAATATCGTAGTAATGGACAAACCTAAAAGATAAATCTACCAGACTCAATCACATCCAACAATCTTGACATAAGAAGAGCATGACTAGACTTATATCAAGTAGAAAGATATAATCACCAGATTAAGAGAAAATCTTCTAATTAAATTAAAGAGTAAATCATAACAATGTTTTGACAATAAATCCCAACTACAACTGAATCAATAAAGGAAAATAAGAATAACTACACCTAGGGATTCATCCCTTCGCCTTGCTTAGAGATTAGTTGGCCATAGGGATCATTCTTGATCACTTTGGTGGAGGAGACTATAGCAGTCTTCTTGTGTTTTTCAGCCTTAATGATTGTTTTTTTTCTCAAACCCTGAGTGTTCTATTTATAATACAAAAGGTCCAAGGTTGTTTTAGGGATTAGACAATCATTAAAGTCCTAATTGGGTCATAACTCGGAGAAGGGGACCGTGTGTGCGCCGCGGCTCTCACTTCCTTGGGCCGCGGCTCTGCATGGTCTTTGATTTCTTCACTTTCTAGAGGCCGCGACCCTGCCTAATCCAGGCCGTGGCTCCCACTAAAACTTCTTTCTTGCTTTTTTGACTTGGTTATGGAGGATAAGATTTGGATACTTTCAGGTCACTGCGCACACACTCAAGACTTGATTTCTCTTCAATTATCCTTCCACAACCATGCCTTCACTTCGATATGCCTCGAGTCTTTGTGCTCCAAGCAACGATAACTTTTCTTCCTCTTTTGAACTTAAAGCACCTGAAAATGCACCGAAATAGATCAATGATCCAAGAATGACACTTTAGAGTTGTTGACGTATAAAAGTGCAATTAAAACCTAGATCAACCCTAAAATGATAACAATTAAGTACTGTTAAGATACATTTTATGACTCTTATCACAACCCCCAACTAGCTTATTGCTAGTCCTGATTACGCCCAAGGAGTAACACAGTAGTTGTAGCACAGCTTTGGGGTGTCGATTCCACAGGGAAACAAGTTAATTACAAGAGAAGACGTAAACCTAAACACGAACGATAATAATCAAGTGAGAAAATATGAATTTTGATAATGAAATAATTGTGAGAAAATAAATTGAGAATTATGATAGAGAAACAACAAGGTTCCAGGAATCCTCCCTAGGTTCGTTGCCTTATTCCAATCTTGGTTCAGTTCTTTTTATGTCGATTGCAAGTTTCATATCCCAAACAGGCAATCGACAAATATTCAATATAAGCATATATAAACCCCAATGTAATTGATATGAATTACTCTCTACTTTCGATTTAAACACACATGACCTATCCTATAGGTTTATCAAGGAACGACAATATATCATTAACGACAATATCACAGTAATGGACAAACCTAAAAGATAAATCTACCAGACTCAATCACATCCAACAATCTTGACATAAGAAGAGCATGACTAGACTTATATCAAGTAGAAAGATATAATCACCAGATTAAGAGGAAATCTTCTAATTAAATTAAAGAGTAAATCATAACAATGTTTTGACAATAAATCCAAACTACAATTGAATCAATAAAGGAAAATACGAATAACTACACCTAGGGATTCATCCTTTCACCTTGCTTGGAGATTAGTTGGCCATGGGGATCATTCTTGATCACTTTGGTGGAGGAGACTATAGCAGTCTTCTTGTGTTTTCCAGCCTTAATGATTGTGTTTTTTCTCAAACCCTAAGTGATCTATTTATAATACAAAAGGTCCAAGGTTGTTTTAGGGATTAGACAATCATTAAAGTCCTAATTGTGTCATAACTCGGAGAGGGGGACCATGTGCGCGCCGCGGCTCTCACTTCCTTGGGCCTCGGCTCTGCATGGTCTTGATTTCTTAACTTTCTAAAGGCTGCGACCCTGCCTAGTCCAGGCCGTGGCTCCCACTAAAACTTCTTTCTTGCTCTTTTGACTTGGTTCTGGAGGATAAGGCTTGGATACTTTCAGGTCACTGCGCACACACTCAAGACTTGATTTCTCTTCAATTATCCTTCCACAACCATGCCTTCACTTCGATATGCCTCGAGTCTTTGTGCTCCAAGAAACGATAACTTTTCTTCCTCTTTTGAACTTAAAGCACCTGAAAATGCACCGAAATAGATCAATGATCCAAGAATGACACTTTAGAGTTGTTGATGTATAAAAGTGCAATTAAAACCTAGATCAACCCTAAAATGATAACAATTAAGTACTGTTAAGATACATTTTATGACTCTTATCACAACCCTCAACTAGCTTATTGCTAGTCCTGATTACGCCCAAAGAGTAACACAGTAGTTGTAGCACAGCTTTGGGGTGTCGATTCCACAGTGAAACAAGTTAATTACAAGAGAAGACGTAAACCTAAACACGAACGATAATAATCAAGTGAGAAAATATGAATTTTGATAATGAAGTAATTGTGAGAAAATAAATTGAGAATTATGATAGAGAAACAACAAGGTTCCAGGAATCCTCCCTAGGTTCGTTGCCTTATTCCAATCTTGGTTCAGTTCTTTTTATGTCGATTGCAAGTTTCACATCCCAAACAGGCAATCGACAAATATTCAATCTAAGCATATATAAACCCCAATGTAATTGATATGAATTACTCTTACTTTCGATTTAAACACACATGACCTATCTTATAGGTTTATCAAGGAACGACAATATATCATTAACGACAATATCACAGTAATGGAAAAACCTAAAAGATAAATCTATCAGACTCAATCACATCCAACAATCTTGAAATAAGAAGAGCTTGACTAGACTTATATCAAGGATAAAGATACAATCACTGGATTAAGAGAAAATCTTATAATTAGATTAAAGAGTAACCCATAACAATGTTTGGCAATAAATCCCAATTACAACTGAACCAATAAAGGAAAATAAAGAACAACTACACCTAGGGAATCATCCATTCACCTTGCTTGGAGATTAGTTTGCCATGGAATTCATGGTTGAAAACTTTGTTGGAGGAGAATGTGGCTGCTTCTTTGAGTTTTCTGACTTAATTCAATGTTTTATTACAAACCCTAAGTGGTCTATTTATAATGTACAAGGTCCAAGGGTGTTTTAGGGCTTAAAAAGTCTTAATTAGGTTATATCTCGGAGAAGTGGACCGGTGGGTGCCGCGGCTCTTGCCTAGTCTATGGTTTATTCCTTTCTGGAGGCTGCGGCCCTCATTTCCTTGCACTGCGGCTCTACCTGGGCTTGGCTTTCTCCCCTTTCTGGAGGTCGCGGCCCTCCTTAGTCAAGGCCACAGCTTCCACTGAAGCTCCTTTCTTACTCTTTTGCTTTAGTTCTGGAGACCGAGGCTTGGATATCTTCAGGCCGCAGTGCACACATTCAAGACTTAATTTCTCTTCATTTGTCCTTCCACATACACGCCTTCACTCTGGTATGCCATGAGTCTTTGTGCTTCAAGAAATGATAACTTATCCTCCTCTTTTGAGCTTAAAGTTCCTGAAAATGTATCGAAATAGATCAATGATCCAAGAATGACACTTTAGAGTTGTTAACGTATAAAAGTGCAATTAAAACCTAGATCAACCTTAAAATGCTAACAATTAAGTACTGTTAAGATGCATTTTATGACTCTCATCACAACCCCCAACTAGCTTATTGCTAGTCCCTAGCAATTTAAGTGAAAGCAAGAGATGAATTCTACGGTAGGAATCAAAAACAAAGTAAAGCAATGCTAGTGTTAAATCAAGAGTAATTCACTTTTCATCTAAAAAATTGAACACAACAAACAGAACATAGAATCATTTAAATATCACCCAAGTCCAAAAGTAATCCAAACATCAATCTTAAAATCATTATTTGACTCTTAACATCAATCTTACCATAATCCATTAATCCCAAACACCCGACGATTTTATGCATAACATTCATGAATACAAGTTTTGGCCTCTAAAAACATAATAAATTGCATGACATCAATCAAAAATCAAACTCCATAGGCTTACTTTTCAAATCACTCTTTACTATTGTAGAAAAATCACACTACATCGGATCAATAGGTCTTCAATAAGCTTGTAACATTAGGCTAAGGTAAAGGTTAAGAAAGAATGGGAAGGATTAAACAAGTAAAAGAACTCAGTCTCTTAAGTTAAACACAACCACTTTAAGCACTGGATAACCTTACTTCAACACCCAACTCTTTCAACCATTTTTCGAGCATTTCTAATCACCACTTTTTGTTTTCTTTTCTTCTTTCTTTGCCATAATTCACTTCTTTTTCTGTTCTCTTCTTCTTTTTTTTTGGAAAGTAACCATTCACTTCCTTTTTCATTTACATTTTCTTTTCTTTTCCACAACCCCAAACTTATCTCCTTTAATGTACTTGGGTTATGATAGTAATATTTTTTCATATTTTCATCATTATTCCTCTTAAGTGCTTCTCCACAAATGTGTATAACTAAGTTCTTTTAAGAGAAAGGTAAGGATAAAATATTTTTAGGCTCATAAAGGTAAGTAAATGGGTTACTAAAAGAAACAAGGTTCAAATTATTCAAAAAGAAAAAGGCTCAAATAGGTGACTAGTGATAAATATAGCAATGGTAAGTTTGAAGGGCTCAAACGGTCCAAAAATGGCCTATATCATATCCTAAGTAATGTGCATTCTAGGAATTCACTTCAAGTGATAATCAAATAAATTCTAGAGTTTGTCGAGATCGCAAAAGTATTCACAAAACAATCACACATAAAACTTCTCTAAATGCTTTAGACTAATCATGCAATCTTACCACCAACTAAAGTCTTGATGAGAGTCATAAAATGCTTCTCAATAGTGGTTAATTGTTAGTATTTTATGATTGATCTCGATAATTATTATGCTTTTATGTGTTAATAACTCTAAAGTATCATTCTTGGATCATTGATCTATTTCGGTGCATTTTCAGGTACTTTAAGCTCAAAAGAGGAGGAAAGGTTATCATTGCTTGAAGCAAAAAGATTCGAGGCATACTGGAGTGAAAGAATACTTCCAAAAGGACAAAATGGAGGGCTTAAAAGAGCAACAGCTGCTGCTCGCACTAGAAAGAGTTTCACTAAATTACGAGAATTGCCCGTACAGATCAATCATCTTTGAAAATTAAACTATATTGATACAAGAAGAACCAGGAGATGAACCATATATTCTTAGAAAGATCCAGAAGTTTATTTTCTAGAGAATTTTACGGTTCGTCAAAAGGATTTTTCTAGAGAAAGTTATGGCAGCTTTAGTAGACAAAGGTCAGGCTGTGCGGGCTGTGCGGGATTTCAGCGTGATTTTGGGCTTAAAATCCACATCCCACATCGGTTGAAAAACACATTTCTATATCCCACATCCCACATCGGATGGGAAACACATTGCACTCTTGGTATTTGCCTATATAAGACCCACTCCACTGTAGCTTTGGAAATCAATCGGGGATGAATCCAGAGGGCCTTTCGGAGCAATCCAGAGGGCCTTTAGGAGGAACCCGAAGTTTAAAGTTTGAAGGTCGGGAGAGATGATCGTCGGGAGGCCGGAGGCAACTTGAGGACGCATGAGCCCCATGATCGGCTAGTCTCCAAGCAAGGCGAAGGGATGAATCCCTGGGTGTAGTTGTTCTTATTTTTCCTTTATATGATTCGGTTGTAGTTTGAATTATTTTCGTTAAATATTGTTATGTTTTATTCTTTAATTTAATTAGTAGATTTATTATAACTCCGTTGATTGCATGCTTCTTTTCCATATAAGTTCAGTCAGGCTTTTCTTATGTGTACCTGTTTGGGTGTGATTGAGTCCGGTAGATCTCTTTTATAGATTTGTCCATTGCTGCGGTATCGTCGTTTAGATATATCGTCGTCTATTGATAATTTATAAGTTAGGTCATGTGTGCTTGAAAGTAAAGAAGATTCATAAAAATTACATTAGGATTTATAAATGCGCTTTAATTGAATATTTTCCGATTGCCTGTTTGGGATGTGAAACTTACAATCGAGATAAAAACAACTGAATCAAGTTAGGATTAGAGCAATGAACCTAGGAATGATTTCCGGAACCTTGTCATTTTTATTTTAAACTTATTTACACAATTACTGCTTTTCTCAAACAACTCAGATTCTTTTAATGTTTTATCGTTTGTGTTGAGGTTTACACCTTCTGTTGTACTTAACTTGTTTCCCTGTGGGATCGACACCCCAAAACTATACTACAATAACCGCGTTATGTTTTGGGCGTAACCAAATTTTGGCGCTGTTGCCGGGGAAACGCGCTTAAGTACAAGGAAGCTTGTCAACTTTGAGTGTGACGGTGAAAAAAAAAAAAATTTTCTTGTTTTATTTATTTTATTTCCTCTCTGATTCATTTGGTGCATGCTTAGACAAGAGATCTGCGAGGTAGATTCATTAGAGGACCTGAGCTAGAATTACCCTTTCCTTCCGAGTCTGATAGTGAAACCTCGCCTAGATCAACCCATAGAGAAAACCTAAGTGAGAATCTAGAGGATTTTGTTAACATGGCTGATAACCATAATGAGAATGTTGCTAGGTCACTTCAGGATTACCTCCACCCTACACGCACAGCCATACCATCATGCATCATGTTTCTAGCCAATACTCGCCATCAAGATCTGAAACCAGAGATGATTCAATTACTCCCTATATTCCATGGCTTGGATAACAAAAACCTATATGTGCACATTAGAGAGTTTGAGGAAGTAGTTGCGACTTTTCATAGTTAAAACGAAACTCATGACATTATGAAACTTAAGCTCTTTCCTTTCGCTTTGAAGGATAGAGCCAAGAGTTGGCTATACTCACTTAGACCATGATCTATTGGGTCGTGGACTGAGATGACTCAGGCTTTCTTTAACAAATACTTTCCCCAACATAAGACCAACACTTTGAAAAGGCAAATCTCCACCTTTGCACAAAAGGATAGTGAGACTTTATATCAGTCTTGGGAGAGATTTAAGGAGTTATTGAGTATGTGCCCTCACCATGGGTATGAGAGTTGGCGCTTAGTGAGCTATTTCTATTAAGGACTTACCTATAGAGAACACCAATTCGTAGAGATGATGTGTAATGGTGGGTTTTTAGAGAAAGATCCTGATGAGGCCATAGAGTACCTCAATGAGCTTGCTGAAAAAGCTCACACTTGGGCTGGACCTAGTGCTACTGAAAGCACAAATAGGTCACGACCTATAGGGCACCCAAATGGTGGTGGAATTTACCATCTTAGGGAAGAGGATAACCTTAGAGCCAAGGTCGAGATGCTCACTAGGGAGATAAATGAGTTAAAGACTAAGAGCTTAAAGCCAACACACGTGATTAATCATGCAAAATCTTTTGAACAATGTTTTGTGTGTGGCGGGGTAGATCATCTTCTCTAAGAATGCCCCACATTTGCTGATATGAGAGGGCTGTATGAGGAACAATGTAATGACTTAGGCATGTACAAAAAACCTCTTGCACCTTTCTCTAACACTTATAACCCGGGGTGGCGAAATCACCACAACTTCAACTGAAAATCTGAAAACCAGCATGCACAGCCCCCTAGATCATCCCCTGCACCTTATCATGCACCCTCATCCTCTAGGAACTCGCTAGAAGACACCTTATAGGCCTTTATAGAGGCACAAGGTAAGACAAACCAAAGGTTTGAGGCATTATTTACGCAGGTGATGGAAGAGCATAAAGAAATAAAGAGCCAAGTGTCCAAGTTGATGAGCTACTTGAGTGTGACTGAGCGAGGTATGTTTCCTGCTCAAGCTCAATCCACATCCCATGGTCAACACCTAGCACAAAATAATTTGGAGGAGGTGAATGCCATTGAGACACTTGGTGGTAAATCAATACACATCCCAATAACGAAAAAATCAGAGGATGTGGCTGAAAGCCATCAAGCACAAGCATACATGATGGACTCGTTCATGGAAAAGGTCCAGCACCTTAATCCATTAGAGTCTACCTTCACCCATGGCTTCACCAAAGCATATATCGAGCCAGCATTTACGGATGTTACTGATGACATCCTTGAGGCCCCTCCCAAGCATAGAAGCACCGAATTTGGCAATGAAGCAGTGGCAGATGCATTCAAGCTATGTTTTTCAAGGAGGGAATAAGAGCGTCTGGCTGAAGACGTAAAACTTAGCGCTCATGGGAGGCAGCCCACAACATATCCTTTTACTTTTACTGTTTTTCATATTTCTTTTTCTTGTTTATTATTATTCTTTTGCTGTTTTCCAGTTTTACTTTAGTATTTATTTTTTAGGGACAAATAAATGAAGCAGTTCAAATGATCGTGCACAACTTTCAACTTTACGCACCGTTGGTTAAAAAGGGAGTTTCCTTAACTTTCGTTTTTTTTTCGTTGAGGACAATGCTTATCTTAAGTTGGGGGTGGAAGATATACATTTCTTATTGCATATCATTGAACTGCTTGGTGTCATTTTTGTTTGTTTTTAGCATGCTTGGTGTTTGCCTTAGAGTTAATTTACATGTCAATGATATAAACTTAATTGAGATAACATATAGCATTTAGAAGAAGTTAAATCTCGCTTCAGTTTGAAATTAATTTAAGCATCAATCTTCATTTGGTTAGAGACTCTAGTTTGTGGTAATATTGTATGATTAGTCTATAACATCTAGAGAAATTTTATGTGTGATTATTTTGTGAAAATTTTTACAGTCTCAACAGGCTCTAGAACTTACTTGATAATCACTTTAGGCGAATTCCTAGAATGCACACTACTTAGGATATGATATAGGTCATTTTTGAACCGTTTGAGCCTTTCAAACCTACCATTGCTATATTTATCACTAGTCACCTATTTGGGCCTTATTTCTTTCGATAAACTATTTACTTACCTTTATGAGCCTAAAAATATTTTTATCCTTACATTTCTTTTAAAAGAACTTAGTTATACACATGTTGTGAGAAGCACTTAAAAGGAGTAAGGGTGGAAATATGAAAAAAATATCACTACCGCAACCTAAGTACATTAAAGGAGATAAGTTGGGGGTTGTGGAAAAGAAAAGAAAAAAAATGAAAAAGAAGGTGAATGGTTATGTGCCAAAATAAAAAAAAATGAATTATGGCAAAGAAAGAAGAAAGAAAGAAAAGAAAAAAATGGTGATTTGTTGAAAGAAATGCTCGAAAAATGGTTGAAAGAGTTGGGTGTTGAAGTAAGGTTATCCAGTGCTTAAAGAGCTGTGTTCAAAACTACGAGATTAAGTTCTTTTACTTGTGAATTCTTCCCATTCTTTCTTAGCCTTTAGCTTAGCCGAACGTTAAAAGCTTATTAAAGACCTATTGATCCAATGTAGTGTGATTTTTCTACAATAGTGGAGAGTGATTTGAAAAGTGAGCTTATGGAGCTTGTTTTTGTGATTGATGTCACGAAATTTATCATGTTTAGAGGCCAAGACTTGTATTCATGAATCTTATGCATAAAATCATCTGGGTGTTCAGATTAATGGCTTGTGGTAAGATGGATGTTAAGAGTCAATAACGATTTTAAGATTGATGTTTGAATTACTTTTGGATTTGGGTGAAATTTAACGATTCTATATGTTGTGTGTTATGTTAAATTTTTTAGACAAAATGTGAATTTCTCTTGGTTAACACTAATATTGCTTTTCACTTCGAGTGCTATCGTAGAATTCATCTCTTGTCTTCGCTTGAATTGCTAGGGACTAGCAATAAGCTAGTTGGGGGTTGTGATGAGAGTCATAAAATGCTTCTCAACAGTGGTTAATTGTTAGCATTTTATGATTGATCTCGATCTTTATTATGCTTTTATGTATTAATAACTCTAAAGTATCATTCTTGGATCATTGATCTATTTCGGTACATTTTCAGTTACTTTAAGCTCAAAAGAGGAGGAAAAGTTACCATTGCTTGAAGCACAAAGACTCGAGGCATACTGGAGTGAAGGAATGCTTCCGAAAGGACAAGATGGAGGGCTTAAAAGAGCAACAGCTGCTGCCCGCACTGGAAAGAGTTTCACTAAATTGCGAGAATTGCCCGTACAGATCAATCATCTTTGAAAATTAAACTATATTGATACAAGAAGAACCAAGAGATGAGCCATATATTCTTAGAAAGATCCAGAAGTCTATTTTCTGGAGAATTTTACGGTTTGTCAAAAGGATTTTTCTAGAGAAAGTTATGGCAGTTTTAGTAGACAAAGGTCAGGCTGTGCGGGCTGTGCGGGATTTCAGCGTGATTTTGGGCTTAAATCCCACATCCCACATCGGTTGGAAAACACATTTCTATATCCCACATCCCACATCGGATGGGAAACACATTGCACTCTTGGTATTTGCCTATATAAGACCCACTCCACTGTAGCTTTGGAAATCAATCGGGGATGAATCCAGAGGGCCTTTAGGAGGAACCCGAAGTTTAAAGTTTGAAGGTCGGGAGAGATGATCGTTGGGAGGCCGGAGGTAACTCGAGGACGCATGAGTCCCATGACCGGCTAGTATCCAAGCAAGGCGAAGGGATGAATCCCTAGGTGTAGTTGTTCTTATTTTTCCTTTATTTGATTCGGTTGTAGTTGGAATTATTTTCGTTAAATATTGTTATGTTTTATTTTTTAATTTAATTAGTAGATTTATTATAACTCTGGTGGTTGCATGCTTCTTTTCCATATAAGTTCAGTCAGGCTCTTCTTATGTGTACCTGTTTGGGTGTGATTGAGTTCGGTAGATCTCTTTTATAGATTTGTCCATTGTTGCGGTATCGTCGTTTAGATATATCGTCGTCTCTTGATAATTTATAGGTTAGGTCATGTGTGCTTGAAAGTAAAGAAGATTTCATAACAATTACATTAGGATTTATAAATGCGCTTTAATTGAGTATTTTTTGATTGCCTGTTTGGGATGTGAAACTTGCAATCGAGATAAAAACAACTGAATCAAGTTAGGATTAGAGCAACGAACCTAGGGAGGATTTCCGGAACCTTGTCATTTTTATTTTAAACTTATTTACACAATTACCCTTTTTCTCAAACAACTTAGATTTTTTTAATCTTTTATCGTTTGTGTTGAGGTTTACACCTTCTGTTGTACTTAACTTGTTTCCTTGTGGAATCGACACCCCAAAACTATACTACAATAACCACGTTATGTTTTGGGCGTAACCAAGTCTCAAACCAAATGAAGATTGATATTTTAATAATTCTCAAACCGAAGCAAGATTTAACTTCTTCTAAATGCTATATGCTATCTCAATTAGGTTTATATCACTAACATGTGAATTAACTCTAAGGCTAACACAAAGCATTGTAAAAACAAACAAAAAGGGAGAATGACAACAAGCAGTTCAATGGAAAAAGAAAAAAAAATGTATGGAAATAAAGAATATGGAAACAAAGAGATGTGTTTCCTCCACTGCCAACTTAAAAATTGCATTGACCTCAATGTAAAAGAAAGAGTAAAGGAAGCTCTCTTTGTAGCCAAAGGTGCACAAAAGCTGAAAATTGTTCTCCACCATTTGAACTGCTTCGTATATTTGTCCCTAAAAAAAATACAAAGTTAATACTGGAAAACAGAAAGAAAAAAATACGAACAATAAACAAGAAAAAGAAATATGAAAACAATAAAAGTAAGAGGATATGCTGTGGGGTGCCTCCCATGAGCGCTTTTATGTCTTCAGCCAGACGCTCTTACTCCCTCCTAGACAAACATGAGCTGAATGCACTAGCAACTGCTTCACTGTCAAACTTTGTGCTTGTATGCTTTGAAAAGGCCTCAAGGATGTTATCAGTAACATCTCCAGATTTTGGCTCAATATGTGCTCTTGTGAACCCATGGGTGTGGATTAACTCCAATAGATTAAGGTGATGGACCTTTTCCATGGGTGAGTCAATCATATATACTTGGTGGCTCTCGTCCACATCCTTTGATTTGTTCGGTGTTTGGATGTGTAATGACTTACCACTAAGTGTCATAATGGCATTCACCTCCTTCAAATTATTTTACGCCAGGTGTTGTCCATGGTGTGTGGACTGAGCTTGGGAAAGGAACTTACCTTGCTCATTCATACTCAAGGAGCTCATCAACTTGGACACTTGGCTATTTAAATCCTTATATTCTTCAACAACCTGCGTAATTAAAGATTTAAGCCTTTGATTAGTCTTATCTTGTACCTCAATAAAAGCATGCAAAGTTTCTTCTAAATGACTCCTAGAGGGTGCAGGTGCATGATATAGTGTAGGATATGGTCTAGGGGGTTGTGTAGGCGGCTGGTTTTCAGATTTCCAACTAAGATTGGGGTGATTTCGCCACTCTGGATTATAGGTATCAGAGAAAGGTGAAAGAGGCTTCTTGTACATACATAAGGCATTAAATTGTTCCTCATACATCCCTCTCATCTCCGCAAATGTGGGACACTCTTGGGCGAGATGATCTACCCCGCCACACACAAAACATGGTTCAAAAGACCTTTGTTGGTATTTTTCTAAGGTTCAAATGTGCCCAAGCAGGGGCTAAAGATGGTTAAAGTCTAAACTAGGGTTGGAGGATTAAATTTCAACAAGTTAAAAGGCTGCACACATATGTGTGCATCAATTTGGAGCAAGATAAGGGTAGACGCACTGGTGTGCGCACTTCAGCACACAATCAGGAAAGTGTGCACACTACTGTGTGGAGGGGCAGCATCAGTGTGCGCCTAGGCACCCCACCACCAGGGCCCTGGCACCCAGAATGAAGTCTCCCTAACCCGTACCAGCACCTAGGCACTCCCCACCAGCACCATGGCGTCCAGAAAGTGTGCAAAGGTGCCCTGCACAGCGCCATGGCGCCCCCTGTTGAGCGCCTAGGTGCTAGGCACACCAAAGCACACATGGACAACCTGCTTTAGCCTTCTCTTAGGTGCGTGAGTGCAAGGTTAAAATGTATAATACCACTTAGGATTGATGGAGGTCCAAGATTAAGTGGAGATCATGATCAAAGGGTGGAGATTGATTCATAAGAATGTCCAAGAAGTGGATGGCTATAAAAGGGGTTCCCTAGCCTCATTTTTTACATGAGAGAAAAATCATTGTTGTGAAATTATGTGAGGTCAAGTGTAATACAAGAGAGAATTTTGTGAGAGACATAAACCCAAGAGGGACTTTTTGTAGTGAGGCTGGTTGTAAAGAAGAGAGGTTAGTATAGAATTGATAGAAAGCATTGTATAGGTCTATCACTTTCTAGTTCTCTTCTTGGTTTCTTCAAGAACTTGATTTCTTGAAGGGGATTGCTATAAACTTGTAAGAACCATTGATTTAGTGCAGAGAGTTTGGAGGAACTCACGGGGACATAGGCACATTGCCGAACCTCGATAACAATTTCTTGTCTTCTTTCTTTCTTTGATTTTTTGTTCCTGTTTTCGATTCCATTTCTTTCTACAAGTCACTCTAGACTTGGGTGTTTGGAAGATCACCACCTGGGCATCTTGTCAAGGTGATTTCCAACAGTGGTATCAGAGCTTTGAACAGTGGTATCAGAGCAAGAACAAGAAGGTGACGGAGCCAAGACTCCAAGAATCAAAGATCAACTTCATGGGTGATTCAAGAATGGTGTAAAGATCAAGATCTGATCATGTTCTTGAAGGTTGATTCAAGAACGGTGTTAAGATCCATCTTTAATCTGTGTTCTTGAGGTTGAAGAAAGCATTTGTGGGTAGTGCATAAATCTGGGATTTTGTCTGCAAAAAATGGGTTCAAATTTCGGTATTGAGAAGTTTGATGGAAAGGGAGATTTTTCCCTGTGGAAGCGGAAGATCAAGGAGGTTCTTGTGCAACAGAAAGTGGACTTGGCTCTTGGAGAAGATGATGCTTTTCCAGCAAGTGTCACAGATGACCAGCGGACCTAGATGAAGAAGATGGCTTACAGCACCATTTTCTTGCACATGTCGGATAACGTTACAAGGAATTGTGGAGACTCGGAAGATCCAGCTTCAATATTGAAGAAACTAGATGATTTGTTTTTTGCCAAGACTCTCTCGGATAAGAGGTATCTTCGTAAATGAATCTTTTCTTTTAAATTTGATCCTAAGAAAGAGTTGCAAGATAATCTTGATGCCAAGATAAGGAGCGCATTAAGCGGTAAAGGGCTGTTCTTTAAAAGAAGGTCAGCAACTCAGTATGGCAGCAACCATGGCTACTATCAGGACAGAGGTAGAGGAGAGAGCCATAAGAGAGTGCACAGTTGATTACACCCAAAGTATAACACGGTTATTGTAGTATAACTTTGGGGTGTCGATTCCACAGGGAAACAAGTTAATTACGAAAAAAGGTGTAAACTTTAACACTAACGATAATGATTAGATGAGAGAATATGAGTTTTGATAATGCAATATTGTGTAAAAGAGTTGTGCGAATATAACGAAGAATATAAATAAGAAATAACAAGGTTCCGGGAATCTTCCTTAGGTTCATTCCCTATTTCCACTCTTGATTCAAATTTTTATCTCGATTGCAAGTTTCACATCCTAAACAGGCAATCAGAAAGTATTCAATCAAGCACATTTATATCTCTAATATAATTGCTACAAATTACTCTTTGATTTCAATTCAAGCACACATGATTTATCTTATAGATTAGAAAGAAACGACAATATATTGCAATAATGATATCATAGTAATGGCCGATCTATAAGATAAATATATCGAAATCAATTACATCCAAACAACTTGACATAAGAAGAGCTTGACTAGACTTATATGGAGTAGAAGGATGCAATCACCGGATTGAGAGAAACTAAAAGAAGAAGAATATAGAATACAGCTATCACATGAACTCAAATCCTTCTTAATTAATCAAAGAGTAAATCATAGACAATGTTTTAACAATAAGTCCATATAAATGAATCAAGAACAGGAAATAAGGAACAATAAAACCCTAACGATTCATCCCTTTCCCTTGTTTGATGATTAGTTAGCCATGAAACTCAAGGTGGAAAAACAATATAGATGTTCTCCCCTTGATTTCTTGGCCATGGAGCTCAAGGTGGAAGAACAATGTGGATGTTCTCTCCTTGATTTCCAACTAATGAAAACTTAAATAGAATGCTAAAAACTTCTCTAATTTGTATCTACCAAAAAACTGTCTTTTTTCTCTTCGAGCTAGCCCCCCGCGGCTGCAAACCTTAAGCATATATTTATAGCCCACGAGGGAGTGCTATCTTTGCACAGCCTTAATTCGAGTCCAGAAGCCTGTGCGCACTGCTGGCTTTGTCTAAGCGTGCGCCTGAGCGCTGGAAAGTGAAGGCTGGAACGTGAAGGTGGGTCCAGCAGCAAGTTCGCGCTGCTGGCTTTGTCTGAGCGTGCGCCTGGGCGTTGGAAAGTGAAGGCTTGAACGTGAAGGTGGGTCCAGCAGCATGTGTGTGCAGTTGTCCAAGTGTGCTCCTGGAAAGTGAAGGCTGGAACATGAAGGTGGGTCCAGCAGCTTGTGCGCCTGGGCGCTGGAAAGTAAAGGTGCAGCGTTAGTTGGCGAGGGGCGTGGCGCTGATGGCCGAGGGGTGCGGCGCTGATTGCCGAGGGGTGCGGTGCTGGTTCAAGGGCACCTAGGTGCTCACTCTTATTTTCCTGGGCACTGGGGCACTGGTTCATGGGCGCCTAGGCGCTCATTCTTGTTTGCCTGGGCGTTGGGGCGCTGGACAGTGAGAGGCGCGGCGCTAGGTTGAAGCTGTTCTGGGGGCCTGAACTGTGTCTACTAAAACTGTCATAACTTTCTCTAGAAAAATACTTTTTATGAACTGTAAAATTCTCCAGAAAATAGACTTCCGGATCTTTCTACACGTATATGGCTCATCTCTTAGTTCTTCCTAAGTCAATACAATTTAATCTGCAAAGATGATTGATCTGTATGGGAAATTCTGGCAATTTAGTGAAACTCCTTCAGCTTGTATGCAGAAGTGCACACACTAGTGTGCCTACCCTTAACTTGTTCCAAAGTGATGCACACACTTGTGTGTAGTCTTTTAACTCAATGTAATTTATTGCTCCAACCTTGGTTTAGACTTTTAATCATCTTTAAATCATATTTGGAAATGTCTAAACCTTGGACAAAAACGAGCACCGACACCCAAGATCTTTTGGCGCTTTAAACATGGATCGCTTTATCATCTCTTTTGTACTCAAAGCACCTGAAAATGCATCGAATTAAGTCAATGATTTATGAATAACACTTTAGAGTTATCAACATGTAAAAGTACGATTACGACCGAGATTAACCCTAAAGTGTTAACAATTAAGTATTGTTTAGATGCATTTTATGACTCTCATCAACAGTAGGATGCATGGCTACTACCAGGACATAGGTAGAGAAGAGAGCCATGGGAGAGTGCACAGCAGTATGCATGGCTACTACCGAGATAGAGGTATATGAGAGAGCCACGGGAGAGTGCACAGCAGCATACATGGCTACTACCGGGACAGGGGTAGAGGAGAAAGCCATGGGAGAATGCATTCCAAACTGAGATTTGGAGGGAGGAGCTGCTACCACTGCCATAAGGAGGGTCATGTCAAGAAAGATTGCAAGAAGATGACAAGGGATAGAGGAGAAAGCCATACTAAGAATGGAGAGGCTTCAGTTGCCAAAACAGAACAGCAAGATGGTGAAGTTCTTGTTGTATGCTCGGATGTGAGCAAGGGGCAAGAAGATAGTGGGAAATGGATCTTGGATACCGGGTGCACTCATCATATGTGCCCTCACTGGAGTTGGTTCAAGAATTTCAAGGAAACCAATGATGAAAGGGTTTTCTTGGGGAATGATATTTCTTACCAAGTGAGAGGCATAGGAGACATCCAGGTGAGGATGTTTGATGGAATGACAAGGTTGCTGGAAAATGTGAGGTATCTCCCAGATTTGAGGAGGAATTTGATCTCACTGGGGTAGCTGGATTCCATGGGGTATACATGAAAAGTAGAGGGAGGAAAGATCAAGGTGGCCAAGGGATCTTTGGTAGTGATCAAGGCAGCAAGAAACGATGGACTCTATGAGATGATCGGAGAGATAGAAATCAATGATCAAGCAGCAAGCTTGATGGCTGAGATGGATAGGGCAGCCTTTTGGCACACTTGCTTGGGACATATGAGCGAAGAGGGCCTGCAAGTTCTCAGCAAGGATGGCCTACTTGGTGGAGATAAAGTAGAGGAACTTGATTTCTGCGAGTGTTGTGTTCTTGAGAAGCAACACCGGGTCAGCTTCAACACTAGAGTGCACAAGTCTAAGGGCATTCTTGACTACATTCGTGTGGACCTTTGGGGACCAGTAAGGACACCAACATAGGGAGGTAACATTTACTTTCTGTCTTTAATTGATGATTATTCAAGAAGAGTGTTGGTTTATTTAGTTAGAAATAAATTAGATGCCTTGAATAAGTTAGTGGTGTGGAAAGGGCTGGTAGAGACTCAAATGAGTAGATTAGTTAAGGGGATAAGAACTGATAATGGCTTAGAAATTTTTAACCAAGAATTTGATCAATTCTGTAGGTTAAATGGCATTATAAGACATAGGACAGTTGTGGAAACCCCTCAGCAAAGTGGAGTTGCTGAGTGGATGAATAAGACCTGATGAGAGTCATAAAATGCATCTTAATAGTACTTAATTGTTATCATTTTAGGGTTGATCTAGGTTTTAATTGCACTTTTATACGTTAACAGCTATAAAGTATCATTCTTGGATAATTGATCTATTTCGGTGCATTTTCAGGTATTTTAAGCTCAAAAGAGGAGGAAAAGTTATCATTGCTTGAGGCATAAAGACTCGAGGTATACTGGAGTGAAGGAATGCTTCCAGAAGGACAAGATGGAGGGTTTAAAAGAGCAACAGCTGCTGCCCGCACTGGAAATGAGTTTCATTAAATTGCCAGATCAATCCTCTTTGCAAATTAAACTGTATTGATACAAGAAGAACCAGGAGATGTGCCATATATTCTTAGAAATATCCAGAAGTCTATTTTCTGGAGAATTTTACGGTTCATAAAAATGATTTTTCTAGAGAAAGTTATGGCAGTTTAAGTAGACAAAGGTCGGGCTGTGCGGGATTTCAGCGTGAAGGGCATATGAAGGCTTAAATCCCACATCCCACATCGGTTAGAAACACATTTCTATATCCCACATCCCACATCAGATTGGAAACACATTGCACTCATGGTATTTGCCTATATAAGACCCATTCCACTTCAGCTTTAAGAACCATCGGAGAATCTGAGATCATCAGAAAGTGAATCTAGAGGGCCTTTAGGAGCAATCCAGAGGGCCCTTAGAAGGAATCCGAAGTACTTTTGGAGGGCAAGCTGAGGAATCGCTGAAGCTTTCGCTACCAAGGGGAAGATGATCGTTGAGAGGCCAGAGGCAACTCGAGGACGCATGAGCCCCATGGCTGGCTAGTCTCCAAGCAAGGTGAAGGGATGAATCCCTAGGTGTAGTTGTTCTTATTTTCCTTTATTTGATTCAGTTGTAGTTTGGTATTATTTTCATTAAACATTGTTATATTTTATTCTTTAATTTAATTAGTAGATTTCTTATTAGTCCGGTGATTGCATGCTTCTTTTCCATATAAGTCTAGTCATGCTCTTCTTATGTGTATTTGTTTGGGTGTGATTGAGACGGGTAGATCTCTTTTATAGATTTGTCCATTGCTGCGGTATTATCATTTAGATGTATCGTCGTCTTTTGATAATTTACAAGTTAGGTCATGTGTGCTTGAAATAAAGAATAATTCATATCAATTACATTAGGGTTTATACATGCGCTTTAATTGAATATTTGTTGATTGCCTGTTTGGGATGTGAAACTTGCAATCGAGATAAAAACAACTGAATCAAGTTAGGATTAGGGCAACGAACCTAGGGAGGATTTTCGGAACCTTGTTGTTTCTTTATTATATTAGCCATCAATTATTTACATAATTTTCACACAATCAACAATTCAGATTTTGTCACTTTAACTTTTATCGTTTGTGTTGAGGTTTACACCTTCTTTTGTAATTAGTTTGTTTTCCTGTAGAATCGACACCCCAAAGCTATACTACAATACCGCGTTATATTTTGGGTGTAATCAAATTTTGGCACCGTTGGCGGGGAAACGCGCTTAAATACAAAGAAGATTGTCAACTTTTGACATGACGGTAGAAGAGTTGTAAATAGTCTTTCTTTTCAGCAGCTGTAAAGGCGGTAACTTTGTTCTTTGTTTTAGCTTGCTACATTAATTTCTTATTTTTTTATTTTATTTGATTCTTTCTTTTTAAAATATTTTTGTTATTTTGTGATCTTGCATGCCCAGATATAGAGACACTTTGGGTAGATTTGCTTGTAGGCCTGTGCTAGAGTCAGGATTAAACTTTTTAAACCCTTTATTTGATAATTCATCTAGTCCTGAGGATAATGAGTGAACACGAAGATCAACCTACTAGGACCTTCAGGATTACCTCCACCCTACACACACAACCACACCATTTTGCATCATGTTTCCAGCTAACATTCCCCAATTAGATCTTAAAACAGGGATGATACAGTTACTCCCTACATTTTATGGCATGGAAAATGAAAACCCATATGTGCACATTAGGGAGTTTGAGGAAGTAGTTGCGACATTTCATAGTCAAGGTGCAATTGCTGACATTGTGCGACTTAAGTTCTTTCCTTTCGTTTTGAAGGATAGAGCTAAGAGTTGGCTATACTCACTGAGACCATGATCTATTGGGTCGTTGACTGAGATGACTCGGGCCTTCTTTAACAAATACTTCCCTCAACATAAGACTAATGCTTTGAAAAGACAAATCTCCACATTTGCACAAAAGGAAAATGAGACTTTGTATTAGTATTGGGAGAAATTTAAGGAGCTTTTAAGTATGTGTCCACTCCATGGGTATGAAAATTAGTGTTTAGTGAGCTATTTCTATGAGGGTCTTACATATAGAGAGTGCCAATTCGTAGAGATGATGTGTAATGGTGAATTTTTGGAGAAAGATCCTGATGAGGCCATAGAGTACCTCAATGAGCTTGCTGAAAAAGCTTTCAGTTGGACTGGACCTAGTACTACTAAAAGCACAAATAGGTCACGACCTTAGGGAAGAGGATAACCTTAAGGCTAAGGTTGAGATGCTCACTAGGGAACTAGAGGTATTAAAGACTAAGAGCTTAAAGCCAACACATATAGTTAATCATGCAAAATCTTTTGAACCATGTTTTGTGTGTGGCGGGGTAGATCATGTCGCCCAAGAGTGTCCCACATTTGCTGAGATGAGAAGGATGTATAAGGAACAATGTAATACCTTAGGCATGTACAAGAAGCCTTTGACACCCTTCTCTGATACTTATAATCCGAGATGGCGAAATCACCCCAATTTCAGCTGGAAGTCTGAAAACCAGCAGCTTGCACAACCCCCTGCACCATATCTTGAACCATATCATGCACCCATGTCTTCTAGGAGTTCTTTAGAAGACACTTTACATGCTTTTATTGAAGCACAGGGGAAGACTAATCAAAGGCTTGAATCTTTAATTGTGCAGGTTATTGAAGAACATAAAGAGATAAAGAGCCAAGTGTCCAAGTTAATGAGCTACTTGAGTGTGACTGAGCAAGGTAAGTTTCCTTCTCAAGCTTAGTCCACACCTCATGGTCAGCACCTGGTGCAACAGAATGTGAAGGAGGTGAATGCCATTGAGATAGTAAGTGGTAAGTTATTACACATCCCAACAACGAAAAAATCAGAGGATGTGGACGAAAGCCACCAAACATACATGATGGACTTATTCATGGAAAAGGTCAAGCACCTTAATCCATTGGAGTCCACCCTCACCCTCGGCTTCAGAAGAGCATATGTCAAGCCAGAATTTGCGGATGTTACTGATGACATCCTTGAGGCCTCTCAAAAGCATACAAGCACCGAATTTGGCAATGAAGCAGTGGTTGGTGCATTCAACCTATGTTTTTCTAGGAGGGAATAAGGGCGTCTGGCTGAAGACATAAAACTTAGCGCTCATGGAAGGCACCCCACAGCATATCCTTTTACTATTATTATTTTTCTTTGTTGTTTATTATTCGCATTTTTTTTCTTCTGTTTTCCAGTATTAACTTGGTATTTCATTTTCAAGGAAAAATATATGAAGCAGTTCAAATGGTGGAGCACAATTTTCAGCTTCTGTGCACCTTTGGCTACAAGGGGAGTCTCCTTTACTCTTTCTTTTACATTGAAGTCAATGCAATTTTTAAGTTGGGGTGGAGGAAACGCATCTCTTTGTTTCCATATTCTTTATTTCCATACATTTTTTTTCTTTTTCCATTGAATTGCTTAATGTCATTTTCCTTTTTGTTTATTTCTAGCATGCTTGGTGTTAGCCTTAGAGTTAATTCACATGTCAATGATATGAGCTTAATTGAGATAGCAGATAGCATGTAGAAGAAGTTAAATCTTGCTTCGGTTTGAAATTAATTTAAGTATCAATCTTCATTTGGTTTGAGACTCTAGTTTGTGGTAAGATTGTATGATTAGTCTTAAACATTTAGAGAAATTTTATGTGTGATTGTTTTATGAATACTTTTGTGGTCTTAACAAGCTCTAGAACTTACTTGATAATCACTTGAGGCGAATTCCTAGAATGCACACTACTTAGGATATGATATAGGCCATTTTTGAACCGTTTAAGCCTTTCAAACCTATCATTGCTATATTTATCACTAGTCACCTATTTGAGCCTTTTTCTTGAAAAGAAAAATTGAGCATTGTTTCTTTCAATAAACCATTTACTTACCTTTATGAGCCTAAAAATATTTTATCCTTACCTTTCTTTTAAAAGAACTTAGTTATACACATGTTGTGAGAAGCACTTAAAAGGAGTAAGGGTGGAAATATGAAAAAAAAATATTACTACCACAAACCAAGTACATTAAAAGAGATAAGTTGGGGGTTGTGGAAAAGAAAAAAAAAATGATGATGAAAAAGAAGGTGAATGGTTATGTGCCAAAATAAAAAATAAAAAAAAATGAATTATGGCAAAGAAAGAAGAAAGAAAGAGAAGAAAAAAATGGTGATTTGTTGAAAGAAATGCTCAAAAAATGGTTGAAAGAGTTGGGTGTTGAAGTAAAGGTTATCAATTGCTTAAAGTGATTATGTTTAAAGCTAAGAGATTGAGTTCTTTTACTTGTGAATCCTTCCCGTTCTTCCTTAGCCTTTACCTTAGCCTAACGTTACAAGCTTATTAAAGACCTTTTGATCCAATGTAGTGTGATTTTTCTACAATAGTGGAGAGTGATTTGAAAAGTGAGCCTATGGAGCTTGTTTTTGTGAGTGATGTCATGCAATTTATTATGTTTTTAGAGGCTAAGACTTGTATTCATGAATGTTATGCATAAAATCATCTGGGTGTTCAGATTAATGGTTTGTGGTAAGATGGATGTTAAGAGTCAATAACGATTTTAAGATTGATGTTTGGATTACTTTTGGATTTGGGCGAAATTTAATGATTCTTTGTGCCATGTGTTATGTGTAATTTTTTAGACAAAATGTGAATTACTCTTAGTTAACACTAATATTGCTTTTCATTTACTCTGATTCCCACTGTAGAATTCATCTCTTGTTTTCGCTTGAATTGCTAGGGACAGGCAATAAGCTAGTTGGGGGTTGTGATGAGAGTCATAAAATGCATCTTAACAATACTTAATTGTTATAATTTTAGGGTTGATCTAGGTTTTAATTGCACTTTTATACGTTAACAGCTATAAAGTATCATTTTTGGATCATTGATCTATTTCGGTGCATTTTCAGGTATTTTAAGCTCAAAAGAGGAGGAAAAGTTATCATTGCTTGAGGCATAAAGACTCGAGGTATACTGGAGTGAAGGAATGCTTCTGGAAGGACAAGATGGAGGGCTTAAAAGAGCAACAGCTGCTGCCCGCACTGGAAATGAGTTTCATTAAATTGCCAGATCAATCCTCTTTGCAAATTAAACTGTATTGATACAAGAAGAACCAGGAGATGTGCCATATATTCTTAGAAATATCCAGAAGTCTATTTTCTGGAGAATTTTACGGTTCATAAAAATGATTTTTCTAGAGAAAGTTATGGCAGTTTAAGTAGACAAAGGTCGGGCTGTGCGGGATTTCAGCGTGAAGGGCATATGAAGGCTTAAATCCCACATCCCACATCGGTTAGAAACACATTTCTATATCCCACATCCCACATCAGATTGGAAACACATTGCACTCATGGTATTTGCCTATATAAGATCCATTCCACTTCAGCTTTAAGAACCATCGGAGAATCTGAGATCTTCAGAAAGTGAATCCAGAGGGCCTTTAGGAGCAATCCAGAGGGCCCTTAGAAGGAATCCGAAGTACTTTTGGAGGGCAAGCTGAGGAATCGCTGAAGCTTTCGTTACCAAGGGGAAGATGATCGTTGAGAGGCCAGAGGCAACTCGAGGACGCATGAGCCCCATGGCTGGCTAGTCTCCAAGCAAGGTGAAGGGATGAATCCCTAGGTGTAGTTGTTCTTATTTTCCTTTATTTGATTCAGTTGTAGTTTGGTATTATTTTCATTAAACATTGTTATATTTTATTCTTTAATTTAATTAGTAGATTTCTTATTAGTCCGGTGATTGCATGCTTCTTTTCCATATAAGTCTAGTCATGCTCTTCTTATGTGTATTTGTTTGGGTGTGATTGAGACGGGTAGATCTCTTTTATAGATTTGTCTATTACTGCGGTATTATCATTTATATATATCATCGTCTTTTGATAATTTATAAGTTAGGTCATGTGTGCTTGAAAGTAAAGAATAATTCATATCAATTACATTAGGGTTTATACATGCGCTTTAATTGAATATTTGCCGATTGCCTGTTTGGTGATGAGTCTTAAATATTGCATATTTAAGACCCTTAACTTATATTTGTTATGCTCTTAGTTAGTAGTATTTCACTTTATTTTATGTCTTTTTTGTATTTTGTGTATTTTTATAAGTTTGTGGAGAAAATGAAGCATTTTAGGAGATGTGAAGCTTCAGGAGCAATAGCGATCGATCGCACTATGCTGCGATCGAGCGCATGGTCAACAATCCCACATCGAAATGTTTTTAGTACAGTGCATCTTCGATTGAGCGCACAAGACACGCGATCGAGCGCACATGCGATCGTGCGCACAAGACATACGATCGATCACACATGAGATCGATCGCACCATTCTGCAATCGAGCACACTCGGGCTAGTATCCCACATCGAATCTGAAACCTACAGTGCTCCAAGACTCCCCCTATATAAACACCATCTAACTTCATCATTCAATGTACAATTCCTAGGCCACTTTGGTGTTAACCAGTGGACGTCTGCTAGCATTCTGGTGGATCTCGAAAGCTTTTCTACCACGAGGGGAAGCGCCGCCCATCAGCGAGTGGAATTTCTCCCATGTAAAGTTATTTATTTCTTTTTATTTAGTTGTTTTATTTTAATGTTTAGCACTTTTATTATGAATTGTAGTTTCATAGTTATGAGTGGCTAGAATCTTCAGCTAAGGTTGAAGATGAAGCCTCGCCGTTGTTTGGCATAGTAGTTCAGATTTGCTTATACAAATCTGACAATTTTTTTAGTATAAATGTTCTATCAATTATTTGAGTTAATCTTGTGATTGACTGAGTTTAAATTGTTCTGTTGGATATTCCCTGTGTTTCATCTGATGGATACATCGAATTGTTTTCGATTAAATTGGATTTCCTTTGTGATTTGTTAAGAGCAAATACATTGGATGCTTTTGGTTTAATTGGTATATTTGTTGTTTTTTTTGTCTTAAGTTGGATTCATGGAATCTTTTGATAGGCTATCTTTAGAACATTGAGATATATGCTTAACTTTGGAGGGGTGGATTCAGAAACCTTAGTCTTTTTATTAGTTTTTAAAATCAATTTAGTTTAGCTTTTATTTATTTTGCAACATATAATTACAAATCAAAACTCGAAGCTAGGTTAAGATAAGATTAGTTTAGATAAATTTATATTTTCACAATGCAATTCCCTGTGGATTCGACCTTGCACTTACACAATGCTATATTGCAAACGACTCGTGCGCTTGCGAGTAATTTAAAACTCACAACAAGTTTTTGGCGCTGTTGCCAGGGAATTGTTTTGTTTGTGAAATTTTTGTCTGAATTAATTTTATTTTTCTACTAGTTAGTTAGCATTATTTGTTTGATTTTTCTGTTTGGCAATTTTATTTTATTTGTTTCTATTTGTTTATTAAAAAAAAACAAAAAAAAACATTTTTTTGCAAATTTTTGCTGGTAGGTTATTTTAGTGCTTTTTGTGCAGTTTATGCTTGGTCGGAGATCCTTGAATTTAGATTTGACACATTTAGATCCCGACTTAGAAAGAACTCTTAGGAGGCAGAAGAGAGCACCAGTTGAAATGGGAGAAAATTTTAGGAATGCAAATCATCCTGAACATGTAGAGCAACCTAGAGCTTGGAACGTGGATTCCACTACATCCCTTAGGGATTTGTTCGCACCCATTGCGACCAGTGCATCTTCTTGCATAGTGTTGCCACCTACTAATGCCACCCATTTTGACTTGAAACCCCATGTCATCTAACTCCTACCCTCATTCCATGGCCTAGATCTTGAAAATCCTTATAGCCATGTAAAGAAGTTCAAAGATATTTGTGCTACACTCAAATTTCAGAACTTCTCTGAGGAGTCAGTCCATCTTCGACTCTTCCCTTTTTCTCTTCACGATAGAGCTAGGGCGTGGTTGGATTCCAACACGCCCGTGTCTATTACATCTTGGGAAAACCTGCTTAGCAAATTTTATCAGAAGTTTTTCCCAATGTCTAGAGTGAATGAGTGCCGAAAGGAGATTAGCTCTTTCACTCAGGATAAGGATGAAAAATTTTCTGAGAGTTGGGAGCGCTTCAAAGAGCTACTGATCAGATGCCCTCCACATGGATATGAGAAGTGGAGACTCGTTCAGTTCTTCTACCAAGGGTTGACTCAACCCAACCGTAGCATGATCGAGTCTATGAATGGGGGCATTCTTGAGTCTAACAGGAGATGAAGCATATATGGCGTTGGACAAGTTGTCCGACAACTCGCAGTAGTGGGATTTTTCAAGCTGTCGAGATAAGTCCATTCGTGCTCCTAAGAGGGGAGGCATCATTGAGGCCAGGGAGGACGCTGATTTGAGAATAAAGTTAGATGTCCTCACTAAAAAGATTGACGCTCTCACTGTGAGCCAATCCATCAATGCTGCCAACACATTCAATGTTGAAAGCTGTTCCATCTGTGCTAGTCCCATGCATCTAGCACAGAATTTCCCATCAATGTCGGCTTGTGCCGAGTATCCTATGGAACAAGTAAATGCTTTCAATGACTATCAAAGGCAGTCAAATGGATTGTACTCCGAGACGTACAATCCAAGGTGGCGGAACCACCCAAATTTTTCATGGAGGCAGAACCAACTAATGAATCAAGGAGGAGCCCCTCATAATACTCAAAATCAATATCCTCCTGGATTTTCCCAACAAATTCCTAGTCATGGTCATTCTGCCCATCCAGCACCATTACCTACTTACCAAGCTCCCACTCAAACACCAGCGCTAGTTTCACAGTCACTAGAGGACACCATTACATGAAAATGAATAGCCAATCTATGAGCGACTTAAGGAGTGCAACAATGGTAAACACCCAAGCAATTGCCAAGCTGGAGAGTCAAATAGGGCAAATTGCAAGTCACTTGGGTGAGAGAAAGAAGGGGAAGTTCTCCAGTCAGCCCGTGCCCAACCCGAAAGGACAATTTATGGTTGGGAGTTCATCAACTCCTACGCACGGGGAGGAACAAGAAGAAGAGAGATGCTGAGCCATCTACAGCCACACCTACTGAGAAAGACCCTCCTAGGTCGTTTGTACCTAGAGCGCCTTACCCCGACAGACTATAGGCGCCCAAGAAAGGAGGGAAGTATGAGGAAATTCTGGAGGTATTCAAACAGGTCCAAATCAATATCCCATTTTTAGATGCCATCCATCAAGTGCCATTATATGCCAAGTTTTTAAAGGACTTGGTCACTATCAAGAGGAGGATGAATGTCCCAAAGAAGGTATTTTTGACTAAGTAGGTCAACTCAATCCTTCAGTGTAAGCTACCCATCAAGTATAAGGATCCGGGGTGTCCTAGCATCTCTTGCACGATAGGAGTCAGCCATATTGAGAGGGCTCTTTTGGATATAGGGGCGAGTGTAAATCTTCTACCCTACTCAGTCTATTTGCAGTTGGGGTTAGGAGAATTGAAGCCCACATCCACGACGCTTCAATTGGCTGACAGGTTAGTGAAAAGACCACGGGGAATAGTTGAGGACGTCTTGATAAAAGTGGATAAATTCTATTTCCCAGTGGATTTTATTGTGCTTGACACAGAGCCAGTCCAGAATGTAGGGATTCAAATACCGGTGATTCTAGGGCGACCATTCTTAGCCACAGCTAATGCCCTAATCAATTGTAGGACAGGGGTGATGAAGATCTTCTTCAGAAATATGACAGTGGAGTTGAACATCTTTGGTATCACTAAGCAACCACTGGAATATGATGGAGTGAGAAATGTATGCTTGCTAGAGGAGATTCTTGAGGAGACTATTGATGAATCAAGCATTGAGGATCCCCTGGAGGCGTGTTTTGCTCACTTTAGAGAGGACTTGGGCTTAGATAAGCTACTCGAGGAAGTGAATGCCATTTTGGAGTCTTATCCTCAAGAAAGGAATGAGACAGAGGAAACTGCAGCACTTGAACCCCCCAAGAAGGAACTTAAGCCTTTATCAGATAATCTTAAGTATAAGTTCCTAGGTCCAGCCAATTATTTGCCTGTGATTATAGCTTCCGATTTGGGTGAGGCTCAAGAGGAGAAATTATTAGATGTTCTAAGAAAGCACAAGGAAGCTATCGTTTGGACTATTGAGGATATTAGGGGAATCAGCCCCTCGGTGGTGATGCACAAAATATATTTGGAGGAGAATACCAAGCCATCGAGGGAGCCACAAAGAAGGCTCAACCTAGCTATACAAGAGGTTGTGAGGGCAGAAATAATTAAGCTGTTAGATGTAGGGATCATTTATCCCATCTTTGATAACAAGTGGGTGAGCCCGATTCATGTCGTGCCCAAGCGAGTGGGATTGACGGTAGTAAAGAATAAGGACGATGAGTTGGTGCCAACTCGTGTTCAGTCAGGGTGGAGAGTGTGTATAGACTACCGTAAGCTGAACATTGCCACAAAGAAGGATCACTTTCCACTGCCATTTATTGATTAGATGGTGGAGCGTTTGGCTGGGCACGGGTATTATTGTTTTTTGGATGGTTATTCTGGATATAACCAGGTCCTCGTGGACCCCGAAGATCAGGAGAAGATGACGTTTACCTGTCCTTTTGGGACATTTGCCTATCGTCGCATGCCCTTTGGGTTATGCAATGCACCCGCTACTTTTCAGCGATGCATGGTCAGTATATTCTCTGACATGGTAGAGTGGTTCTTAGAGATTTTCATGGACGACTTCTCCGTCTTTGGTTCAACCTTTGAAGAGTGCCTGCACCGTCTCACTTTGGTTTTAGTGCGGTGCAAGGAGAAGAACCTAGTACTTAATTGGGAGAAGTGCCATTTTATGGTTAAGCAAGGCATTGTACTGGGGCATATCGTATCTCATCAGGGGATTGAGGTCGACAAAGCGAAGGTGGACCTGATTTCCAACCTTCCACCCCCACGTACGGTGAAGGAGGTTCGATCTTTCTGGGCCATGCAGGTTTCTACAGGTGATTTATCCAAAATTTCAGCAAAATCGCCAGGTCCTTGTGCCAGTTATTACAAAAGGATGCCCTGTTTATATTTGATGAGGACTGTAAGAAAGCATTTAGGGATCTGAAGAAGATTCTGACGTCCACACCCATTATTCAGCCACCCAACTGGGGTGTGCCTTTTGAGATTATGTGTGACGCATCAGATTATTTTGTTTGAGTTGTTTTGGGGCAGCGTGTTGATAAACTTCCCCATGTTATCTATTATGCAAGTCGAACTCTAAACGACGCACAACTTAATTATCTACCACTGAGAAAGAGTTGTTAGCAGTCGTTTTTGCATTATACAAGTTCAGATCCTACTTGTTAGGATCTAAGGTCATTATCTACTCAGATCATGCAGCCTTGAAGTATCTTTTCTCTAAAAAAGATGCTAAATCTCGTCTTCTCCGATGGATCTTGCTACTTCAAGAGTTTGACATCGAGATTCGGGATAAGAAAGGTTCTGAAAATGTGGTGGCGGACCATTTATCTAGATTGATTATGGATTTCACTGACGCCGCCATTCCCATTTCTGAGACCTTTCCTGATGAGCAGTTAATGCTCATTACTTAAAATCCCGCTCCATGGTTTGCTGATATAGTGAACTATCTTGTCACCGGATACATGCCTTTGCATTAGGGTTGACAAGATAAATCAAAGTTTTTAGCCATGGTATAACATTTTTTCTGGGATGATCCTTATCTGTTTAAGTATTGTCCCGATCAGATCATCAGAAGGTGTATTCCTGAGCATGACCAACCTAATGTCATCGCCTTTTGTTATGATCATGCTTGTGGAGGCCATTTCAGTGCTAAAAAGACCGCTGCAAAGATTTTGCAGTGTGGATTTTATTGGCCTACCATGTTCCGAGACTCTCACACCTGTTGTGTATCTTGTGAGCGTTGCCAAAAGCTAGGGAGTCTTTTTAGGAGGAATATGATGCCCCTCAACGCTATTCTGATTGTTGAGATTTTTGACGTGTGGGGCATTGATTTTATGGGACCGTTCCCAAACTCCTTTGGCAACTTGTACATTTTAGTTGCTGTGGACTATCTGTCCAAGTGGGTGGAGGTCGTTGCGTGCAAGACCAATGACCACAGAGTTGTGGTCCAGTTCTTGAAGGACACTATTTTTTCTCGTTTTGATACGCCTCGAGCAATTATAAGTGATGGAGGTAAGTACTTTTGCAACCGGATTTTTGAGCAGTTGATGAAGAAGTATTTCATCACACACAAGGTTGCCACCCTATATCACCCGCAGACAAGTGGACAAGTGGAAATTTCTAATCGCGAGATCAAACACATTTTAGAGAAAACTGTGAACCCTAGTAGAAAGGATTGGTCTCTGCGATTGACCGATGCACTGTGGGCATATCGGACAGCCTTCAAGACGCCAATTGGCATGTCTCCCTATCGTATTGTGTATGGAAAGACATGTCACCTTTCGGTCAAATTAGAGCATCATGCGTATTGGGCTATCAAGCAGCTGAATTTCAATCTTTCCAAGGCTGGTTCACAACGGAAGCTCCAACTCAATGAATTGGAGGAGCTGCGGAATGATGCATATGAGTGTGCCCGATCATAAAAGGCACAAATGAAGAAGACTCGTGACCAACACATTTTGAGACGAGCTTTTGAGCCGGGTCAAAAAGTTCTTCTTTACAATTCACGCTTACATCTTTTTCCAGACAAGCTCAAATCTCGTTAGACAGGCCCATTTATTATTTGGTCAGTTTTTTCTCATGGAGTCATCGAGATTGAGGATCCCAAGAATGGTAACACTTTAAAGGTAAATGGACAAAGGCTAAAACCATTCTTGGAGTTGAGGAGTCCAGACATAAAGATGATATTATTGGAGGATCCTAGTTACTCTGATTGAGTGTTGTCTACTAGGGAGAGTCTGGCTGAAGACTTTAAACTTAGCACTCATTGGAGGCACCCCACAGCTTATCTTTTTTGTATATTTCTTAATTTTTATGATTAATGTTTGTTTCCAGTATTTTTTGTTTTCCAGTTTTTATTTTTCAGGGACAATGCGTACTTCAATTCAAGTTTGGGGGTATGCTATGAGCCATACTAGTCCAGATAGTTCTCCATATTTCAGGTCAGCTCTTTCCATATTAGTCACACATTGGGGTCAATGTGTAATTTAAATTTGGGGGTATGGGAGACACATCACACACTTTGTCCTAATTTGTTGTCTTTTCGTCGTAAAGATAAATGCATGTTCATGTTCGTCTAAAAATTTTGGTTGATCTGAAAAATTGTGATGTGATTTCATTGGTGAGTTTAAAACTTTGAACACATGATATGATGATAGAGTTTAAACTTTAGTTACTTACTTTAGGCATTTTTGAGAATTCACATGTTTGATCTAATCTCACACGAGCACATTAGCACATATTTGTGTGAGGTATGACATGTGAGTTGAATGTATACGTTTCCGTATCTTAACTGAAACCGGATGACTTGTTGGATAAACACTTGGGCATATATAAAAAATATATATAAAAAAAAACTACTAATATTTATAATGATCATCATCAATAAATTTTTCACTGAGTAACTTGACCTCTTTCCTCAGTAAGCAGTGAGTGTTCATGTCAAAAGGTACAAATCTGACATTTTTTTTAGTATAAATGTTCTGTCAATTATTTGAGTTAATCTTGTGATTGATTGAGTTTAAATTGTTCTGTTGGATATTCCTTGTGTTTCATCTGATGGATACATCGAATTATTTTCGATTAAATTAGATTTCCTTGTGATTTGTTAAGAGTGGATACATTGGATGCTTTTGGTTTAATTGGGATATTTGTTGTTTTTTTATCTTAAGTTGGATTCATAGAATTTTTTGATAGGTTATCTTTAGAACATTGAGATATATGCTTAACTTTGGCGGAGTGGATTCAGAAACCTTAGTCTTTTTATTAGTTTTTAAAATCAATTTAGTTTAGCTTTTATTTATTTTGCAACATATAATTACAAATCAAAACTCGGAGCTAGGTTAAGATAAGATTAGTTTAGATAAATTTATATTTTCACAACGCAATTCCCTGTGGATTAGACCTCGCACTTGCACAACGCTATATTGCAAACGACTCATGCGCTTGCGAGTAATTTAAAACTCACAACATTTGGGATGTGAAACTTGCAATCGAGATAAAAACAACTGAATCAAGTTAGGATTAGGGCAACGAACCTAGGGAGGATTTCCGGAACCTTGTTGTTTCTTTATTATATTATCCATCAATTATTTACACAATCAACAATTCAGATTTTGTCACTTTAACTTTTATCGTTTGTGTTGAGGTTTACACCTTCTTTTGTAACTAGTTTGTTTCCTTGTGGAATCGACACCCCAAAGCTGTACTACAATACCGCGTTATGTTTTGGGCATAATCAAGACCCTTATGGAAAAGGTTAGGTGCATGTTAAATGGATCCTAATTACCCGAATGTTTTTGGGGAGAAGCTGTGGCTACAGCTGCATACTTGGTAAATAGATCACCCTCTAGAGCTTTAGAGCTCAAAACTCCCATGGAGATGTGGAGTGGAAAACCCCCTAAGTTGGACAAACTTAGGACTTTTGGTTGTGCTGCGTATGCACTACAAAAGAATGATAGACTTAGCCCAAGATCTAGAAAGTGTGTGTTTCTAGGATATAGGGAAAGGGCTAAGGGGTATAGGTTGTGGTCCTTAGAGAAAGAAGGATTGAAACTCATAATAAGTAGGGATGTTAATTTTAATGAATTGTTATTTCCCTATTTGGAAGAAATTAACCCTACAGGGCTAGTGAGCGAACCAGTTTGGTTCTTATGGAGTATTGCATCAAGGAGAACTTGGTTCAGGTAGAGCAAAGAAGACAAGAGGGTTCGGACCAGGTAGAGCCCTTGGATGAAGGTCAAGCTCAAGAAACTCAAGAAGAGGCTGAACAAGAAGAGGGTGATGCAGCAAGTCGGAATGACTACCAGCTCACAAGAAACCGAGAAGGAAGGCTGGTTAGACCACCTTCAAGATATGGGTTTGCAAATGCTAATGTAACAGCTCCTTGGACAGAAGGAGAGATGGTTGAACTAGAGACTTACACGGATGCCATGGAGTGTAAGGATTCGTCAAAGTGGCAGCTGGCTATGGAGGAAGAAATGGATTCTTTGAAGAAGAACAACTTCTAGGAATTGGTGAAAATTCCAGGAAAGCAGAAAGTTATGGAATGTAAGTGCACTTACAAGATCAAAGAAGGGTACCCTCCAGGGGATGAAGTCCAGAACAAAGCAAGGATGGTGGCGAATGGGTTCACAAGAAGAGAAGACATAGGTGTCACATAAACTTTCTCACCTGGACACAAGGTGGAGAAGATGGTGAGTATCCTCACCTATGTCATTGATGGGCTCTTGGTTTGGAATAGTAGGAAGAGGATGAAAAGGTTTACATCTCAACTCAGTGAGGAGTTCGAGAGGAAGGATCTCAACCTTACACAAAAGATCCTTGGGATGTGTATAATCCAAGAAAAGGAGAGAAACTGGTTAAGGGTTTCTTGGGCAATGGGTGTTCTCAGCAGATTTGTGAGTAATCCTGGAAAGAAGCATTTGCTTGGGATGAAGTGGTTGCTGAGGTATTTGAAGGCTTTGTGGCAGCCAATGGTAGCACTCACAACAACCAGGGCAGAATGCATAGCGGCTATGGAAGCCATAAAGGAGGCTATGGGGTACAAAGGGTTGTTGGACGAGTGGGAGGTCCTAAAAGAGCAGGTGGTGGTGTATTTAGATGGCCAAAGTGCATGACACTTATGGAGGAATCTGGTGTTCCATGAGGGGACGAAACATATGGATGTTCGGTATCATTGCATTCCGGCAAATGGTACGAAAGGATGCATTCATGTTGACAAAAAGACCACAGAAGAAAGCCCTGAAGATTTAGGCACTAAAATTCTACCTCTAAGTAAGTTCAATCATTGCCTTGGACTACTTATGATTGGAGTTGGTTAATTGATGACTCAAGATGAGTTTGGATCCCGAAGCTCTCTGCACAAAGGTTCAGGTTTTTTGAACACTTAGACAAAGGTAGAGATTGTTGGTATTTGTCTAATGTTCAAACGTGTCTAAGCATGGTTCAAAGATGGTTAAAGTCTAAACCAAGGTTGGAGAATTAAATTTTAGCAAGTTAAAAGGCTACATCCATGTGTGTGCATCAATTTGGAGCAAGTAGGGCAAGCGCACTGGTGTGCACACTTCAGCACACAATCAGGAAAGTGTGCACACTACTGTGTGGAGGTACAGCATCAGTGTGCGCCTAGGCACCCCTCCACCAGCGCCCTGGCACCCAGAATGAAGTCTCTTTGACCTGCACCAGTGCCTAGGCACTCCCCACCAGCACCATGGCATCCGGAAAGTGTGCAAAGGTGCCCTGCACAGCGCCATGGCGCCCCCTGTTCAGCGCCTAGGCGCTAGGCACACCAAAGCACACATGGACAACCTGCTTTAGCCTTCTCTTAGGTGCATGAGTGCAAGGTTAAAATGCACAGCACCACTTAGGACTGATGGAGGGCCAAGATTAAGTGGAGATCATGATCAAAGGGTGGGGATTGATTCACAGGAATGTCCAAGAAGTGGATGGCTATAAAAAGGGTTCCCTAGCCTCATTTTTCACATAAGAGAAAAATCATTGTTGTGACATAATGTGAGATCAAGTGTAATACAAGAGAGAATTGTGTGAGAGACTTAAACATAAGAGAGACTCTTTGTAGTGAGGTTGGTTGTAAAGAAGAGAGGTTAGTATAGAATTGATAGAAAGCATTGTATAGGTCTATCACTTTCTAGTTCTCTTCTTGGTTTCTTCAAGAACTTGATTTCTTGAAGGGGATTATTGTAAACTTGTAAGAACCATTGATTTAGTGCAGAGAGTTCGGAGGAACTCACGGGGACGTAGGCACATTTTCGAACCTTGATAACAATTGCTTGTCTTCTTTCTTTCTTTGATTTTCTGTTCCTGTTTTCGATTCCATTTCTTTCTACAAGTCACTCTAGACTTGGATGTTTGGAAGATCACCACCTGGGCATCTTGTCAAGGTGATTTCCAACAACCTTACATGATTAGCTACGTGTGTTTGCTGTAAGCTCTTAGTCTTTAACACATCTAGTTCCCTAGTGAGCATCTCGACCTTAGCCTTTAGGTTATCCTCTTCCCTAAGTTGGTAAATTCCACCACCATTTGTGTTCCCTATAGGTCGTGACCTATTTGTGCTTTCAGTACCACTAGGTCCAGTCCAAGTGTGAGCTTTTTCAGCAAGCTCATTGAGGTACGCTATGGTCTCATCAGGATCTTTTTCTAAAAACCCACCATTACACATCATCTCTACAAATTGACGCTCCCAATATGTAAGTCCTTCATAAAATTAGCTCACTAAGCACCAATTCTCATACCCATGGTGAGGGCACATACTCAATAACTCCTTAAATCTCTCCCAAGACTGATATAAAGTCTCACTATCCTTTTGTGCAAACGTGGAGATTTGCCTTTTTAAAGCATTGGTCTTATGTTGGGGGAAGTATTTATTAAAAAAAATCTGAGTCATCTCAGTCCACAACCCAATTGATCGTGGTCTCAATGAGTATAGCCAACTCTTACCTCTATCCTTTAAAGCGAAAGGAAAGAACTTAAGTCTCACAATGTCAGCAGTTGCATCTTGACTATGAAAAGTCGCAACTACTTCCTCAAACTCTCTAATGTGCACATATAGGTTTTCACTTTCCAAGCCATGAAATGTAAGGAGTAATTGTATCATCCCTATTTTAAAATATAAATAGCGAGTATTGGCTGGAAACATGATGCATGATGGTGTGGCTATGCGTGTAGGGTGGAGATAATCCTGAGGGGTTCTAAAGGGTTGATCTTTGTGTTCACTCATCTCTTCGGGACTAGATGGGTTGTCAACTAAAGGATTTAGAAAAGAATTTAATTCTGACTCTAACACAGGCCTACAAACAAATCTACCCAAAGTGTCTCTATATTGGGGCATGCAAGATCACAAAATAATAATAAAAAAAAAGAAACAACAAAAAAATAATGCAGCAAGCTAAAAGAGGGAACGAAGTTACCGCCTTTACAGACTGCTAAAAACAACTATCTACAATTCTTCTACTGTCTTGTCTCAAGGTTGACAATCTTCCTTGTACTTAAGTGCGTCTCCCTGGCAACGGTGCCAAAATTTGATTACGCCCAAAGAGTAACGCGGTAGTTGTAGCATAGCTTTGGGGTGTCGATTCCATAGGGAAACAAGTTAATTACAAGAGAAGACATAAACCTAAACACGAACGATAATAATCGAGTGAGAAAATATGAATTTTGATAATGAAGTAATTGTGAGAAAATAAATTGAATATTATGATAGAGAAACAACAAGGTTCCAAGAATCCTCCCTTGGTTCATTGCCTTATTCCAATCTTGATTCAATTCTTTTTATCTCGATTGCAAGTTTCACATCCCAAACAAGCAATCGGCAAATATTTAATCTAAGCATATATAAACCCCAATGTAATTGATATGAATTACTCTTACTTTCGATTTAAACACACATGACCTATCCTATAGGTTTATCAAGAAACAAAAATATATCATTAACAACAATATCGTAGTAATGGACAAACCTAAAAGATAAATCTACCTGACTCAATCACATCCAATAATCTTGACATAAGAAGAGCATGACTAGACTTATATCAAGGATAAAGATACAATCACCGGATTAAGAGAAAATATTATAATTAGATTAAAGAGTAACCCATAACAATTTTTGGCAATAAATCCTAATTACAACTAAACCAATAAAGGAAAATAAAGAATAACTACACCTAGGGAATCATCCCTTCACCTTGCTTGGAGATTAGTTTGCCATGGAACTCATGGTTGAACACTTTATTGGAGGAGAATGTGGCTACTTCTTTGAGTTTTCCAGACTTAATTCAATGTTTTATTACAAACCCTAAGTGGTCTATTTATAATGTACAAGGTCCAAGGGTGTTTTAGGGCTTAAAAAGTCTTAATTAGGTCATATCTCGGAGAAGTGGACTGGGTGGGCACTACGGCTCTCCTTTCCTTGCGCCGCGACTCTTGCCTAGTCTCTGGTTTCTTCCTTTTTGGAGGTCATGGCCCTCCTTTCGTTGCACCGGGGCTTTACCTAGGCTTGGCTTTCTCCCCTTTCTGGAGGTCGAGACCCTCCTTAGTCCAGGCCGCGGCTTCCACTGAAGCTTCTTTCTTGCTCTTTTGCTTTAGTTCTGGAGGTCGAGGCTTGGATATCTTCAGGCCACAGTGCACACATTCAAGACTTAATTTCTCTTCATTTATCCGTCCACATACACGCCTTCACTCATGTATGCCTCGAGTCTTTGTGCTTCAAGCAATGATAACTTATCATCCTCTTTTGAGCTTAAAGTTCCTGAAAATGCATCGAAATAGATCAATGATCCAAGAATGACACTTTAGAGTTGTTAACATATAAAAGTGCAATTAAAACCTAGATCAACCCTAAAATGCTAACAATTAAGTACTGCTAAGATGCATTTTATGACTCTCATCAAGTCCCTAGCAATTCAAGCGAAAACAAGAGATGAATTCTACGGTAGGAATCAAAAACAAAGTAAAGCAATGTTAGTGTTAAACTAGGAGCAATTCACTTTTTGTCTCAAAAATCGCACATAACACACAACATATAGAATCATTAAATATCATCCAAGTCCAAAAGTAATCTAAACATCAATCTTAAAATTGTTATCGACTCTTATCATCCATCTTACCACAATTCATTAATCCGAACACCCGGATGATTTTATGCATTACATTCATGAATACAAGTATTGGCCTCTAAAAACATAATAAATTGCATGACATCAATCACAAATCAAGCTCCATAGGCTTATTTTTCAAATCACTCTCCACTATTTTAGACAAAGTCACACTACATTGGATCAATAGGTCTTTAATAAGCTTGTAACGTTAGGCTAAGGTAAAGGTTAAGAAAGAACGGGAAGGATTCAACCAATAAAAGAACTCAATCTCTTAGTTTTAAACACATCCTTCTTTTAAGCAACGGATAACCTTACTTCAACACCCAACTCTTTCAACCATTTTTTTTATAAGAGCATATCTCTCAATAAGTCACCACTTTTCTTTTCTTTTCTTTTCTTCTTTCTTTGCTAAACTTCACTTCTCTTTTTCTTTTCTTTTCTATTTTGGCATAAGACTATTCACTTCCTTTTTTCATTTTTTTTATTCTTTCCACAACCTGATAAGGACACGGCTAACAAATGGGAGGTGGATCCTATTCAAGTTTCAATTGGTCAAGTTACAAGGGGCTTGAGCTAAACGGTTCATTCAAGTTCCAATTGGTCCAGTTATAAGGGCCCGAGCTAAACGGTTTAAGAAAACTCTCAATTAGCTTATTCAACACATTTGGGCTAAGAACCATCTTTGGGGGCCCAAGGATGATGCTATACATGATCCACAAGGATGGGTTTCCATGATCCAAAGGAACTTTCACTTTGGAATTTCAAGAGGACCCAACGACCAGAATTAAAATGGTCATATCTTCTTGCCCGCAACTCCAAATGGATTGAAACTTATTGGGATGGAAAGATGATGTCTTGAACTTCAATTTAGACCTAAGAAAGTTCCAAAAAGGATATCGTTTGGGCCTGTTATGATGGGCCTAAATCCAGCAGGCTGTTGCATCCAAATATTCTTCCACTTTGGGCTTGCACCTTGCACCTTTTCTTAATTGTTTCCTTCTGAATTTAATTGTTGCATTATAAGGCTTGCATGCCAAGTTAGGTACTTTCTTTATTTGGATTTTAGGTTACTGGAATTCTATTTAGGTTTATTTCCTATTTCGTAGTTTCCTATTCCTACCAGAAATTTGTTTAGCTTTATTTCCTATCTCTTAGTTTTCTTTTTTTCTAATTGGTTACAAATTCTCATGTATTTAAATAGCTATTGGCTTTTGGAATAAGACAATTCAGATTTGATTCATACTTTTGGAGAGAAATTTCTCTTTGGTTATTTTAGAACTTCTGAACTTATCGGAGTTCCCATGGCATTCATCTTCGACTTATCAATCAATCCTTCCATAATTGATTATAATATCTTGATTATACTAAGGTTTTTGCTTCAATATAAGCAACGGGTCGCGGTCTCAGTCTTCATTATACCAAGGTTCTTGCTTCAATATAAGCAACGGGTTGCGGTCTCACATAAATCTGCTTCTAGACGATCTTGGAAGTCTTCTTGATCCATCAATTTCTTAGTTCTTGGCGTGGATCATTTCAGTTGGTATTAGAGCCCTCTAGTTGCAGGTTTACTTATCTTTTGTTTTGATTCATAAAAAAAAGGTGAAAAAAATGAAGTTAAAAAAAAAAGGAACAAATTTCCAGTTTAGGAAAAAAAAAGGTGAAAAAAAAGAAAGTGCGTAATATTTAGATTCAGTCCTTTCAATTCTTATTTCAATTTCTCATCTTTGTTTCCTTATCTTATAGCCTTTAAATTAGCCTTTAAATCTGAATTTCATTGTGAGTTATTGGTGAATTTTTGTTGGAAACTTTGATACTTGTTCGGTTAGTTTGATAAAAACCTATAGAGGATTATTACGAGCGGAAAAAGGCAAAAGTGGTGAGCACATAAAAGGGAAAAAGCCAATCTGATTTTTGTGTGAAAACATGAGTGAAATTGAGTGACTCATTCTTTGAGTGAAACACGTGAGGGAGTGTGTGAGGTCCTTTTGTTTTTCTAATGTTGTTTTTGCAGCAAACATGTTAGACGACAGGAACAAAAATAATTCTGGAGATACATCGGGAGAGGGTGATCCGAAGTTGCTTATGGAGGCTTTAATGAGTGAGATGAGAAGAGTATTGAGAATGGAGATGGAACAGGTTCATGAGCGGATAAATAAGGAAGAGAATGCACGTGTGGGGCAGCAACAAAACGCTTCTAATGTGCATAGGAGGGAGAGAGAGTTTAAGATGAAGAATATTATGGGAATGGATTTGATGAAGAAGATGATCGGGAATCAGTTGTTAGCCATAAGAGATTTGGTGGTCGAGGTAGAGAAGCTAGGAATCGGGAAGATAATTACTTGGGTAGCATTAAGATGAAGATTCCATCGTTTCAAGGCAAAAACAATCTTGAAGCTTACCTTGAGTGGGAGAAGAAGATAGAATTAGTATTTGATTGTCATAATTATTCCGAGCTTAAAAAGGTTAAACTTGCGGCCATTGAATTTTTTGACTATGCGATTGTTTGGTGGGATCAACTAGTGTTAAATAGGAGGAGAAATAGAGAGTGTCCACTAGAGACTTGGGAGGAGATGAAAACCGTGATGACGAAACGGTTTGTTCCAAGCCATTACTACTGTGAGTTATACCAAAAATTGCAAAGTCTTACATAAGGTAGTCGGAGCGTGGATGATTATTATAAAGAGATGGAAGTAGTTATGATCCGAGCAAATATAGAGGAGGATCGAGAGGCTACTATGGCTAGGTTCTTGGCTAGTTTGAACCTGGAAATTGCTAATTCGGTGGAGTTGCATCATTATGTGGAGTTGGAAGATATGGTGCACATGGTTGTCAAAATTGAGGACCAACTCAAGAGGAGGGGCAACAATACATGATAAAACTCTAACTTGGGTTCATCTTGGAGGCCGAATTTTGTGAAGCAAGCCACGGCCAAGCCCAAAACCGAGCAAAAGCAAGAAAGTACCAGCCATGAAAATCAAGGTAAAACTGACTTTTCCTCCACTAGAAATCGTGATATTAAGGGTTTTAAATGCCAAGGCAGGGGTCACATAGCAAGCCAATGTCCAAACAAAAGAGTTATGGTATTGCGAGATAATGGTGAAATTGAAACCGAGGGCGAAGAAGATACCGAATCTATGCCACTATTGGAGGATGTGAGTGATGAGGAATACGCTGCCCAAGGAGAATTATTGGTTGCAAGGAGAGCTCTAAGTGTGCAAATCAAAGAAGATGACGAAGTGCAGCGAGAAAACATCTTTCATACTAGATGCCACGTGCAAAACAAGGTATGTAGTATGATTATTGATGGAGGTAGTTGTACTAACATTGCTAGCACTACAATGGTTGAGAAATTAGGGCTGCCAACGATTAAACATCCTTGGCCTTACAAGTTACAATGGCTCAATAATAGTGGTGAACTGAGGGTGAACAAACAGGTGCTAGTTTCCTTCCGTATTGGAAAATATGAAGATGAAGTTTTGTGTGATGTAGTTCCGATGCAAGCTGGACACTTGTTACTAGGCCGGCCATGGCAATTCGATCGGTGTGTTAAGCATGATGGCTTCACCAACAAATATTTGTTTGTAAGAAATCAAAGAACAATCACTCTAGTTCCATTAACACCAAAGCAGGTTTATGAAGATCAAGTGAGGTTACAAAAAGAGAGTGAGCAAACGAAAGAGAGTGAAAAAAAGAGAACGAATGAAAACCAAAAAGAGAAAATGAGAGAGGCCAGAAAAATTGAGATAGAAAATAAAAGAGTTGATTCGACCATTGAGAGAAAAACAAATTTCTATGTAAGAACGAGTGAAATAAAAAGAGTGATGATTTTAAATCAGCCAATGATTGTACTTTTGTACAAAGAGGCGTTAAACACTAACCAATTTGACTCATCTTTGCCTAGTTCTATTGTTTCTCTTTTATAGGAGTTTGATGATATATTTTCCGAGGAGATTCCACATGGCTTACCTCCTATTCGAGGAATTGAACATCAAATTGATTTCTTGCCCGGTGCTACAATTCCAAACCGACCAGCCTATCGAAGCAATCTCGAAGAGAAAAAGGAGCTACAAAGGCAGGTTAGTGAATTAATGGAAATGGGGTTCGTAAGAGAAAGCAAGAGCCTGTGCGCTGTTCCGATGATTTTGGTTCCTAAAAAGGATGGGATGTGGAGAATGTGCATTGATTGCCGAGCAATCAACAATATAACGGTAAAGTATCGACATCCTATTCCTTGTTTAGATGATATGCTAGATGAACTGCATGGTGCATGTGTATTCTTTCAGATTGATTTAAAAAGTGGATATCATCAAATAAGAATGAAAGAGGATGATGAATGGAAAACTGCTTTTAAAACGAAATATGGTTTATATGAGTGGTTACTTATGCCATTTGGACTAACAAATGCACCAAGTACCTTCATGAGATTAATGAACAATTTTTTGCGAGCTTTTATAAGCAGATTCATTGTTGTTTACTTTGATGATATTCTCATTTATAGCACAAACTTAGATGATCATGTTGTACATTTAAAATCAGTTTTGGATGTGCTTAGAAAAGAAAAGTTGTTTGCTAACTTGAAGAAGTGCACTTTTTTGCACCGATAAGCTTGTGTTTCTTGGTTTTGTTGTGAGTGCACAAGGAATACAGGTTGATGATGAGAAGATCCATGCAATTAAAGAATGGCCAAGTCCTACGAGTGTAGGTTAAGTTCGTAGTTTTCATGGACTTGCTAGTTTTTACAAGAGGTTCATGAAAGACTTTAGCAGTATTGCCGCATCGCTTATCGAAGTTATCAAGAAGAATGTTGGATTCAAATGGGCAGACGAGCAAGAGAAAGGGTTCCAAATGATCAAAGAAAAATTAACTAATGCTATTTTTCAAGTCCTTGAGCGCATCAATAACAATGCATACAAATTGGATTTACCAAGTGAATACAATGTTAATACCACTTTCAATGTTTCTGATTTACGTCATTTTGATGTAGGTGATGATTTGAGGACAAATCCTTTTCAAGAGGATGGGAATGATGAGGACACGACTAACAAATAGGAGGCGGATCCTATTCAAGTTCCAATTGGTCAAGTTACAAGGGCCCGAGCTAAACGGTTTATTCAAGTTCCAATTGGTCCAGTTATAAGGGCCCAAGCTAAACGGTTCAAGAAAACTCTCAATTGGCTTATTCAACACATTTGGGCTAAGAACCATCTTTGGGGGCACAAGGATGATGCTATACATGATCCACAAGGATGGGTTTCCATGATCCAAGGGAACTTTCACTTTGGAATTTCGGGAGGACCCAACGACCAGAATTAAAATGGTCATATCTTCTTGCCCGCAACTGGAAATGGGCTAAAACTTATTGGGATGGAAAGATGACGTCTTGAACTTCAATTTAGACCTAAGAAAGTTCCAAAAAGGATATCGTTTGGGCCTATTATGATGGGTCTAAATCCAGCAGGCTGTTGCATCCGAATCTTCTTCCACTTTAGGCTTGCACCTTGCACCTTTTCTTAATTGTTTCCTTCTGAATTTAATTGTTGCATTATAAGGCTTGCATGCCAAGTTATATACTTTCTTTATTTTGATTTTAGGTTACCAGAATTCTATTTAAGTTTATTTCCTATTTTTTAGTTTTCTATTCCTACCAGAATTCTGTTTAGGTTTATTTCCTATCTCTTAGTTTTCCTTTTTCTAATTGGTTACAAATTCTCATGTATTTAAATAGCAATTGGCTTTTGGAATAAGACAATTCAGATTTGATTCATACTTTTGGAGAGAAATTTCTCTTTGGTTCTTTTAGAACTTTTGAACTTATTGGAGTTTTCGTGGCGTTCATCTTCGAATTTTCAATCAATCCTTCCATAGTGGCGTCTTCATTATACCAAGGTTCTTGCTTCAATATAAGCAACGGGTCGTGATCTCAATCTTCATTATACCAAGGTTCTTGCTTCAATATAAGCAATGGGTCACGGTCTCATATAAATCTACTTCTAGACAATCTTGGAAGTCTTCTTGATCCATCAATTTCTTAGTTCTTGGAGTGGATCATATCAGTAATAAGCAATGGGTCGCGATCTCAGTCTTCATTATACCTAGGTTCTTGCTTCAATATAAGCAACGGGTTGCGGTCTCACATAAATCTGCTTCTAGATGATCTTGGAAATCTTCTTGATCCATCAATTTCTTAGTTCTTGGTGTGGATCATATCACAACTCCCAACTTATCTCCTTTAATGTACTTGGGTTATGGCAGTAATAAATTTTTTTCATACTTCCATCCTTACTCCTTTTAAGTTCTTCTCAACAAATGTGTATAACTAAGTTCTTTTAAAAGAAAGGTAAGGATAAAATATTTTTAGGCTCATAAAGGTGAGTAAATGGGCTTATTGAAAGAAACAAGGCTCAGACAGGTGACTAGCGATAGATATAGCAAGGGTAAGTTTGAAAGGCTCAAACGGTCCAAAAATGGCCTATATCATATCCTAAGTAGTGTGCATTCTAGGAATTTGCCTCAAGTGATTATCAAATAAGTTCTAGAGCTTGTCGAGACCAGAAAAGTATTCACAAAACAATCACACATAAAACTTCTCTAAATGTTTTAGACTAATCATACAATCTTATTGCAAACTAGAGTCTCGAACCAAAAGAAGATTGACACTTAAATTATTTTCAAACCGAAGCAAGATTTAACTACTTCTAAATGCTATATGCTATCTCAATGAAGTTCATATCATTGACATGTGAATTAACTCCAAGGCTTAACACAAAGCATGCTAAAAACAAACAAAAGGGAAAATGACACCAAGCAGTTCAATAGGAAGAAAAGGAAATATGTTCCCTCCACCCCCAACTTAAAAATTGCATTGTCCTCAATGTTAAAGATAAAGTAAAGGAAACTCCCTTTGTAAGAAAATGTGCACACAAGCTGAAAATTGTGCAGGTTCATGTGAACTGCATGCCATTCTTCTTGTTGAAATTCCAATCTACAACATAGAACAAAACAGAAAAGGACAGCAACTGCGGTGTACCATTAAGATTCCCACCGTATGTTAGGTTTACACATGAAATGGAAAGAGATAACCAAAATTGAAAAAAGGTACGAAAAATAAAATAACAAAAAGAAAGACACAACAAATGTTAGTACAGTTATCGGATAATAATAAGAAAAAAAATAAAATAAAAAGGGACAAACAAGATAGAACCCAAAACTATTCCTCTAAGTCTTCACCCTCTTCTTCATTTTCTTCATTCTCTTCACCTTCCTCTGGAGTTAGATCAAAAGATGAACCCGGATAGGGTAGTTAAGTGGGAAAGTGATCCATGTCACAACCAGTAGCGGAGGCAAGGTGTTGGTACATCTGACCAAAAGAAGAGTACATCCCCGCTTGATAATTGGCTTGCCTAGCCAAGAATCGTTCTTGACGATCAAATCTATCATGCAAGAGTTTCTGATTCTCGTCAAAACGAATATGCAAATGCTCAAGGCACTCTACAAAAGTGAAATGCCTAGGGGGAGGAGGGGCTACAATCGCTGCTCTCTCTCCCGAAGCTGGCGACCTAGAGGCTTTAATCAGATTAAGCATGCTATCATCTATGGGTTTTTTAGGTTGCTAGGCTTCCTCATCAGGATTCTATTGGACTCCGACTTGGATGCATAATTGGGTAATTAAGGAAGGGAAGTACAATCAAAGCTTTTGTTGCACAGTGTGTATGATAGAATTAAATATGATCTGGCCCACATCAATAGTCATGCCCATCAAAATGGCATAAATTAGCACAACTTTCTCAACAGTAAGGTCACTATAGTGTGTAGCAGGCATCAATCTCTGACATACAAAATATTGCCAAGCTCGAGCATTGACAGTCAGAGAAGTACCGGGCAAGGTTACAGGGGTATCACCCGTCATTTTCCATGTGGTGCCCGAAATATAGAGAGTATTGCAAATCTCTTCATAATTAATATTAGATGCATATACAGTATACTCACTGTTTTCTATAGCATGTAGCCCATAGAATCTATTGATAGATGTGCTGCTAAAAGAAACTGTTTTGCCTCTCACCTTTACCTTACCATTCCTATGTTCATCTGCATTAGCGTAGAATTCTCTAACCACATTTGTGAGGGAATGAAATAGTCGTCTTGCAAATGTACCCCCAATGCCTATCAATGATCATTCTAAACAAGGTGGGGTTTGCTCTCTTTGTTATATTGAATCCTCTCTCAGGAATGGGTTTTCTAGTGTGCATCATCCAAACATATCTCTCACTAGCCTCAAAACTAACAAATTTGCTATCATCATACTTTTGAGCTTGTTTCCCCCTTGGTCTCTTAGTCTTAGGGGCCATTTGAATCAAATATATAGAACAATAGTACTAATTCAAAATCAACCACCCAAATAGCACAAATAAACAACAAAGAGGATAAATTGGTCTTACTTGATGCCCAATGTTGGAGGGAAGGAAGAGTACCCACCCATTTGAAGTTATCTTGAATAATTCAAAATCCTCTTAGAACCAAGCTTTTCGGAGAAATTTCCAGCAAAATCTACAATATTAGTGCTAAATCCTCCAAGAAATGATGTTAGAAACAAGAAATTTTGAGTAAAAGTGAGTGGGTATGTGAGGGTTTTGAGAGAGGAGGAGAGAGAGAGAAGTGGGCTGTGTTTTCTCAAAGTTGAAATGAAGAAGAAGTGCAGATTTGGGGTTTAAAATGGCCAGTTCACTGGTGTTTTAAAACAGGTTGCGTCGTGGCTTGGCTGAGGGTGCGCCGCGGCTTGAAGACCTAAGGAGGCATCAGTGTGTTGCTGTGGGGCGCGACACGGGCTGTGGCAAAATGGGCTTGGTGCTGTGGGGCGAGGCGTGCCTTTGGTGGGCCTAGGCGCGGCCCGAAGCTGATCCTAATTAGAAAAAAAAACTTGTTTGTTGCCAAAAGAAAGAGAAAAATAAAATAAAATTAGCCAAATAAATAATAAAATAATCCTTAACTAAAAATTAGATTTAAAATAGAAGAAAAACTAAAAATTAAAATTGAATAAAACTTAATTAAAAACAAAACAAACAAGACAAAAGAAAAATAAATGAAAACGCACCTGTGTGGTGTGGTCAAGGTGAATAGACTGGATCCATAAGCGGAATGTCTTCCATTTTCGAATCTTGCCTATCGATTAAGACTTTAAGGCATTGACCATTTACTTTAAAAATCCGACCATCTCTAGTATCCTCAATTTCCACCGCCCCATTTGCAAAAACATTTTTCACTATAAAAGGACCGGTCCACCTTAACCGAAGTTTTCCTGGATGCTTATGGAGTCTAGAATCATATAAGAACACCCGATCATTAGCCTGAATGTTTTCCTCAAAATATTTTTATCATGAAACACTTTCATCTTCGCCTTACAGATTCTAGAGTTCTCATAAGCATCATTTCTTAACTCCTCTAACTCGGTCAACTGATATTTCCTAAGCTTACCCGCCTCTCTTATGTCAAAATTAAAAGACTTAATGGCCCAATAAGCTCGATGCTTGAGCTCCACAGGTAAGTGGAAAGGCTTTTCAAAAACAAGCCTATAAGGTGACATACCTAAGGGAGTTTTGAAAGCTGTTCGGTAAGCCCAAAGCGCATCAACTAGTCTCAAAGACCAATCCTTGCAATCCGGGTTAGTCGTTTTTTCTAAAATTTGTTTAATTTCCCTATTTACAAGTTCTACTTGTCCACTAGTCTGAGGGTGGTAAGCTGTAGAAATCTTATGTAACACCCCATATTTTCTCATCAAAGCTTCAAAGGAACGGTTGCAAAAATGTGTATGTCGATCACTAATTATAGCACGTGGTGTACCAAATCGAGATAACACATTTTCTTTGAGGAATTTAATTACCGTTCTATTATCATTGTTTCGGTAAGCTACTGCCTCTACCATTTTGACACGTAATCTATTGCTACAATGATATATTGATATCCGAAGGAAGGAGGAAATGGTCCCATAAAATCAATGCCCCAACAATCAAAGATTTAAATCACTAAAATTGGGTTTAAGGGCATCATATTACGACGAGACACAGCTCCTAACTTCTAACACTTTTTACATGAGCAACAATAAATATTTGCGTCTTTAAACAAGGTGTGCTAATAAAATCCACACTGAAAAATTTTTGTAGTGGACTTTTTCATTGAAAAGTGGCCCCCACAAACTTGGGAGTGACAAAATTCCAAGACACTGGCAATCCCTTCATTAGGGATACAACGCCTTAAAATTTGGCCAGGGCAGTACTTGAAAAGATAGGGGTTATCCCAATAAAAATTACATACCTCATTCAAGAATTTCCTCTTGTCTTAAGCGCTCCAATCCATCGGTATCTCACCGGTAGCCAAATAATTCACGATATGAACAAACCATGGTAGAGAAATAATAGAGAGTAAATGCTCATCGGGAAAATCATCCTTGATTGCCATGTCATTAGAGGTGTCTTCAAATTTGAGCCTTGATAGATGGTCAACCACCACATTCTCTACTCCCTTCTTGTCTTTGATGGTGATGTCAAATTCTTGCAAGAGTAAGATCCATTGTATTAGTCGTGCCTTAGCATCCTTCTTTGTAAGAAGGTACTTGAGAGCTACATGATCTATGAAAATAAGAATAGGAGAACCAATTAAATAGGCATGAAACTTGTCCAAAGCAAACAATATAGCTAGCAATTCTTTTTCAGTGGTGGAGTAGTTCATTTGAGCACTATTTAAGGTTTTACTAGCATAGTAGATGACAAAAGGTTTTCCCTCTCTTCGCTGTCCAAGAACAGCGCCTACAGTATAGTCACTAGCATCACACATGATTTCAAAGGGTAAAGTCCAATCAGATGACTGCATTATAGGTGCTGAAGTAAGCTTGCCAATCAGCATTTTAAAGGCCTCTTGACAAGCTTGAGTCCATTCAAATGGGACATCTTTAACTACGTATGTTGGAAAAGTTTTGTATGAACCTCCTATAAAAATTAGCATGACCAAGAAAAGACCTTACATCCTTTATTGTCTTAGATGTGGGCAATTTAGAAATTAATTCAATCTTAGATCGATCAATCTCCATCCCCTTAGAATAAACAATATGCCCTAAGACAATACCGGATGGTACCATGAAATGGCATTTTTCCCAATTTAAGACTAATTCCTTTTTCTCACAACGAATCAACACTCTTTCTAAATTCATTAAGCATGCATCAAATGAAGATCCAAAAATAGTTAGGTCGTCCATAAAAACATACATACAATTTTCAACCATGTCACTAAAAATGCTCATCATGCAATGTTGAAAAGTGGCAGGGGCATTACACAATCCGAATGGCATTCTACGAAAAGTATAGGTGCCAAAAGGACAAGTGAAAGTGGTTTTATCTTGGTCTTCTAATGCAATTTCAATTTGATAATAACTGGAATAACCATCTAAGAAACAGTAAAAAGGATGACCAGCTACACGCTCAAGAATTTGATCTATAAAAGGGAGTAGGAAATGGTCTTTCCGGGTGGTAGCATTTAATTTTCTGTAATCAATGCACATTCGCCACCCAGTCACAAGTTTTGTAGGGACTAACTCTCCTAGGTCATTCTTTACCACAGTGACTACGGACTTTTTAGGAATGACTTGTGTAGGACTTACCCATTTACTATCAGCTATAGGGTATATAATACCCGCATCTAATAGTTTCAGCACTTCATTTTTCACTACTTCTTTCATAGTGGGGTTAAGCCTACGTTGAGGGTCTCTATGACGACTAGTTCCTTCATCCAAATTTATCTTATGAGAACAGATCAGGGGATTAATTCCTTTTAAATCAGCCATGCTCCAGCCTAAGGCTGATTTATGTGCATTTAAGGTCCGAATTAATTTCTCACCTTAAGACTCAGACAACTCAGATGAGATAATAGCAGGAAAAGTATCACCTGGGTTGAGAAAAACATGCTTTAAACCCTGAGGTAGTGGCTTCAATTAGACTTTAGGTGCTTCCACACTTGAGGGGATTTGTTTCTTGCTTCTTCGGGCAACTCCTCAAACTTTGGTTGCCGTGCTTGAGTGCCATAATCTTGAGATTTATCAAAAATAGCACAAATATCAATTATATCAGTTTTATCATTAATAGAATCAATCTCAGAATTAACAAGAAAATATTTAAAAGATTCAAAATCATGAGCTATAGAAACTCTTTCATCGATGAGTGACTCGATCATGTATAATTGGTGGTTCTCGTCCTCATCTTCGGGTTGTTTTGCAACATTGAAGATGTTCACCTTGAGGGTCATGTTTCCAAAGGATAGCTTTATAAGTCCATTACTGTAATTAATTAGAGCATTTGCAGTAGCAAGGAAAGGTCTACCCAAAATCAAAGGAATTTTAAAGTTAGTGTCAACAGCAGAGGTGGCATCAAGGATTAGGAAATTAACAAGATAATAAAATTTATCAATTTGAATTAAGACATCCTCTACCACATCCCGGGGTACCTTGACTTAACGATCAACCAATTGTAGTACCACAGTGGTTGGTTTGATCTCTCCCAAACCCAGCTGTAAATAAATAGAGAATGGCATCAGATTTACATTAGCTCCTAAATCTAGTAACGCTTGTCCAACCTCATGATTTCCAATGCTACATGCAATGGTTGGATAGCCAGGATCCTTGTATTTTGGGAGAATTCTTTGCTCAATTAAAGCACTAACCTGCTCTGTTAGGAATGCTATTTTCTTTACATGGTGTTTCCTCTTAATTGTACACAAATCCTTGAGAACTTTTGCATAGGTAGGAACTTGTTTAATCACATACAAAAGAGGAAGGTTAAGTTTAACTTGCCTCAAGTTCTCTAGGATTTTATTGTTTAATTTTAAGGCTTGAGGGAATGGTGCCTTAACAGGGCTCTTGGTAACCTTAGGGCCCTTGAGTAGTTCAGCATCACTATTAGTTTGACCCTTTTTCACATCCTTAGATTTATTCGTTGTTGGGATGTGTAATGTCTTACCACTTCTTGTCACAATGGCATTTACATTTTCTAGATTTGTTTGTGCCATGTGTTGACCATGGGGTGTGGGCTGAGTTTGGGAAGGGAACTTCCCTCGCTCATTCACACTCAAGAAGCCCATCAGTTTGGTCACTTGGCTCCTTATCTCTTTGTTCTCTTCAACAACCTGTGTAATTAATGCCTCATACCTTTGGTTTGTCTTACCCTGTGCCTCAATAAAAGTACATAAAGTGTCTTCTAAAGAACTCCTAGAGGATGAGGATGTATGATATGGTGCAGGGTATGATCTAGGGGGTTGTGCAAGCTGCTGGTTTTTAGACTTCCAGCTGAAGTTGGGGTGATTTCGCCATCCCAGATTATAGGTGTTAGAGAAGGGTGCTAAGGGCTTCTTGTACATGCCTAAGGCATTACATTGTTCCTCATACATCCCTCTCATCTTAGCAAATGTAAGGCACTCTTGAGCAGGATGATCTACCCCGCCACACACAAAATATGGTTCTAAAGATTCGGCATGATGAACCACGTGTGTTGGCTTTGAACCTTTAGTCTTTAATGCATCTAACTCCCTAGTGAGTATTTCAACCTTAGCCTTTAGGTTGTCCTCTTCCTTAAGATGATATATTCCACCCCTACTTGGGTTTCCTATAGGTCCTGACCTATTTGTGCTTTCAGTAGCACTAGGTCCAGTCCAAGTATGAGCTTTTTCAGCAAGCTCATTCAGGTACTCTATGGTCTCATCAAATTTTTTTTGCAGAAATTCACCATTACACATCATCTCTACAAATTGGCGCTCTCTATAGGTAAGTCCCTTGTAAAAGTAGCTCACTAAGCACCAACTCTCATACCCATGGTGAGGACACATACTTATAGCTCCTTAAATTTCTCCCAAGATTGATACAAAGTCTCATAATCCTTTTGTGCAAACGTGGAGATTTTCCTTTTTAAAGCATTGGTCTTATGTTGAGGGAAGTATTTATTGAAGAAGACCTGAGTCATCTCATTCCATGTCCTAATAGATCATAATCTCAACGAGTATAGCCAACTCTTAGCTTTATCCTTCAAAGAGAAAGGAAAAAACTTAAGTCTCACGATATCGTTAGTTGCATCTTGACTATGAAAAGTCGTAACTACTTCCTCAAACTTCCTAATGTGTACATATGAGTTTTCATTTTCCAAGCCATGAAATGTAGGGAGCAACTATATCATCCATGTTTTGAAATCTTGATGGCAAGTGTTGGCTAGAAACATGATGCATGATGGTGTGGCTGTTCGGCTAGGGTGCAAGTAATCTTTAAGTGTCCTATCAACATTCTCATTAAGGTTTTCAGCCATGTTAACAAAGTTTTCTAAATTTTCGTTTAGGAGTACACTAGGGTTTGATCTAGGTGAGGTTTCACTAACGGACGTGGAAGGAAAGGGTAGCTCTACTTCGGGTCCTTTAATGAATCTGCCTCGCGAATCTCTCAGTCTAAGCATATACCAAATAAGTTTAAAGGAAATAAATAAAACAGAACAAATAAAAAAAAATCAAAAAATCAAAAACTTAAAGAAAGGAACAATAGTACCGTCTTGTCTTAGAGTTGACAATCTTCCTTGTATGTAAGCATGTTTCCCCGACAACAGTGCCAAAATTTGATTACGCTTTAATTAATACATGGTTATTATGTATAGTTTAGGTGTTGATCCCATGAGGAAAAGTGCAAACCTTAAAACGAACGATAACAATCAAGTGAGAAAATATGAATTTTGATAATGAAGTAATTGTGAGAAAATTGTGTAAACAGATTGAAGAATATAATAAAGAAACAACAAGGTTCTGGGAATCCACCCTAGGTTCATTGCCTTATTCCAATCTTGATTCTTTTGTTTTTATCTCGATTGCAAGTTTCACATCCCAAACAGGCAATCGGCAAATATTCAATCACAGCATATGTAAACCTAAAGTAATTGATATGAATTACTCTTTACTTTCAATTTAAGCACACATGACCTATCCTATAGATTTATTAAGAGACGACAATATATCTTAATGACAATATCATAGTAATGGACAAACCTAAAAGATAAATCTACTGGACTCAATCACATCCAACAATCTTGACATAAGAAGAGCATTACTAGACTTATATCGAGGAGAAAGATATAATCACCAGATTAAGAGAAAATCTTCTAATTAAATTAAAGAGTAAATCATAAAGATATTTTGACAATAAATCTCAACTACAACTAAATCAATAAAGGAAAATAAGAACAACTACACCTAGGGATTCATCCCTTCGCCTTGCTTGGAGATTAGTTGGCCATGGGGATCATTCTTAAACACTTTGGTGGAGGAGAATATAGCAGTCTTCTTGTGTTTTCCAGCCTTAATTATCATTTTTTTTTCTCAAACCATAAGTGTTCTATTTATAATACAAAAGGTCCAAGGTTTTTTTAGGGTTTAGACAATCATTAAAGTCCTAATTAGGTCATAACTCGGAGAACGGAACCATGTGCGCACCCCGGCTCTCACTTCCTTGGGTCACGGCTCTGCATGGTCTTTGATTTCTTCACTTTCTGGAGGTCGCGGCCCTACCTAGTCCAGGCCACGGCTCCCATTGAAACTTCTTTCTTGCTCTTTTGACTTGGTTCTGAAGGCCGAGGCTTGGATACTTTCAGGCCGCAGCGCACACACTCAAGACTTGATTTCTCTTCATTTTTCCTTCCACAACCATGCCTTCACTTCAATATGCCTCGAGTCTTTGTGCTTCAAGCAACGATAACTTTTCCTCCTCTTTTGAACTTAAAGTACCTGAAAATGCACTGAAATAGATGAATGATCCAAGAATGACACTTTAGAGTTGTTGACATATAAAAGTGCAATTAAAACCTAGATCAACCCTAAAATGATACCAATTAAGTATTGTTAAGATGCATTTTATGACTCTTATTAGGTTAGTAGGTCTAGGAAAATGCAAGTTGAGAGTTGAAAGAGGGGTTAGTTCTGAAAGTAGGGAGGTTATGGTTGCTTCCGCCGGTGGAGTCTTTGGGGTTGGGAAGATCCCTAACTAGATTTCAAAATTTGATCTTGAATTTGTGCCCACTAGGTTCTTTCTCTCTCCCCAGCGGAGAGTTAGGCATCTTAGGCCTAGGGAAAGAGCGTGTTCTTTTATGAGAGATGAAAAGTCATACTTTCTCTACTGGTATAGTCATCATATGAAGGCAAGGTTGAGGTTCCCTATCAACCCTAATGTTTGAGAGATAATAAATGACTATGGGTTTTATCCTACCTAGCTTTCCCCAAATGTGATGAGGTGCGTCATAGGGTTTGTGTTGGCCTTGAGGAAGCATATAGGGTTTAGTGACGTAGTAGAAGACTTGAGTTTAACCTTAGCGCACCAAGGAGGAAAGAAGAACAACGTCTTCAACCCTTTTCTTTTGGATGCACCATAGAATGGAGAAGAAAACAACGTTTCTTACCCAAAGATAGAACACCAATTCGGAGGTTGCAAAGATAACACTTCGTAGAGTTTTGAGAGAAATTCTCTTAATAATTCTATCGATCAAAGTTCTAAAAAATAAAATAATGGGATCACCTATTTATAGTGATAGGAAAATCCTATTCCTTGTAAAAGAAGTAAATCTAGTCCTAGTAGAAAAGTAAACATACCTAATCCTAATAAAAAAAATAGTTTTAGAGAAATTAAAGTTAACCCTAATAAGGAAAGGAAAACAAAATAAAATACTTATTATTATGTTCTACATCAGTCTCCCTTTCTTGAAAACAACTCGTCCTCGAGTTAGGTTCTGCCTCCTTTTGGTGGAAAATATTCAAAAATGTCTGCCACATTGAACATTGAAGAAATTGCTAGGTCCTCCGGAAGATCAACAACATAGGCATTATCATTTATCTTCTTGAGAACTTTGCAAGGTCCAAACTTCTTGTTTCGTAGTGTTCCTGATGTTCCAGTCGGCAGTAACCCCTTGGGTAGATACACCATCATAAGATCTCCCTCTTGAAAAACCTTTGATCTCCGACCTTTATCTGCCTTCTCCTTATACTTAGCATAAGTATCCTCGAGATGCTGACAAACCTCTTCATGAGTTGTCTTCACCCGCTCCGCCAAGTGCTCGGTTGCTAGACTGGCCCCGGGTAACTTGGGCAGATTTGCTAAGTTTACAGCAAGCTTCAGAGTTCTTTCATACACGACATCGAACGATGTCTTTCCAGTAGACCTGTTAACCATATTATTATAGGCAAACTCGGCCTGAGCCAGGTCCCACTACTTCGGCTTATCTCATGCAATACAATGAAGCAAGTTGCCAAATGTACGGTTCACAACCTCAGTTTGTCCATCCGTTTACGGATGGCTAGTGCTGCTGAAATTTAAGGTTGTGTCAAACCTCCTCCATAAAGTTCTCTAAAAGTGGGATAAAAATTGGGTGTTTGGGTCAGAAGTAATCAATTTTGGCACCCCATGCAATCTTACCACTTCTCGGAAGAATAGGTTGGCTACCTGGATAGCATCAGAAGTTTTCCTATAAGAAATAAAATAAACTATCTAGGAAAACCTGTCAACTACCACCATAATAGAGTTAGCTCCTCATTGGGTTCTTAGAAGTCCCAACACAAAATCCAAGGACACGTTATCCCATGGTGACTTGGGTATCAGTAAAGGCATGTAAATGCCAGTGTTTTGCGTTTGCCCTTTAGCTACTTGACATACTTGGCATCTCCTCATGATGTTTCTAATGTCCTTCTTCAGTTACAGCTAATAATACCATTCCTACACCAATGCAATGGTCTTGTCTCTCCTGAGGTGTCCACCTAAACCTTCATCATGCAGCTCTCAGATGACTTGCTCCCGAAGAGAACTTCTCAGAATGCAAAGCTGATTTCCCTAGAAGAGATATCCCTCTTAGATATGCATCTCGGGTATAGGTTTCCTAGATTTGCAACGATCCTAGTGCTCTCTAAAATCCTTATTTGTTTCTTATAACTCCTTAAGGTAGTCGAATCCTATTACTGCAGCTTGTAAACTTACCAATAATGTAGCTCGGCAGTTCAATGCATCAGCTACTCAGTTCAACTTGCCTGATTTATGCTTAAGGGAGAAAGTGAATCGCTGAATGTAAGATATCCATCGAGCGTGCAGTCGATTCAGATTCTTCTGACTGTTGATAAACTTTAAAGCTTGATGGTCAGTGTAAAGGATGAACTCTCGCTGAATAAGGTAGTGCTCTCATACCTTCAACGCTCTCATAATAGCATAGAGTTCCAGCTATATATATTGACCAATTCCGTCTCATCTCTCCGAGCTTCTCACTAAAAAATTCAATGGGCTTTCCTTCTTGAGGTAATACGACTTCAATCCCTATAATTGATGCATCACACTCAACCTTAAACAATTTGTCAAAGTTGGGTAGAGCTAGTATCGGTGTTGTACATAGCTTCTATTTGATTAGTTCGAAACTCTTATCGGCTTCTTTACTGATGAGGACATAACTAACAAATGGGAGACAGATCCTATTCAAGTTCCAATTGGTCAAGTTACAAGGGCCCGAGCTAAACGGTTTATTCTAGTTCCATTTGGTCCAGTTATAGGGGCCCGAGCTAAACGGTTCAAGAAAACTCTCAATTGGCTTATTCAACATATTTGGACTAAGAACCATCTTTGGGGGCCCAAGGATAATGCTATACATGATCCACAAGTATGGGTTTCCATGATTCAAGGGAATTTCCACTTTAGAATTTCGGGAGGACCTAACGAACAGAATTAAAATGGTCATATCTTCTTACCCACAACTCCAAATGGGCTGAAACTTATTAGGATGGAAATATGACATCTTGGCACTCAATTTTGACCTAAGAAAGTTTCAAAAAGGATATCGTTTGGGCCTGGTATGATGGGCCGAAATCCAGTAGGCTGTTGCATCCGAATCTACATTGGGCTTGCACATTTTCTTAATTGTTTCCTTCTGAATTTAATTGTTGCATTATAAGGCTTGCATGCCAAGTTAGGTACTTTCCTTATTTGAATTTTAGGTTACCAAAATTCTATTTAGGTTTATTTCCTATTTCATAGTTTCCTATTCCTACCAGAATTCTGTTTAGGTTTATTTCCTATTTTTTAGTTTTCCTTTTTCTATTTGGTTACGAATTCTCATGTATTTAAATAGCCATTGGCTTTTGGAATAACACAATTCAGATTTGATTCATACTTTTAGAGAGAAATTTCTCTTTGGTTCTTTTAGAACTTCTGAACTTATCGAAGTTTCCGTGACGTTCATCTTCGACTTATCAATCAATCCTTCCATAATTGATTGTGGTGTCTTCATTATACCAAGGTTCTTGCTTCGATATAAGCAACGGGTCGCGGTCTCAGTCTTCATTATACCAAGGTTCTTGCTTTAATATAAGCAACGGGTAGCAGTCTCACATAAATCTGCTTCTAGACGATCTTGGAGGTCTTCTTGATCCATAAATTTCTTAGTTCTTGGCGTGGATCATATCAGTTGGTATCAGAGCCTTCTAGTTGCAGGTTTGCTTATCTTTTGTTTTGATTCGTAAAAAAAAAAAAAAAAGTAATGAAAAAAAACGAAATTGGTAAAAAAAAAAGAATAAATTTCCAGTTTAGAAAAAAAAAACGTGAAAAAAAAAGTGTGTAATATTTAGATTCAATCCTTTCAATCCTTATTTCTGAATTTCTTTGTGAGTTATTGGTGAATTGTTGCTGAAAACTTTGATACTTGTTCAGTTAGTTTGATAAGAACCTATAGAGGATTATTACGAGTGGAAAAGGGCAAGAGTGGTGAGCACATAAGAGGGGAAAAGCCAATCTGATTTTTGTGTGAAAACACGAGTGAAATTGAGTGACTCATTCTTTTAGTGAAACACGTGAGGGAGTGTGTGAGGTCATTTTTTTTCTAACGTTATTTTTGCAGCAAACATGTCAGACGACAAGAACAAAAATAATTCAGGAGATATGTCGGGAGATAGTGGTCCGAAGTTGCTCATGGAGGCTTTAATGGGTGAGATGAGAAGAGTATTGCGAACGGAGATGGAATAGGTTCATGAGCGGATTGATCAGGTAGAGAATGCATGTGTGGGGCAGCAACAAAACGCTCCTAATGTGCGTAGGAGGGAGAGAGTTCAACCTAGGGGAGAAAGAGTTTAAGATGAAGAGTATTATGGGAATGGATTTGATGAAGAAGATGATCGGGAATCAGTTGTTAGCCATAGGAGATTTGGTGGTCGAGGTAGAGAAGCTAGGAATCGGGAAGACAATAACTTGGGTAGTATTAAGATGAAGATTCCATCGTTTCAAGGAAAAAACGATCCTGAAGCTTACCTTGAGTGGGAGAAGAAGATAGAATTAGTGTTTGATTGTCATAATTATTCCGAGCTTAAAAAGGTTAAATTTGCGGCCATTAAATTTTTTGACTATGCCATTATTTGGTGGGATCAGCTAGTGTTAAATAGGAGGAGAAATAGAGAGCGTCCAATAGAGACTTAGGAGGAGATAAAAACCATGATGAGGAAACGGTTTGTTCCAAGCCATTACTACCGTGAGTTATACCAAAAATTGCAAAGTCTTACACAAGGTAATCGGAGTGTGGAGGATTATTATAAAGAGATGGAAGTAGCCATGATTCGAGCAAATGTAGAGGAGGATCGAGAGGCTACTATGGCTAGGTTCTTGGTTGGTTTGAACCTGGAAATTGCTAATTCGGTGGAGTTGCGTCATTATGTGGAATTGGAAGATATGGTACATATGGCTGTCAAAATTGAGAACCAACTCAAGAGGAGGGGCAGCAATACACGACAAAACCATAACTCGGGTTCATCTTGGAGGCCCAATTTTGTGAAGCAAGCCACGGCCAAGCCCAAAACCGAGCAAAAGCAAGAAAGTACCAGCCATGGAAATCAAGGTAAAACTGACTCTTCTACCACTAGAAATCATGATATTAAGTGTTTTAAATGCCAAGGCAGGGGTTATATAGCAAGCCAATGTCTGAACAAAAGAGTTATGGTATTGCGAGATAATGGTGAAATTGAAACCGAGGGCGAAGAAGATACCGAATCTATGCCACCATTAGAGGATGCGAGTGATGAGGAATACACTGCCCAAGCAGAATTGTTGGTTGCAATGAGAGCTCTAAGTGTGCAAATCAAAGAAGATGAAAAAGTGCAATGAGAAAACATCTTCCATACTAGATGCCACGTGCAAAACAAGGTATGTAGTATGATTATTGATGGAGGTAGTTGTACTAACGTTGCTAGCACTACAATGGTTGAGAAATTAAGGCTGCCAACGATTAAACATCCTCGGCCTTACAAGTTACAATGTCTCAATAATAGTGGTGAACTGAGGGTGAATAAACAGGTGTTAGTTTCCTTTCGTATTGGAAAATATGAAGATGAAGTTTTGTGTGATGTAGTTCCGATGCAAGCTGGACACTTGTTACTAAGCCAGCCATGGCAATTCGATCGATGTGTTAAGCATGATGGCTTCACCAACAAATATTCGTTTGTTAAAAATCAAAGAACAATCACTCTAGTTCCTTTGACACCAAAGCAAGTTTATGAAGATCAAGTGAGGTTACAAAAAGAGAGTGAGCAAACGAAAGAGAGTGATAAAAATAAAATGAATGAAAACCAGAAGGAGAAAATGAGAGAGATCAAAAAAATTGAGATAGAAAATAAGAGAGCTGATTCGGCCATTGAGAGAAAAACAAATTTCTATGCAAGAATGAGTGAAATAAAAAGAACGATGATTTTAAATCAGCCAATGATTGTACTTTTGTACAAAGAGGCGTTAAACACTAACCAATTTGACTCATCTTTGTCTAGTTCTATTGTTTCTCTTTTACAGGAGTTTGATGATATCTTTTCCGAGGAGATTCCACATGGCTTACCATGGCCAAGTCCCACGAGTGTAGGTTAAGTTCATAGTTTTCATGGACTTGCTAGTTTTTGCAAGAGGTTCATGAAAGACTTTAGCGGTATTGCCGCACTGCTTAGCGAAGTCATTAAGAAGTTCATTGGATTCAAATGGGGAGACGAGCAAGAGAAGGGGTTCTAATTGATCGAAGAAAAATTAACTAATGCTCCTTTTCAAGTCCTTGAGCACATCAATAACAATGCATACAAATTGGATTTACCAAGTGAGTACAATGTTAATACCACTTTCAATGTTTCTGATTTACGCCCCTTTGATGTAGGTGATGATTTGAGGACAAATCCTTTTCAAGAGGAGGGGAATGATGAGGACACGACTAACAAATGGGAGACAGATCCTATTCAAGTTCCAATTTGTCAAGTTACAAGGGCCCGAGCTAAACGGTTTATTCAAGTTCCAATTGGTCCAGTTATAAGGGCCCGAGCTAAACGGTTCAAGAAAACTCTCAATTGGCTTATTCAACATATTTGGGCTAACAACCATCTTTGGGGGCCCAAGGATAATGCTATACATGATCCACAAGGATGACTTTCCATGATTCAAGGGAATTTCCACTTTGGAATTTCGGGAGGACCCAACGAACAGAATTAAAATGGTCATATCTTCTTGCCCACAACTCCAAATGGGCTGAAACTTATTAGGATGGAAAGATGACGTCTTGGCACTCAATTTTGACCTAAGAAAGTTTAAAAAAGGATATCATTTGGGCCTGGTATGATGGGCCGAAATCCAGTAGGCTGTTACGTCTGAATCTACGTTGGGCTTGCACATTTTCTTAATTGTTTCCTTCTGAATTTAATTGTTGCATTATAAGGCTTGCATGCCAAGTTAGGTACTTTCCTTATTTGAATTTTAATTTACCAAAATTCTATTTAGGTTTATTTCCTATTTCATAGTTTCCTATTCCTACCAGAATTTTGTTTAGGTTTATTTCCTATTTTTTAGTTTTCCTTTTTCTATTTGGTTACGAATTTTCATGTATTTAAATAGCCATTGGCTTTTGGAATAACACAATTCAGATTTGATTCATACTTTTAGAGAGAAATTTCTCTTTGGTTCTTTTAGAACTTCTGAACTTATCGGAGTTTCCGTGGCGTTCATCTTCGACTTATCAATCAATCCTTCCATAATTGATTGTGGTGTCTTCATTATACCAAGGTTCCTGCTTCGATATAAGCAACGGGTCACGGTCTCAGTCTTCATTATACCAAGGTTCTTGCTTCAATATAAGCAACGGGTAGCGGTCTCACATAAATCTGCTTCTAGACGAACTTGGAGGTCTTCTTGATCCATAAATTTCTTAGTTCTTGGCGTGGATCATATCATTTACCCTAATAAAAACCACATTTCTTCATGCACTCGATGATAAGGGCTACCATGCTACTGAAATTTTTAACGAACCTCCAATAGAAGGTTGCTAACCTGTGAAAGCTTCTGACCTCTCTAATAGTCCTCGGTGTGGGCCACTCTCGGATTGCTGTTATGCTGTCCTCATCAACTCGAATCCTATCTGAACTGACTAGAAATCTAAAAAAGAGTAGCTGGTCTATCATAAAGGTGCACTTCTTCAAGTTGATAAAGAGCTTGCGTTCATGAAGGGTCTCCATTACCTGCCTTACGTGACTCATACGGTCTCCCGGGTTGTAACTATAGATAAGAATGTCATCGAAATAAACTACAACAAATTTATGGATGAAAGGTTTCAATACTTGGTGCATAACTCGCATGAATGTACTCGGTGCATTAAAAAGTCTGAATGCATCACCATCCACTCGTAGAGTCTTTCTTTAGTCTTGAATACATTCTTTCATTCATCTCCCGATCAGATACATATATGATGATAACCGCTCCTCAAATTAATCTTCAAAAAGATCTTATCTCCTGCTAGCATATCAAATATATCACTTATTCGATGAATAGGGAACTTGTACTTCATTGTGATCTTGTTGATAGCTCGACTGTCCACACACATTCGCCAACTAACATCTTTCTTTGGTACAAGCAAAGCTGGTACGGCACATGGACTCATACTCTCCTGCAAGTGTCCCTTCCACATTAATCCCTCTACCTGTTCTTATAGGATCTCATTCTCTTTAGGGCTCATTCGATAGTATGGAAGGTTGGGTAGAGTAGCTCCAGGCACTAGATCAATACAATGTTGGATGTTTCTCATGGGCGGGAGTCCATCGGGCATCTTCTCGGGGATGACGTCCTGAAACTGTTCTAACATCTCTTGCATTGGCTCGGGAATGGTTTGTGACATAGGCACAGTGGCTCCCTCAGCTATTAACGCAATGATTTTTTTGGCTTCCTTGACCTCCTTTAGGAACTCAGCCCCCTCAGTCAACAAAACCTGCTTCCTCTCGGTTCGGGTAGGTGCCTCAACCAAGACTTCTTTCAGTGGTCTAAATATTATCTTATGACCCTCTCAGAAGATAATATAGACATTGTCACGACTTTTGTGTTGGGCATCCACGTCGAATTGCCATGGTCTTCTTAAAATTATGTGACAAGCATCCATCTCAACAATATCAAAAATAATGGAGTCTGAATAGTGTTTATTAATTGAGAAGGTGAACTGACACTGCTCGGTAACTGGTGTCTCGGTACTCTACTTGATCCATCCAATCTTGTAAGGTGCTGGGTGCTTCTCGATCTTTAGGCCTAACTTCTTCACTATCACTCGGGACACTATATTCTCTCCACTACCCCCATCAATGATCACATCACATACTTGCTGGTTGACAGTGCATCTTGTGTGAAAGATATTATGCCTCTATGATTGGTCTTCATGTCTTGGGGATAGGAGTACTCGTTAGATAAATAAGGACCAGGAAAGGAGAGCTCCTTCATCAGCATTGCCTGCTATTTCCTGGAACTCTGATGTTTTTTCCTGAGGGCATATTCCTCTTCAAACTCCTCATACTCTGCAACCACACCAGTCTCAGTGTCAATGTAATTCACCATCTTTCTTCTGGAGCATTAACTGGATTTATGCCCTGGTTGGTTACACTTGAAACACTTGTCTGGTCCGGGTCATGCATAAGGGTTGTTAAAAGGGCGTTTGGTCCCTAACTGTCTCGGTCCACTAGTGCTGCCACCAGCTACCTTCCCTCTTGGGATTATGGACTGAGTGGTGGCCTCAAGAATGACCATTGGTTGCTTTCACGGAGACTGTGTAGATCTCATCGAATCACTTGGGTTTCGCTCCCAGGTTGAAGCTCTTGGACGCTCCAACTGTTTTTCTGCTCGGGTGGCTAGGATAACAGCTTCAATAAGAGTGAAGACATGTTGCATAAACACCTTGTCTTGGATTGCCATACGTAACCCACCAATAAACCTAGCCACTTGTTGGGCTTCGGTCTCCATAAGATCATTCATGGTCGACAGTCCCTAAAACTTATCAATATATACCTAGACTGTATGGATCCCTTGGCGACATTCTTAATATTTCTGGAACAATCATTGCTTAAAGTCAGGTGGTAAAAACTGAGCTTTGAGAAGCCACTTCATTTTCAGCCATAAAGTCACGGGTTCCTTTCCCTGTTGGGATCGAGAAACTTACAACTGTTCCGACCAAGCAAATGCTCCTGCCTTGAACTTATATGCACCAACTTAACCTTTTGTTACCTAATCTAAGAAATCTTCAATGTGAAGATGTACATTGAACGAAGACAAGTCTATCTTGATCCGGTATTCCCTGGAATCATCCTTACCATAATCCTAATACCTAAGGTGCTCTTCATAAGCATTCCTAAAGCCACCACCATAGGTGTTACCCACATAACCAATGCATCTATGCCCATGACCTCCATACCCTGTGCCACTTCTGGCTCTGATACCTAAGACTCCATCAGCGTAATCTTCATCATCACTGTTGTTGTCATGGACTAGATTTCCTCAGGGCCTAGGCTGAAAGCTGTGGGCTAGCCTTACCCGGATTCCATCGTTATCCTGGGCATTATAGTCCCAGTGATGTTGATTGAACCCAAGCTGCATCTGCTCCAAAGTCTCTTACAGCCGTTGAACGGATTGCTGGAGATTCTAGAACTCGACTCTTGAAGGAGCCTCCCTATCACAATTGTTGTCATTACGTGGGTTATCCCTGTTATGTTGGCTGGCCATGATCAAGATAAAACCTACTCTGATACCAACTGATGTAGTAGAAGACTTGAGTTTAACCTTAGCACAACAAGGAGGAAAGAAGAACAACGTCTTCAACCCTTTTCTTTTGGGCACACCCTAGAATGGAGAAGAAAACAACATTTCTTACCCAAAGATAGAACACCAACCTGCATGTTGCAAAGATAACACTTCGTAGAGTTTTGAGAGAAATTCTTTTAATAATTCTATTGATCAAAGTTCTGAAAAATACAATAATGGGATCACCTATTTATAGTGATAGAAAAATCCTATTCTTTGTAAAAGAAATTAATCTAGTCCTAGTAGAAAAGTAAACATACCTAATCCTAATAAAGAAAATAGTTTTAGAGAAATTAAAGTTAATCCTAATAAGGAGAGGAAAACAAAATAAAATACTAATTATTATGTCCTAAATCATTTAGTAGGGAGGACTAGAGGTCCAAAATGCAAATATTCAGGTGGTTTTACGCCCTTTAAAAACATACTGAAAACAAGTGGTTTAATTTTTACTCAAGGATTAGGAGGAAGATTCTGGATACTTTTTCCTTGATTAAGTGTTGGAAGGAAAGGTATTTTTTTCGTTGATAGACTAGAATCTCATTAGGTTTTATTAGAGTGGAGTTACAGAGATATTCCTGATCAGAGAGAGCCTTTAGCCTTAAGTGATAAAGAGTAGAAGTCAGTTAAGAACATCTTAAACACCAAGCCTAGGATGTCTTATAAAGACCATACTAGTGAACAACTATTGAGGAATCATCAGCTTTGTCTATGTAGCCCTAGTTCTCCTGATGGTATTTGAGAGTATCTTAATTGTTTTTTCCTTTTCACTGACCGAATTTCTGACTTTTGTTTTTTGATTCTTCTAATCGTGGTGACTTTTCTTTTACAAGAGATGCCATATTCAACTCAGCTGAGGTTGCTAGGATGGCCTGTGAGAGGAGGAGGGCCAAGTCTATGAACCCTACTTCTTCTGACCCTGTTGAGAGGAAAAAAGGCCAAGACAAAGGGGTCTTTGACTCAACATGTCGAAGTGAGGTGATCCAAAGCCAAAGAGACTGCAGTGTGGCTGGTTGAGGTACAACAAATTGAGGTTTAATGAACTGAGGTGCAGGGGACTAATTTTTTTTTTCCTTTAAAGAGTGAACGACCTAAGAGCCAGAGCAGGGGCTCGAGGCCCCTCAGGGGACTGAGGTGGTGGCTGGTAACGAGGGGACTCCTTCTTCAGATGTGGCTTTCTCTAAAATTTTGCTTAACTCAGTCTCTACTACCTTTGATAACTCTACTCATGCCCTTAAAGGCTCTACTCCTGCCCTTGAGAGCTTCACTCTTGCTGTAAGCTTGAGTTTTGAGATGTATCATCCGAATTGGAAGGTGACATATACATACTCGACTTTCTACAGCATGAGCACCATTCATCAATTGCTGAGGGGTTCGACTTTTCCCCTGGATGCTGATTTGATGAAGGAGTTGACCCCTCATCAGTTGATGGTCCACACTTTGGACCACTACTATAAGGTGAGGTCTTGGTTTCCAAACCTTTAGTTTTTACATCCTTTTTCTTAACGTTTTTTAACTAAGTTATCTCTTATTGATAGGGTATAAAAGAGTATGGAGGAAAGTTTATAATTTTGTAATATTTGAGCAAATTCGTAATTTTATAATATGTGGTAAATTTGTATTAGGATTATGATTTCTTTATTTACAGTCCAAAAGATATCTATATAAAAGATCCCTATGTAAGTCTTCGGATTAGCGTTGAATAAATAAAAATCAAATTGATATTTGTGTCAATTTGCTTTTGACCTCTAGGGTAGCTTGGCTTCTCTTCCAATCCCCATGGTAGCTTGGTTTCTCTTCCAATCCCCAAGGTAGTCTGGTTTCTATTTTGTCTCTTTTCCTCTATCCTGTTCTACATCAGTTTGGTATCAGAACCTAAAACAAATCCCAAAATCAAATCCAAACACAAAATCTACCCAAAAAAGCCCCCCAACACCTGCAAAAGTAGTAACCACACGCCCAAACAGACCTTGAGCAAAAATAGTCCATATAAAACTAGTTTTGACAACTTTTCAGTGACTGCCTGTCGACACCACCATTACCAATCACTTCTCTAGGCTTGGGCGACCAAAACCCGAGCTTATCGGTATGATCCTCTATGCGCTGCCCCGTGTTAGCATCACACATCACCCCCGGTGTAGCCAACCAGTTTACCAAGATCGGAACTGACCGATCTACCCACTTCTAGTGTCCATAGGCCATTATCTTTGCCAGATCCCAGCCAAATCACACAAACATCACAAGCACTTTACTCGTCGGCTTCTGGTAACTATACATAAGGTGCCTAGCGTCAGTTGTCACCGGTTGACTGTCGCCCGTGACCATCGTCACCTTCAAGTCACATCGGGTAGCTTGTTCTAATTTGTTAATTTTTTTCCTTTTATGATAGAGGATTAGAGCAACCTTAGTCCTATTTACATTTTTAAAAAAAAAAAAGTAGTAGAAAGTTGTAGAAAAGAAAAAAAAAAGTGGTGCTGTATTAGTTAAAGTGGGAGAGAGAAAGTGAAAAAAAGAGAAAAGGGAGTGGGCGTGGGAAAGAGAAAAGAGAGAGAGAGAAGGTGGTCAGAGAGTGAAGTGGGAAAGTGAAAAAAGAGAGATTGTGGTCAGCGAGTGAAGTGGGAAAGTGAAAAAAAAGATAAGTAGTCAAAAATTGTGAGAGAAGAAAGAACAAAAAATTGTATCTGTGAGTAATGGGTTCTGTTGAGTCAAACTAAATCCTTTGTGTGACCATTCATGATGTATTATATTCGGTCACATAGGATGTAATGCATAAGGTTTTTGATCCATATTGGTTTGTTGAGAAAATTATTATCTCTCAAACTAATTATGTTTTTCAAGCCCTTGTGCAATTTGCTAGGCACCCAAACACCTTTTGGGCTAAAACAAAGTTGAATGGTCGTTGTACTTACGACTATTATTGTCGAATGAAGATTGGGTAATACTCACCAAGAGAACCAATTATGCCCAATGAGGCTTTTCTCGAGCTCCAAAAAGTACCTGATAGGGTTTCTAAGAGACTAGAAAGCTTCACCGTCAATTTAAACACAATTTTTGTCTTAATCCTGGTCCATCAAAGTAGGTTAACTATGCTCCATTCCAACCTAAGAACCATGAAGATGAAGTTTCCAAGATCACTGATTTAGAGACCACTCATGACACGCCGAAAGTTTTTGTCGAACAAATTGAGACCAAAGATTGCAAGCACACCCAAGACAAGAATAAGAAGCTGAACAATGTTGAACTTGGTAATTTAGATATTGAAAAGATGGTCAATGAAGAAAGTACGCAGAAATAAACTTCCAAGCTAAGAGAAAAGATTGAAGACATTATTGAGGCAATGGTGGGTACGCAGACTCCTATTGTTTATTTTATACTGCCTATTTGGTTTAAAGCTTCTCCACAGAAGACATTCTCAGCCAAAAAATTATCTTTTGGTAGAGACCTCGATTTTCAAGACTTCCATGACTATGCTTCATTTGTAAAAGCATCACAGATCTTATTGATTGTTCACTTTAAAACTCGAGGTTGAGTCTTCTTTAAGTCGTGGAGAATGATGGGGTATAAAAGGGTATGGGGCAAGTTTGTAATTTTGTAACATGAGAGTAAATTTATAATTTTATAATATGGGGTAAATTTGTATTAGGATTAGGATTTATTTATTTACAATCCAAAATATATCTATATAAGAGATCCCTATATTAATCTTCGAATTACCTTTGAATAAATAAAAATCAGATTGATATTGGTATCAATTTCCTCTAGACCACCAAAGTAGCCTGACTTCTCTTCCAATCGCTAAGGTAGCTTGGCTTCTCTTGTAATCCCCAAGGTATCCTGGTTTCTATTCTATCTTTTTCCTTTATCCTGTTCTACATCACTTGTACAGGTTGGCATACACACTTTCTTTTTTAGCATTTCTCTCAAGTCCATGAGTAACACCATTACTGGACTTCAGAGTAGTGAAGAGGATCGAAAAATGCTGTTGGACAAGGGTAAGGCATAATTTGATGCACTTTCCAGTCGGGTTAACAATCTTGAGCTCGAGAATTAGAGGCTACAAGCCTCCTTGGCCTTCGCTACTAGCAATAATCTGTTTGTTGCGGAATAGGTGGAACACTTGGAGGCCGAGGTGGCGAGACTTCATGATGTTGGGAGCCAACTTGGGATTGATATTTCTAGGCTCTATGAGGTTGAAGGTTGTCTCGAAACCAAGGCGTGGAGGAAAAACTTAGAACCTATTTTGTCCAGGTCGAGGCTTCTACCGGGGAAAAGTATTGTAGCTCTAAAGACTTCAAGGTAGAACTTCTGATTGAGGCTTCGAGATACGACTCCCAATGCTTTGACGCGACCAATGTGGAGGGTGCCAAGAAGTGACCTGACCTTGACTAAGCCAGCTTGAAAATTCTTGATCTTTTTTAGAGGCAAGCTTGAGAAGAGGTAGCTGAGGTAGCACAAGTTGCTGAGGAGGGCGAGGTGATTAAGAAAGCTTAGGAGAAAGAGTTGTAGTCTTAGGATAGGATTATTACCTTTCTCTTTTTCCCTTATCTTTTGGCCTTGAAGCCTTCTTATGTAAATATTTTCATTTCATGCTTTTTGTCCTTACAATTTCACTACTATTGATTAGAGTTTACAATAATTTTTACAAGTATTAGGACTATGTATCCTGATCTTGTTTTTTCTACTTCTGGCTAGAGTAGTGTTAAATGAGGGCTTGCTTTAAGAGGGGCTTTAGTTTCTCACTACGGGTTCTCAGGGTCCTTTATCTCGGGTGAATTGAGATGGGAATCCCTAAACGAATTTAACCCTGAGCATACGACTTCAGTCTTTTGCTCATGTTGAGAGTATTTGTTTGAGCTAACATATCTTTGGGGTATCTGGTCATCGGATAGGCTAAATTTGACTTGGTTGCTTCTTCTTTCACCTCACTTTGATGAATCCTAACTGTTTGGTGATGAGGAAGAAGAGTCTGAATGTATTCTGGTCTTCTTTCTTGGAAGGTTTGAATTTCTTTAGCTGTTGTGATTTTATCTGCTTGTATGAAGAGAGTTGTTAGGGAACTCACTAAGGAAGTGGTAACTGAAGCCAGGAGTTTAGGGACTGTTTAAGAGGGTCTTTTAGGCTGCTCTTTGTTTCGAGCTTCTTTCCTTGTTTTGCGAGGTGCTCTCGGGGTGGTTTGTCAACTTATTGATAGAAGTTGAGTGAAATTCGAGCTCTTTTCTCTTGTCCCATGGATGTTGGGAGGATAAATTGCATATTGCCTACTGATGAGAGCCATAAAATGCATCTTAACAGTATTTATTTGTTAGTATTTTAGGGTTGATCTAGGTTTGAATTACTCTTTTATACCTTAACAACTCTAAAGTGATATTCTTGGACTATTGATCTATTTCGGTGCATTTTCAGGTACTTTGGGTTCAAAAGAGATGGAAAGCTATCATAGTTTAAAGCACGATGCTTCGATGCATATCGGAGTGAAGGCATGGCTGCGGAAGGACAAAATGAAGAGAAACCAAGTCTTTAGTGTTCCACTCTACGACCCAGAACCTCAAGCCTCGGCCACCAGAACTATTAACTTCTCGGATAGGAAGAGGAGTGTGTGCGCCGCGGCCTCCAGAACCATGTCCAAAAGAACCAAGAAGACCACCACCTCGCACCGCAGCCAAGACCAGTGTGAGCCACGGCCTGGCAATGTGAGCCACGGCCTGGAAGGGCTGAGCTGCGGCCTCTAGAAACGTGAAGAAAACCAGTCAAAACATGTGTTGCGGCGCAAGGTTGATGCCCTGTTTCCTAATTAGGGTTTTAATGATAGTTTAGACCCGAAAATACCCTAGAACCTTTTGTATTATAAATAGATCACTTAGGGTTTGATAAAAGAAGGCTGGAAAACTCAAGAAAGTTGCTACATTCTTCTCCATTACGGTGTTCAAGCATGAGCCCCATGGCTAACTAATCTCCAAGCAAGGCGAAAGGATGAATTCTTATGTGTATTGTTCTTGTTTCTATTCTTGATTTAGTTGTAGCTCGGATTTATTGTTAAACATTGTTATGATTTACTCTTTGATTTAATTAGAAGATTTTCTCTTAATTTTGTGATTGCATTAGAGTTTTCATATGCTTTGATTGAATATTTTCCGATTGCTTGTTTGGGATGTGAAACTAGCAATCGAGATAAAAATAATTGAATCGAGATTGGAGTAAGGTAACAAACCTAAGGAGGATTCCCGGAACCTTGTTATTTCTCCATTATATTCTTCATTATATTTATACAACTTTTCCCATTACTTCATTATCAAAACTCAGATTCTTTCACTTGATCTTTATCATTCGTGTTAAGGTTTACACTTTCCCTTGTAGTTCGCTATTCCTCGTGGGATCGATACCTTAACTATACACAATAACCGCGTATTAGTTTGAGCGTAATCAAATTCTGGTACCATTGTCAGGGAGACGCGCTTAACTTAAGGAAGATTGTCAACTTTGAGACAAAACAGTAATATTGTTCTTTTCTTTTTGTTTTGATTTTCCTTTTTTTTTGTTTTCTATTTTGTTCATTTGCCCTCTAATTCCTTTGGTGTATGCTTAGACCGAGAGATTCGTGAGGTAGATTCATTAGAGGACCCGAAATAGAGTTACCCTCTCCTTCCACGTCCATTAGTGAAACCTCGCCTAGATCATACCATAGTGCACCCCTAAACGAGAATTTAGAGGATTTTGTTAACATGGCTGATAACCCCAATAAGAATGTTGCTAGGACACTTAAGGATTACTTGCATCCTAGCCGAACAGCCATACCATCATGCATCATGTTTCCAGCCAATACTCGCCAACAAGATTTTAAAACAGGGATGATACAGTTACTCCCTACGTTTCATGGCTTAGAAAATGAAAACCTATATATCCACATTAGGGAGTTTGAGGAAGTAGTTGCGACTTTTCGTAGTCAAGATGCAACTGATGACATCATGAGACTTAAGTTCTTTCCTTTCACTTCGAAGGATAGAGCTAAGAGTTGGCTATACTCACTGAGACCACGATCTATTAGGTCATGGAATGAGATGACTCAAGTCTTCTTTAATAAATACTTCCCCCAACATAAGACCAATGCTTTAAAAAGGCAAATCTCCACCTTTGCACAAAAGGACAATGAGACTTTGTATCAGTCTTGGGAGAAATTTAAGGAGTTGTTGAGTATGTGTCCTCACCATGGGTATGAAATTTGGTGCTTAGTGAGCTATTTTTATGAAGGAATTACATATAGAGAGTGCCAATTTGTGGAGATGATGTGTAATGGTGAGTTCTTACAAAAAGATCCTGATAAGGCCATAGAATACCTCAATGAGCTTGCTTAAAAAGCTCACACTTGGACTGGACCTAGTGCTACTGAAGCACAAATAGGTAACAACATGTAGGAAACCCAAGTGGTGGTGGAATTTACCATCTTTGGGAAGAGGACAACCTAAAAGCTAAGGTTGAGATGCTTACTAGGGAGTTAGATGTGTTAAAGACTAAGGGCTCAAAGCCAACACACATGGCTAATCATGTAGAGTCTTTGGAACCATGTTTTGTGTGCGGCAGGTTAGGTCATCCCGCCCAAGAGTGTCCCATATTTGTTGATATGAGAGGGATGTATGAGGAACAATGTAATGCCTTAGGCATGTACAAGAAGCCTTTGACACCCTTCTCGAATACCTATAATCTGAGGTGGTGCAATCTCCCCAATTTTAGCTGGAAGTCTTAAAACCAGCCGCTTGCACAACCCCCTAGATCATGCCCTGCACCATATCATGCACCTTCATCCTCTAGAAGTTCTTTAGAAGATACTTTTCATGCTTTTATTGAGGCATAGGGTAATACAAACCAAAGATGTGAAGCATTGATTACACAGGTTGTTAAAGAAAACAAGGAAATAAGGAGCCAAGTGTCCAAATTAATGGGCTCCTTGAGTGTGAATGAGTGAGATAAGTTCCCTTCTCAAGCTCAGTCCACACCCCATGGTCAACACATGGTGCAAGAGAATCTAAAAGATGTGAATTCCATTGTGACACGAAGTGGTAAGTCATTACACATCCCAACAACGAACAAATCAGAGGATGTGGAGAAGGGTCAAGATAGTAGTGATGCCGAGCTGCCCAAGGACTCTGAGGTCACAAAGAGTCCTGTTAACGCACCATTCCCTTAAGCCTTAAAATCAAGCAGGAAAACTTTGGACCTAAGCAATGAAATCCTAAAGAATCTAAGGCAAGTAAAAATCAATCTTCCTTTTTTGCATGTGATTAAACAAGTTCTTACTTATGCAAAAGTTCTCAAGGATTTGTGTACAATTAAGAGGAAGCACCATGCGAAGAAGACAGTGTTCCTAATAGAGCAAGTTAGTGCTCTAATTGAGTAGAAGATTCCTCCCAAATATAAGGATCCTAGCTATCCAACCATTGCATGCTGTATTGGAAATCATGAGGTTGGACAAGCATTGCTAGATTTAGGAGCTAGTGTGAATCTAATGTCATTTTCTATTTATTTGCAGTTGGGGTTAGGAAAAATAAAACCAACCACTGTGGTATTGTAATTGGCTGAACGTTCAGTCAAAATACCCTAGGGTGTGGTAGAGGATGTTCTAATTCAAATTGATAAATTTTATTATCCTGTTGATTTCCTAATCCTTGACACTACCTCTGCTATTGACACTACCTCTAAAATTCCTTTGATTTTGGGTAGGTTTTTCCTTGCCACTGCAAATGCTCTTATTAATTGCAGGAATGGGCTCATGAAGCCGTCCTTCGAAAACATGACCCTCAAGGTGAACATCTTCAATGTTGTAAAACAGCCAGAGGATGATGACGAGAGCCACCAGTTATACATGATTGAGTCACTCATCGATAGAGGAGTTTCTATAGCTTATAATTTTGATCCTCTTGAGTATTTTCTTGGTGATTCTGAGTTTGATTCTATTAATAATCCATCTGATGTAATTATATTTGTGCTATTTTTTATAAATCTCGGGATTATGGCACTCGGGCATGGCAACCGAAGTTTGAGGATTGCCCGAGAGAAGCGAGAAACAAATTCCCTCAAGTGTAGAAGCACCCAAAGTTGAATTGAAGCCTCTGCCTAAGGGTTTAAAGCATGTTTTCCTTGGTCCAGGTGATACTTTTCCTGTTATTATCTCATCTGAATTGTCTGAGTCTCAAGGTGAGAAATTAATTCGGACCCTAAGTGAACATAAATCAACCTTAGGATAGAGCAGGGCTGATTTAAAAGGTGTTAGTCCCCTGGTCTGTTCTCATAAAATTAATTTGGATGAAAGAACTAGCCCTCGTAGAGACCCCCAGTGTAGGCTTAATCCCACTATGAAAGAAGTGGTGAAAAATGAAGTGTTGAAACTATTAGATGCGGGAATTATATATCTCATAGCTAATAATAAATGGGTAAGTCCTACACAGGTCGTTCCTAAAAAGTCAGGTGTTACTGTGGTGAAGAATGACCTGGGAGAGTTAGTCCCTACAAAACTTGTGACCGGGTGGCGGATGTGCATTGATTACAGAAAATTGAATGCTGCTACCCGGAAAGACCATTTTCCCCTCGCTTTTATCGATCAAATTCTTGAGCGTGTAGCTGGTCATCTTTTTTTATTGTTTTTTGGATGGTTATTCTAGTTATTATCAAATTGAAATTGCATTAGAAGACCAAGATAAAACCACTTTCACTTATCCCTTTGGTACTTATGCTTTTCGTAGAATGCCATTTTGATTGTGTAATGCACCTGCTACTTTTTAACGTTGCATGATGAGCATTTTTAGTGACATGATTGAAAATTGCATGGAAGTTTTTATAGATGACTTGACTGTTTTTAGATCTTCATTTGATGCATGCTTATTGAATTTAAAGAGAGTATTGACTCGTTGTGAGGAGAAGGAACTAGTTTAAGATTGGTAAAAATGCTATTTTATGGTACCTTCAGGTATTGTCTTCGGGCATATTATTTCTTCTAGGGGGATAGAGGTTGATCAATCTAAGATTGAATTAATCTCTAAGTTGCCTACACCTAAGACAGTAAAGGATGTGGGATACTTTTTGGTCATGTAAGTTTTTATAGGAGGTTCATACAAAAATTTTCCACCATATCTAGACCACTATGTGCCCTCCTAGTTAAAGATGCCACATTTGAATGGACACAAGCCTGTCAAGAGGCCTTTAAAATGCTAATTGGCAAGCTTACTTCAGCACCTATAATGCAGTCACCTTATTGGATTTTACCTTTAGAGATCATGTGTGATGCTAGTGACTTTGCTGTAGGTGCTGTTCTTGGACAACGAAGAGAGAGGAAGCCTTTTGTCATTTATTATGCTAGTAAGACTCTAAATAGTGCTCAGATGAATTACTCTATTACTGAAAAAGAATTGCTAGCTATAATGTTTGCTTTGGACAAGTTTCATGCTTATTTGATTGGTTCTCCTATTATTATTTTCACAGATCATGCAGCTCTTAAGTACCTTCTTACAAAGAAGGATGCTAAGGCACGACTAATACAGTGGATCTTACTTTTGCAAGAATTTGACATCACCATCAAAGACAAGAAAGGAGTAGAGAACACAGTGGCTGACCATCTCTCAAGGCTCACATTTGAAGACACCTCCGATAACCTACCAATTAGGGATGATTTTCTCCATGAGTAGTTACTCTCTATTACTTTTCTACCATGGTTTGCTGATATCGTGAATTATTTGGCTGTCGGTGAGATACCGATGGATTAGAGTACTCAGAACAAGAGGAAGTTTATGACTGAGGTACTTAATTTTTATTGGGATGACCCTTGTCTTTCCAAATACTGCCCTGACCAAATTTTAAGGCGTTGCATCCCTAATGAAGAGATTGCCAGCGTCTTGGAATTTTGTCACTCCCAAGCTTGTGGGGGCCACTTTTCAATGAAAAAAACCATTGCAAAAATTTTACAGTGTGAATTTTATTGGCCCACCTTATTTAAAGATGTAAACATCTATTGTCGCTCATGTGAAAAGTGTCAGAAGTTAGGAGATATGTCTCGTCGTAATATGATGCCCTTAAACCCAATTTTAGTGATTGAAATCTTTGATTGTTGGGGCATTTATTTTATGGGACCATTTCCTCCTTCTTTCAGATATCAATATATCATTGTGGCAATAGATTTTGTGTCAAAATAGGTAGAGGCAGCAGCTTGCAGGAGCAATAATAATAGAACAGTAATTAAATTTCTCAAAGAAAATGTGTTATCTCGATTTGGTACACTACGTGCTATAATTAGTGATCGGGGTACGCATTTTTGCAACTGTTCTTTTGAAAATTTGATGAGAAAATATGGGGTGTTACATAAGATCTCTACTGTTTACCACCCTCAGACAAGTGGACAGGTAGAACTTGCAAATAGGGACATTAAGCAAATTTTAGAAAAAACAGTCAACCCGAATCGTAAAGATTGGTCTTCGAGACTAGTTGATGCGCTTTGGGCCTACCATACAGCTTTCAAAACTCCCTTAGGTATGTCACCTTATAGGCTTGTTTTTGGAAAGCCTTGCCACTTACCTGTGGAGCTTGAGCATCGTGCTTATTGGGCCATCAAGCATTTCAACTTTGACATGGGAGAAACAGGTAAGCTTAGGAAATTTCAGTTGACCGAGTTAGAGGAGTTGAGAAATTATGCTTATGAGAACTTTAGAATCTATAAGGCTAAGATGAAAGTGTTTCGTGATAACAAATTTTGAGGAAAACATTTAAGCCTAATGATCGAGTGTTGTTATATGATTCTAGACTCCATAAGCACCCAGGAAAACTTCGATCGAGGTGGACCAGCCCTTTTGTAGTAAAGAATGTTTTTGCAAATGGGGTGGTAGAAATAGAGGATACCAAAAATAGTCAGATCTTTAAAGTAAATGGTCAACACCTTAAAATCTTAATTGATAGGCAAGATCCGGAAGTGGAAGACATTCCACTTATGGATCCGGTCTATTCACCTTGACCACATCACACAAGTATGTTTTTATTTATTTTTCTTTTGTTTTTAATTAAGTTTATTTCAATTTTAATTTTTAGTTTTTTTAGTTTGATTTAATCTAATTTCTAGTTTAAGGGTTATTTTTCTTTATCTTATTTTGCACGAACAAGGTGTTTTGCTTTTTTAACCAGAAACAAGCCCAGGTCGCGCCTAGGCCCAGCCTAGTGCGCCTCGCCCCTCAGGTAGCACACTGGCCCAGCCCAAGTCACGCCTAGGCCCATCCATTTTGCGCCTCAGCCCACAGATCTCCCCAGCCCAGCGTCGTGCCCCAGCTCCTCCCGCACCGCACTGTATAGTAGCACGCACCACACGGCTAAGTCTTCAAGTCGCGGCGCGAACAAAGGCCAAGCCGTGGCGCCAGCTACCACCTGTTTCTACACACTACATAAAACCCATTTCTGCACTTTTCTTCGTCATTTTCCCTTTGAGAACTGATAACTCTGACTAAATCATGTTATTATACTTCTTTTAGGCACGTTTTTGGTGTTGATCTTAAGCATTAGAATTGTGTTGCATGTGTTTTTAGCAATTTGAGTTTAGTCTATCTTATTCTACTAATAAGTTGTTTTAGTTGAATGATCAATGCTAAGTCATGGAAATCCGTTGTGCAGACACTTGCTGGAGCACTGGAGAGCACTGGAAGGCCAAAATGCACAAAGGAGACAGAAACTCAAGGCTCAAACGTCAGGATGTTGGCGCTGTAGCACTGGAAGCTAACAAAAAGAGAGGATTTGGAAAGAAAGTTGGCACTGCAGCGCTGGGATGTTGAAGCTGCAGCGCCAGACTAGGGTTAGAAATTCATCCTGAAGCTGTAGCACCGGGATGTTGGCGCTGCAGCGCCAGCCCGCGGATTCTAAAAGTTATAAATTGAAACCCTAGCTGAAGAAGAGGGGGAGCGCGGTCGTAGAAGAAAAAAACATAATTTGGAGGAGAGGAGACGCAAAATGAGAGTTGGAGACACTCCGGGAGGCTATGCATCAAGCTTTTAAATTATTCTTCTCCGGTTTTGTATTATTCTTATCTAGCTGTGTTGATGTTTTATAATATGAACATGGTTTGTTTGAATATTATTATGGAGTAGATATTTTTGTGTTAAGGATAGATGGATCCTAAACCTATATCTTGAGTGCTATTTGGACAAGTTGGAATTTACTTTGTTTTTCAAAGAGTGTGTTTTATTGTTCTTAATACTGTTTATTATTTTGATTCTTTCTTGAGGCATAGTGATGTGTCGAATAGAGAAGCTATGCTTTTATGAATAGTTGAATTAATAAATATGATTTTGGATTGTTAGCTATGTAAAGCCAGGGTAAAACATGCCATGAATGAAATAGGAGTAACCGAATTGGGATTCTAGGAAGTTAATGTAGTCCGTTTAAACCGTAACCGAATAGGGAGATTTAACTGAAAGGAATTCCATTGAACTTAATGCTTCTTAAGTTGAATCAATCTAGAATAGACCTGGAATATGGATATTTGAAGTTGATGATTCTCGAGATTGCGGTTAGACCTGAATAAGGATAACCAATTGATTGAGGATTCTACCATCTTGAAAAACATAGTAAGTGGAACTTGTCCATTCAAAACTCTTGTCAATTATGGTTTAGGTGAAGTCGAGTCCTTAGCACGTTAGTTCATAAGAGTCTTCATTCCAAAGTTTGCAAATCTTCCGTTAATTATTAGTGCTTTTGTTTTTTTTACTTTAGTTAATTACTAGTAAACTTTTCTCCTACAATTATTCGTTTGCTCAAATAACAGCAAGAGTTGAGTCATAATTTCTGTAGTATTTGCCCAGTCCTCGTTGGGAACGATATTTACTCATCATTTTATTACTTGAACGATTAGTGCACTTGCTAGTGTTAATTTCATCGCATCAAGAACATAACAACCCTTTTCTCTCTCTCTCATCCTCTCTCCAAACCCTCACTTGCCCACTTCATTTATCTCACTATTTCTTGATTCTAACACCATTTCTTGAAGAATTTCTCACTCATATTGCAGATTTTGCTGAAAATTTCTCCAAAAAGCTTGGTTCAATAAAGATTTTGGGTTTTTCAAGAAGATTTCAAGTAGGTGGGTACTTTTTCATCTCTCCAACTTTGGGCCTCAAATAAGATCAATTCCTTCTCTTTGTTGTGAATTTGTGCTATTTGGGTGGTTGATTTTGAATTAGTTTTGTTGTTCTATATGATGAGAGTCGTAAAATGCATTTTAACAGTGCTTATTTGTTAGTATTTTAGAGTTGATCTAGGGTTCAATTACTCGTTTTCACCTTAACAATTCTAAAGTATCATACTTGGATCATTGATCTATTTCGGTGTATTTTCAGGTGCTTTGAGTTCAAAAGAGATGATAAAGCTATCTATGTTTAAAGTGCCAAAAGTTCATGTATATCGGAGTGAAAGGAGTAGTTTCGGAAGGCCCGGTGTGCGTCAAGACCTCAAGCCTTGCTCACAAGTTCCATAAGCTTCTTGGATAGAAAACCAAGAGTGAGCATCGTGGTGTTGAGAAAAGGGCGCCGCACCCTCCAAAACAACATCAATCTCGGACAAAGGTAGTGCCTAGTGATAGACACTTAAATATACATATTTAAGCCCCCTTATTTACACTTGTTAGATCCTTTATTACGTTAATTTGGTATATTTTACTCCATTTGTGTGTTTTACATGTTTTTATAGGGTTTTAGAGAAAAAGAAGCAATTTTGGCACTTTAAGGAAGAAATCTAGAAGCCCTGGAGCACTTTCTGGACAAAGTGCGATCGAGCGCACATACGATCATGCGCACACTTGTAGGATCGAGCACACACTGCGATCGAGCGCAAGGACACATGTGATCGAGCGCACATGTACGGGTGTGAACAGTAAACTGGAGAACCTTATTTTGGAAAGTATAAGATTTTCGTTTTAGGAAGGTTTAGGATTGTCGTTTTAGGAAGGTTTAGGACTCATGGGTCTATTAGGACTTCTCAAAGACCTATAAATACACTTGTAACTCACACACAAAAACGGACCTTAAAAAGAAACATTTTTCTCTTTTCTTTTACTTGGAGTGGAGAGCTTGGGAGAGAATTGACGCCTCTTCTCTCGGGTTTATTCTTCTCTCTTATGTTTAGTTTAATTATGTTTACTTCAGTTAGTATGTGTAACTAACTCTCTTATAGGGCTCGATTGAAGCCCTAGTTATGCATTCCCATATTTTTATTTATTGATTAAATCTTTGCACAGCTTACTATGTTACTTAACTTGATTAACACCTGTGCTTATTTAAATTCCTCATATGTATGTGTAAGGCCAACGTATGCATGTGGCATGGATGGGTTAGTTAGATCAATTTGGATGACCGAGTCCTGGGTCTAACATTAGTAACAAGGGACCATCTTATCCGGATACCCGGGTTAATCAACATGGGAAACCGGGAGTAGATACCATACCCTAGGTCTCCTGTGGTTGTCGATTTCCACAGTACCTATGTTTTCTTAAGGAACAACTCAAGCAGATACCATGCTGAACCCCTTAAGGAAGAAAAGAGTTAGAGTAGATACCATGCCTAACTCGTTGCTTAGGGAAATCAATAGCTTAAGGAGTAGATACCATGCCCTTAGGCTGGCAACCAGTAGGTACACATAATAAGGCTAGAGCACTGATACCTTATACAAAATCGGGAATGTATGACTAGTGGTGGATATCAAAGCCCTATGTCTTTATTATTATCAAATCGCCATTCAGTTGTTATTTACATCTTTTTACTTTAGAGAAATTAATTCTAAAAGCAACTTTACCAATCCCTGTGGAGATGATCTTGCATTCGCACACTATGCTACACTATTGACCTTGTGCACTTGCAAGTAAAACAAAGTCCGATCATTCACCTATTAATTTAGGTATATTATCGCACAGCAAGTTTTTGGCGCTGTTGCCGGGGATTGCGCTAAAAGTTCATTTTAGGATTACTTTCATTATTTTATTTTTACCATCTTTTATCAAAACTTAATCAAAGTTGTTTTATCTTTCAGGTACTTCACGAAACCCTACTTACACTTTCTGTGGAATTTGCGATCGATCGCAAGCTCCTGTGCGATCGAGCGCATTTAGGGCAAAGAGTACCCGAGCAGCAGAGTTGCACTGCTGCACTAAAACTGGTTTTTCTGCTTTATGCACGGACTTCGATCCCGACATCCGGAATTCTTTTCCCTCGATCCCGAGCTTGAACGAACCATCCGACAAAGGCTTAGGGACAACTTTGAGGAGAACAAAGGAGAAATCGAGAACGAAACACAAATGGTGGAACAGCCCAAAAACCAGCAACCACCTGCACGAGTTCCAATGAAGCAATCCTTCATCCCTCGGAACATCGATCAACCATCATGCATCGCATATCAACCTGAGGCAACGGGAAATTATTACATATCTCCGCAAATCTTGAATGCCTTGACGCATTTTAGGGGAACTCCTAATGAAGATCCACACTTACATCTCCAAGAAATTTTTGATCTTTGCAAGTTCCAGCACATACAAGGACTAGACCAAGAAGGAATAAGGTTAATTCTATTCCCTTTTTCCTTGAAAGATAACGCTAAACTTTGGTATAATTCCTTGCCTGCAGTTTCCATCCACACTTGGGAGGAGTTAGCAACCAAATTCTTGAGGAAATTCTTCCCAGCCCAAAAGACAAGACAAATGAGGAAGGAGATCCAATCCTTCCAACAAAAGGATGGGGACCTTTTCTTCGAAGCATGGGGACACTTCAATGAATTGGTACTCAAATGCCCACATCACAACCTACCTCAAGATGAACTGGTACAAGCATTCTAAGAAGGTTTAAATGATACTAATAAATGTATTGTTGATTCAGGTTGTGGAGGAGTCCTTATGGAGAAAAGCAGCGAAGAGGCAATGGAACTGTTTGAAACCCTCAGCGAACACACTCAGCAATTCTCCTCTCGAGGTAGACATATGACCAAAGGTAAAGGTGTGTATGAGGTAAATACGAATGGAGGATCTTCCCCTCAAATGGCTGCAATGGAAAGAAAACTAGATTTATTGGTAAAAGCCATGGCTGCTCAAACTACCTCAGCTACACCACTACAGGTATGTGCGATATGCTCTCAATATGATCACAATACTAATGCTTGTCCGTTATCTGCAGATCCGGAGCAAGCAAATTATGTGGGACCCAACAACTATTTGCCAAAGAATAACCCATATGCAAACACCTGCAACCCTGGATGGCGGAATCATCCAAATTTCTCATGGAGCAACAATCAAAACAACCAAGGACAGCAACGAAATCAGTAGCCCACTGCCCATGCTAATTCTGAACCAAAAAGAAACGACCTCGAAAATCTAGTAAGACAACTGGTGACGTCGCAAGAACAGTTCATGACTCAGCAAAAACAAACCAATGCGGCATATGAGCAAGCAATTCAAAGACTAGAGGTACAAATGGGACAATTAGCTAAAGAGCTCAGTAGCAGAAAGCAAGAAGAGCTCCCAGCTCAAACACTACCCAACCCTGGTGGGCATCAACAACTAAAAGCTGTCACAACCTTAAGAAATGGCAAGGTGATTGGATCCGAGGATTCGGCAGTAGCATCCAAAGAAATATCATCAAGGGTAAGTGAGACGGAGAAGGTGAATGCACCACCCTTCCCGCAAAGGTTAGTAAAACAAAAGAAAGACAATAAACTGCTTGATATTTTTGAGACCTTGCGGAAAGTTGAAATTAATATTCCATTATTAGATGCAATTCACCAAATACCTACTTATGCTAAATTCCTAAAAGATTGTTGCACTTATAAAAGAAAATTTCAAGAACATGAGACTGTAGCATTAACTGAGGAGGTAAGTGCTGTACTGCTTAGGAAACTCCCACCAAAACTGACAGACCCAGGTAGTTTTACCATACCCTGTAGGATAGGTGATCAACTGTTTGACAAGGCATTACTAGACTTAGGAGCAGGGGTAAACTTTCTACCTTACACAGTATTCGAAACCCTAGGTTTGGGGGAGCTACAGCCAACTTCTATTACCTTACAATTGGCAGATAAGAGTATTAAAAGACCTAGAGGTATTCTCGAGGATTTCTTAGTAAAAGTTGGCGAGTTCATTCTACCTGCAGATTTTATTGTATTAGACATGGAAGAATGCCCTATGCCATTACCTTTACCTATCATACTAGGGAGACCTTTCATGAGGACTGCTGACACTAAAATCTGTGTGAAAAAGGGTATAATAAGTATGAAAATTAATGGTGAGAAGATAGAATTTAAAATATTTGATGCAATGAAGTTTCCTCAAGATGACTCTGACTGCTTTAATGTTTGTATGATACAAAACTTTGTTGAGCAAGCATTTCAGGTCCAACACATTGATTCATTGGAGACTACTCTCACCAATAGCTTCACTGAGATGGATATTGAGCAAGAATATGAAAATATTACTGATGACATCGTCACAACTGTGCACCATCTTGCAACCTCTCCTAAATACTCCAGTATGTATCCTCCTCCATTTGAAATTCTCATACCTACAAACACTACTCTTCTTCCATCCATTGTGCAGGCACCAACATTGGAACTCAAGCAGCTACCTGAGCATCTAACATACGCCTATTTGGGAGAACATGAGACTTTACCTGTGATAATTGCTGCCAACTTGAGTAGTGGAGAAGAAGGGAAGCTATTAAGAGTTCTTAGGGAGCATAAAACTGCTATTGAGTGGACCATTGCTGACATTAAGGGGATAAGTCCAGCAAAGTGCATGCATAACATCTACCTTGAAGAGGAAGCACGGCCCACTCAAGATGCTCAAAGAAGACTTAACCCACACATGAAGGAGGTAGTAAAGGCCGAGATACTAAAACAACTAGATGTCGGCATCATCTACCCTATATCGGATAGCAAATGGATGAGTCCAGTCCAAGTCGTTCCTAAAAAGAGTGGGATTACTGTGGTAAAGAATGAAGATGAAGAGCTTATACCTACACGAAAAACAATGGGTTGGAGAGTATGCATTGATTACCGGAGATTAAACAAAGTAACTACAAAAGATCATTTTCCCCTGCCATTCATTGATCAAATGCTAGAAAGATTAGTCGGTCATAGTTATTACTGCTTCTTGGATGGATATAGTGGATACAATCAAATCGCCATAGCACCTTAGGATTAAGAAAAGATTACATTCACATGTCCTTTCGGTACATTTGCTTATAGAAGAATGCCATTCGGTTTATGCAACACACCAGCCACTTTTCAAAGATGTATGATGAGCATTTTTTTCGATATGGTAGAGAAATATATTGAGGTATTCATGGATGATTTCAGTGTCTTTGGATCTACTTTCGATGAGTGCCTAAATCATTTGGAAAATTTCCTAAGGAGATGTGAAGAAACTAATTTAGTACTGAATTGGGAGAAATGTCACTTCATGGTTCAACAAGGTATTGTGTTGGGTCACTCCATCTCAGACAAAGGTATTGAAGTAGACAAGGCTAAGGTTGACATCATTTCAAAGCTACCTCCCCCTCTCACGGTCAAGGGCATTAGAAGCTTCCTTGGACATGCGAGTTTTTATAGAAGATTCATAAAAGACTTCTCCAAAATCTCGAGACCCTTTTGTGCACTATTGACTAAAGATACCAAGTTCGAATGGAGTGAAGATTGTATGCAAGCTTTCAACACCTTGAAGAACGTTCTCACCTCTGCCCCAATAATGATGGCACCAGATTGGAATCTACCTTTCGAATTAATGTGTGATGCCAGTGACTTCGCCTTGGGAGCTGTCTTGGGTCAAAGAAACAATAAGGTACCTCATGCTATTTACTATGCTTTTAAAACACTAAATGATGCTCAACTCAACTATTCTACTACTGAAAAAGAATTGTTAGCTGTTATTTTTGCTTTAGAGAAGTTTAGATCGTATCTTATTGGTTCTAAAGTTATTGTATTCACTGACCATACTGCTTTGAAATATTTGTTTTCTAAGAAAGATGCAAAGCCTAGGCTAATCAGATGGATACTCTTACTCCAAGAATTTGACTTAGAAATCAAGGACAAGAAGGGCAGTGAGAATGTAGTTGCAGATCATTTGTCAAGACTCCCATATGAAAGTGATGATAAAAAGTTTCCCTTAAATGAGAACTTTCCCGATGAACAACTATTTGCACTTGAGGTAAAACTTCCATGGTATGCTGATATAGTTAATTATCTAACTGTTAAAATTTTTCCCCCAGGTATGCCCACTCAAGAAAAGAAACGGCTAATATCTCTATCAAGACACTACATATGGGATGACCCATACCTTTTCAAGGTCTGCCCTGATCAAATCATCAGAAGATGTGTCCCAGAAGAAGAACATTCGAGCTTGTTGCAACATTGCCATCAGTTGGCTTATGGAGGTCATTTTGGAGCAAAACAAACAGCTCTTAAGGTACTCCAATCTGGTTTCTATTGGCCAAAGTTATTTAAAGATGCTTTCTCCTTTTGCAGCTCATGTGATAGATGCTAGCGGACAGGTAACATCTATTCCCGAAATCAAATGCCCTTACAAAATATTCATATAGTAGAACTCTTTTATGTATGGGGCATTGATTTCATGGGACCTTTTCCTAATTCATTTGGCTATTTATATATTCTTGTGGGTGTGGATTATGTGTCTAAATGGGTCGAGGCTATCCCCTCAAGGACTAATGATCACAAAGTGGTTATCAAGTTTCTGCAGGCTAACATTTTACTAGGTTTGGAACTCCAAGAGCGATCATCAGTGATGGGGGCAGCCACTTCCATCATCGTTCTTTCTCCGCACTACTCCTAAAGTATGGGATTACTCATAGAGTTAGCACTCCTTATCATCCTCAAACCAGTGGCCAAGTAGAAATAAGCAACCGAGAAATCAAGGGAATCCTAGAACGGATAGTAAAGCCAAATCGGAAGGATTGGTCTCTACGCTTAAACGACGCTCTATGGGCATATAGAACAGCTTATAAGACTCCAATTGGCATGTCTCCCTACCACCTCGTCTTTGGAAAATCATGCCACCTCCCGATGGAATTAGAACATCGAGCATATTGGGCCATTAAGCAGTTCAACTTTGACATGAAGCAAGCGGGTGAGAAAAGGAAATTGTATCTAAATGAGCTTGAAGAATTGAGATATGAGGCCTATGAGAATGCAAAGTTATACAAAGAACGGACGAAAGCTTATCATGACAAACAACTAGTCCGGAAAGAGTTCCATGTAGGACAAAAGGTGCTGCTATATGACTCACGATTAAGGCTGTTCCCAGGCAAGCTGAAATCCAGATGGTATGGTCCGTACATGGTCACCAAGGTCTTCCCCCATGGGGCATTAGAAGTCTGTGGTCCCAACAGAAATCAACCTTTTACAATCAATGGACACAGAGCCAAGCCATACCTTGACACTAAATTCCTTCAAGAAATGAAGACTTGGCACTTGAATCAGTCCAGGATACAGCTGAAACACAGGCACTGGAGCTCCACGAGGTGGGCTCTAGGTGCTTCCCTCCAAACAACTAGCACGGTCGCAAAAGAGTGCTTGAGCAAAGTAAAAATTTGATCATCTATTAAGCTCAAGCACCTCTGGTAAGGTTAGTGGTACTGAAGCCACTAACAACTGGTAAGGTTGTGTTGTTTCAATTAGTCATTCTTTTTGCTAAGGTAAGTTTTTACTTTTACTTATATGCCACACTTGCGATCCATCGCACCCTTCAGTGCGATCGAGCGCAAGAGTGCGATCGAACGTGTCCGAAAACATGATCGAGCGCACAAGTGCGATCGAGTGCATGCAAGGCAGAGACATCTATAAATTTAAAACAAACACTCACACACACACCTCTCCACCTCTCTGCACACTCACTCGCACCTTACACTCTCTCACTCACTCACACGTACCAGCCTACCAACATATCTCTACCTCGCACTTAGCCACCACCAACCTTCACCACCCCAAACCCTCACCAACGTCATCCGCCATCACCACCATCCACAACCCTTCTTTCTTCCACCTTTCCATCCAACATACACGGTACCCAATTTGTTATATATACACAACACGAAATCTGTTTGTTTTGCTTTAAACTCTTATCTATATCTCTTAATAATTTTGTATGATTGGCTTTGTTTGGTTGCAGGAGGGGTAGGAACGAGTTCCACATTGAAAAACCATAGCTTGCCTATTTGGTGCACATAATCTGTTCGACGTAAATCCTGACCGGGTGCGATCGAGCGCACGGTAGGTGCGATCGAGCGCATAGACAATGTGCGATCGAGTGCACACCACTGAGATCGATCGCAAATCAGCCAGAAGCCAAGCACCAGTATGTCTCAACCATCTGTTTCCACGTCTGGCGCCTCCAGCAGTCGTGCCTCCTCATCCCGACCCAGCATCGAGCAACGAGAGTTGTTGTTCGAGACCGCTTTCGCCATCGACGACATATTCCGGCACATGGATGCCACTCAATGGGCCGTCCAAGCACTCCGAATCCGAGGGTTGAAGAGGCTGTTTAAGCCGGTGTGCTCCACTGCCTACTCCAAGCTCGTAGTGCAGTTTTATGAGCATTTATCTTTCGACTGCAGCAGACCGGGGGTCCTCACCTCTTCAGTTAGGGGCACGCCCATCGAGGTGACCGGTACCGATATCGCCACTGCTCTTCATTGCACGGATGAGTCCCCTCCTGATGGCACTGATATTGAGGAGTAGCAGGAGTCCTTTGCCTTAACCGAGATCATCGTGGATATGTGAGCTGGCCAGTATGCCCACAGGCATAACAATGCGGCCGGCCGATCCAAGCTACCCCCCAAACTATGGCTCATCGATACGATCCTCCAGCGTAATGTGTGTCCGTTGGGGCACAAGACACAGCGAGGAGACCAGTTTCTTCAGACATTATACGCCTTCCATAGAGGCCACTGGTACTCCATCATGTTTGTCATTTGGAGCCAGCTGCATAAGTTCTGGGATCACGTACATGGCCGTCAGACTACCACGGCCAATGCTTGGGGACTCCCTTTCCCGTTCCTACTCACCTCCATCCTCAAGAAAAAGGGGATTAAGGGGACCCACAGTGACAGGCCAATACGAGAGCATCCTATCTTTGGGCGGGCTCAGTGGACACAGAGCATATCACACATGCCACGAGGTCCCCCAGTTCCTGCTCCAGCAGCTGAGCGAGTAGAGGAGGATCACATGGAGACCGAGGCCCCTGTTATGAGCCCGGTACGGGAGGAGGACCATTCGGATATGGGACCCACCGAGTCCCAGCACTTCTTAGCTGAGCTATCCTCCTTCCGAGGTGAGGTCGCTGTCGCCACCACTCTTGTACATCAGCGCATCGACAGTTTGGAGGCACGATTTACATGCCAGGAGGCCATGCTATAGGCTATACTTGATTGCCTACCTCCAGCACCCGGTACCTCTCTGACTGCACCACCTCATGATCAGCAGTGAGAGAGTACCACGTCTGGCTGAAGACGTAAAACTTAGCGCTCATGGGAGGCACCCCACTACATATCCTTTTTTATAGTTATTAGTATTTTACTTGTTTATTATTTTGTTATTAGTACTTGTTTTCCATTTTATGTTTACTTTTCTTTTTTCAAGGATAGTGTTAGTGCATCCAGTTGTAGTTTGGGGGCGTGCTACAAGCCATGCCAGCCATATAGCTCTCCATCTCCCAGGTCAGATCTTTCCATGTTATTTACACATTGGGGACAATGTGCATTTTAAGTTTGGGGGTATGGGGACACATTCACACACTACACTATGTCCTACATTTTTAGTTTTGTCGATATTTTCATAGATAAATGCATGTTCATTCTGTCCAATAAATTTTTTTTTGTGATCTAAACAAAATGTTATGATTCGACTTCATCAGTGAGCTTAACACTTTGAACATATAGGCCAATAAACAAGTTTTGAACCTAGATCACTGCCCTTTTGGCATTTAAGAATTCACAGGTTTAACTTGAACTATCACGAGCACATTAGCACATAACTGTGTGGGGTAAGACATGATATTTGGATTGGTATGTTTCTTTTGCTGGACTGTGAACTAGATGACCTATTAGATTGACATTTTGGCATATAAAAATAGAAAAAGATTAATTAAGTGCTCAAAAAGAAAAATGCTCCTAATGATCAATAAAAACAAATCTTCTGCTAAGTAACTGGCCCTCTTGCCTCAGTAAGCATTGAGTGTCACGTCAAAAGGTGGAAAATTCTAAAAGTGATCATTAAAAAAAAAAAAAAGGAATTTTTTCGCTGAGTAACTGGCCCTCTTGCCTCAGTAAGCATTGAGTGTCACGTCAAAAGGTGAAAAATTCTAAATGGTAGCATAAAAATCAGTTAGTTTCGTAGCCTTGTTGACTCGAGCTAGTAAGTCCTTAGGGGTGTCTTTACACCTAATGCCCTAAAACCATCTGGTTTGGGAGTCATTGGCCAAATGCTCGTTACACGAGTCATCAAGAAAGCTTAAGGGAACTAACTTGGCAAAAATCTCGCAAATAAAAGTCTATGCCATATTTGTTGACTCTAATAGGAAGTTTGGTGAATCTTGAGTCATCAAAACACTACCTATTTGAATTTCTTGAAAACCCAACCTTTTATGTGCTGATCACCACACACCAAAGTCAAACTTGTGATATCTTACGATACCTAGTGAATATGATTTACGTTCAAAACTCTTATTCATTGCAGATATATGTTTACACTTATTAAGCTTGCTCATGAATGCGCATCATAGTTCTGTGTAAGATCTAGATTTTTGATTGACACTATGAACATTGGATTTATCTATATTTTTGTTTTAGTTTTTAATTTAGTATTGCTAAGGGTCTAGCAACATGTAAGTTTGGGGGTGTGATAGACGCTTAAATATACATATTTAAGCCCCCTTATTTACACTTGTTAGATCCTTTATTACGTTAATTTGGTATCTTTTACTCAATTTGTGTGTTTTACATGTTTTTATAGGGTCTTGGAGAAAAATAAGCAGTTTTGGCACTTTAAGGAAGAAATCTAGAAGCCCTGGAGCACTTTCTGGACAAAGTGCGATCGAGCGCACATGTAATGCGATCGAGCGCACATACGATCGTGCGCATACTTGTAAGATCGAGCGCACACTACGATCGAGCGCAAGGACACATGCGATCGAGCGCACATGTACGGGCATGAACAGTAAACTGCAAAACCTTATTTTGGAAAGTATAAGATTTTCGTTTTAAGAAGGTTTAGGATTGTCGTTTTAGGAAGGTTTAGGACTCATGGGTCTATTAGGACTTCTCAAAGACCTATAAATACACTTGTAACTCACACACAAAAACGGACCTTAAAAAGAAACACTTTTCTCTTTTCTTTTACTTGGAGTGGAGAGCTTGGGAGAGAATTGACACCTCTTCTCTCGGGTTTATTCTTCTCCCTTATGTTTAGTTTAATTATGTTTACTTCAGTTAGTATGTGTAACTAACTCTCTTATAGGGCTCGATTGAAGCCCTAGTTATGCATTCCCATATTTTTATTTATTGATTAAATCTTTGCACAGCTTACTCTGTTACTTAACTTGATTAACACCTGTGCTTATTTAAATTCCTTATATGTATGTGTAAGGCCAACGTATGCATGTAGTATGGATGGGTTAGTTAGATCAATTTGGATGACCAAGTCCTGGGTCTAACATTAGTAATAAGGGACCATCTTATCCGGATACCCGGGTTAATCAACATGGGAAACCAGGAGTAGATACCATACTCTAGGTCTCATGTGGTTGTCGATTTCCACAGTACCTATGTTTTCTTAAGGAACAACTCAAGCAGATACCATGCTGAATCCCTTAAGGAAGAAAAGAGTTAGAGTAGATACCATGCCTAACTCGTTGCTTAGGGAAATCAATAGCTTAAGGAGTAGATACCATGCCCTTAGGTTGGCAACCAGTAGGTACACATAATAAGGCTAGAGCACTGATACCTTATACAAAATCGGGAATGTATGACTCGTGGTGGATATCAAAGCCCTATGTCTTTATTATTATCAAATCACCATTCAGTTGTTATTTACATCTTTTTACTTTAGAGAAATTAATTCTAAAAGCAACTTTACCAATCTCTGTGGAGATGATCTTGCATTCGCATAATATGATACACTATTGACCTTGTGCACTTGCAAGTAAAACAAAGTCCAATCATTCACCTATTTATTTAGGTATATTATCGCACAACACCTAGGCGCTGGTAAGGCTGAGATGCGGTGCTAGCCCGATCCCTTGACCTAATTAGGGCATTTTTGAAGACATTTTCCAGCCCAAAATGCCCCTAAACCTTATGGGCTATAAATAGAACCTTAAGGGTTTGCAGCCACATATGAAATTAACCATTCTTCCAAGTCTCTTAAGGCTGGAAATCAAGAGGAGAGCTCCACATTCTTCATCAACCTTGAGCCCCATGGCCAACTAATCTCCAAGCAGGGCAAAGGGATGAATTCCTAGGTGTTGTTGTTCTTATTTTCCATTCTTGATTATGTTGTAAGGATTTATTGTTGCATATTGTTTGTGATTTACTTTTGATTAAGTAAGAATTAGAGACTTTACTCTTAATCCAGTGGTTGCATCTTCCTCCTCCATATAAGTTTAGTCAAGCTCTTCTTATGTCAAGTTGTTTAGATGTGATTGATTTCAGTAAATTTATCTTATAGATTGTTCATTATTTATAGATTGTTCATTATTGTGGTATTTTCATTAAGATATATTATCGTTTCTTGATAATCTATGAGATAGATCATGTGTGCTTGAATCGAAACTAAAGAGTGATTTTTAGCAATTACATTAGGGTTATAAATGTGTTTGATTAAATATTTGTCGATTGCTTGTTTGGGATGTGAAACTTACGATCGAGATAAAAAAAATTGAATCGAGAGTGGAATAAGGCAATGAACCTAGGAAGGATTCTCATAACCTTTTTGTTTCGTTTATATTTTCAATTATATTTACACAATTTTTCTCACAATACATCATTATCAAAACTCATATTCTTTCGTTTAACTTTTATCGTTCGTGTTAAGGTTTACATTTTCTCTTGTAGTACGCATTTCCTCGCGGGATCGATACCTTATCTATAAACAATAACCATGTGATAGTTTGAGCGTAATCAAATTTTGGCGTCGTTGCCGGGGAGATGTGCTTAAGTACAAGGAAGTTTGTCGACTTTGAGACATGACGGTAGAAAAATTGTAAATATTTTTCTTTTCAGCAGTTTGTAAAGACGGTAATATTGTTATTTTCTCTTTGTTTTGATTATCTAGTTTTCTTTTATTATTCTGTTTTATTTATTTATTTCCTCTCTAACTCAATTGGTGTATACTTAGATCGAGAGATTCGTGAAGTAGATTCATTAGAGGACCAGAATTAGAGTTACCCTCTCCTTCCACGTCCATTAGTGAAACCTTGCCTAAATCAAACCATAGTGCACCCCCATCCGAAAATTTAGAGGATTTTGTTAACATGGCCGAAAATCACAATGAAAATGTTGCTAGGACACTTAAAGACTACTTGCACCCTAGTCGAATGGCCACACCCTCTTGTATCATTATTCCCCCCTAACGTTCATCAACCTGAGTTTAAGCCGGGTATGATACAATTGCTACCAACCTTCCATGAGTTTGAGAATGAAAACCCCAATGTCCACATTAGGGAATTTGAGGAAATAGTAGCAACCTTTCAAAATAGGGCTAATATGGTGGACACCGTCAAACTTCGGTTTTTCCCTTTTTCACTTAAGGAAAAGGCCAAGGTTTGGCGTTACTCGTTAAGGCCTAGGTCTATAGGTAGCTGGGATGAGATGACTCAAGCCTTTTTCCAAAAGCATTTCCCAACCCATAAGACCAATAACCTCAAGAGACAAATCTCAAACTTTGCACAAAAGGAGAGTGAAACCTTATATCCAGTTTGGGAACGTTTCAAGGACCTTTTGAATTCTTGTCCACACCATGGGTACGAGAGTTGGCGGGTAGTTAACTATTTCTATCATGGACTCCTAAGTAGGGAGAGGCAATTCATAGAAATGATGTGTAATGGGGATTTTCTTCAAAAAGATCCCGATCAAGCTATAGATTTCCTAGATGACCTATCTGAAAAAGCCCACACTTGGATAGGACTGAGTGCCATGGAAAGTATTAGGAGAAACCAACCCGCTGGAATCTATCAACTTAAGGAAGAGGATAGCTTTAAAGCCCATTTAGAGGTCCTAACTAAGGAAATTGAAGCCTTAAAAACCAAGGATACTAGAGCCCCCGAACCGGTTGCTATGGTAGAGTCCTATGAACCCTGTTTTATGTGTAATGGGGTAGATCATGTACCTAAGGATTGTCCAGCTTATTTAGAGATGAAAGGAGAGTGTAACGCCTTGGGTATACCCTTTAGGAAACCATACTCACCCTACTCTAACACCTACAATCCCGGTTGGAAGAACCACCCTAATTTCAGTTGAAAATCTGATGTGCAACCTCCTGCCCAATCTAGCACCCATTAAAGATCCGATATACAACCTTATCCTCACTCTAGTACCCATTGGAGATCGAAAGCAACTCCATCTAGTGCACCACAACAATCTTTACCTTTGGAAGATGCTTTTAAGTCATTTCTGTAGGTACATGCTAAGAGTGCGGAAGAACAAGTCATAATAAATCAATGGTAGCTAGAGGAGCAAAAGGGGATCATAGAGGAGCAAAAGGAGATAAAAAGCCAACTCACCAAGTTGACTAGTTTCTTGATAGTTCAAGAGCAAGGTCGGTTTCCTTCGCAGCAGCAACAAAATCCAAAGAGACAACATATGGCACAAACCTCCGATCCGAAAAATCACAATGTTAAAGAGGTTAATGCCATGATCACTCGTAGTAGCAAGAAACTAGATAGACCCACTCTACCATCAAATTTGAGTCCCAACCCTGTGAGCAACAAGGATGAAGCTCCCAAGGAACAAGATGCTCATATCGACCCTTCACCAGTGCCTTTCCCTCAAGCACTCCTTAAGCCTAAGGAGAGGAATTCAGCATTAAAAGATGAGATCCTTGAACAACTTCAGCATGTTAAAATTAACCTCCCACTTCTCCATGTCATAAAACAGGTTCCCAACTATGCTAAAGTCATCAAGGATCTATGCACACTAAAAAGGAGGCACTATGTGAAGAAGATCGCATTCTTAACGGAGCAAGCAAGATTGATAGCATGTCACCGCCCAAATATAAAGATTCGGGCTATCCAACGGTGGCTTGCCAAATTGGAAACAAATCTTGTAGGCAAGCATTGCTAGATTTGGGGGCTAGTGTGAACCTTATGCCATACTCCATCTACTTGCAGCTCGGTCTAGGTGAGATCAAACCAACCTCGGTGGTACTTCAATTAGCGAATCGATCGATACGAAAACCAAGAGGTATTGTAGAAGATGTTTTATTGCAAATTGACAAATTCTATTATCCTTTTGACTTTTTGGTTTTAGATACCATCTCTATTATGAATACGGAGTCAAAAATTCCTTTGATACTTAGAAGACCATTCCTTGCCACTGCCAATGCCCTCATTAATTGTAGGAATGGCCTAATTACATTATCATTTGGAAATATGACTCTAAAGGTGAATGTTTTTTGAATGTCAAGGCAGTCACATGAGGAGGATGAGTGTTTCGACACTTACATGATTGACGAGCTTATTTTGGAGGATGAATATATTAAAGATAATTCTAACTGTTTGGAATTCCTTCTTAATACTTTGATTTTCATGATTCTTCTATATATCCCCATACCGTTAATGTTGTTGATATTTTTGATAACTCGCAGGGATTTATGAAGAAATAATGGCAGTCATGCTTTGAGCAGTTGCATAGAGAAAGGGAGGCACCCAAACCCTCTTCCGAGGAGACACCAACGCCTAATTTAGCCCCGCTTCCCAAAGGACTCAAACAAGTTTTCTTAGGCCCAGGTGATACCTTTCCGGTCATTATTTCCTCTGAACTTAATGATGAACAATGTGATCAATTACTGAATTTGTTAAGAGAACATAAATCTGCATTAGGTTGGACCATGGCTGATATAAAGGGTGTTAGCCCCTTAATTTGTTCCCATAGGATTTACTTAGAAGAAGGAGCTAACCCTCGTAGAGACCCACAAAGATGGCTAAATCCAACTATGAAAGAGGTAGTTAAGAAAGAAGTCTTAAAGCTGTTGGATGTGGGAATTATATATCCAATATCAGATAGTAAGTGGGTTAGTCCAACCCAAGTAGTTCCTAAGAAAGCTGGGGTTACTGTGGTAGAAAATGAGAAGGGAGTGCTAGTACTAACTAAGGTAGTGACCGGGTGGTGAATGTGCATAGACTATACGAAACTTAATTCGACTACTCGGAAAGATCATTTTCCCCTTCCATTCATAGATCAAATTTTGGAACGAGTGGCTGGCCATCCTTTCTACTGTTTTTTGGATGGGTATTCGGGATACTACCAAATAGGAATTGCCCTAGAGGATCAAGAGAAGACCATTTTTACTTGTCCTTTTGGTACTTTTGCTTTTCGAAGGATGCCCTTTGGTTCATGTAATGCACCGCTTACTTTTCAAAGATGCATGATGAGTATTTTCAGTGACATGGTTAAAAAATGTGTGGAAGTGTATATGGATGATTTAACCATGTTTGGAATTTCTTTTGATTCATTTTTATCTAATTTGAAATTTTTTTTATGTAGGTGTGAAGAAAAAGGGCTCGTGCTTAATTGGGAGAAGTGCCATTTTATGGTATCTTCCGGAATAGTCTTGGGCCACATAGTTTCTGAAAAAGGGATGGAAGTAGATAAAGCCAAAATTGAATTGATCTCTAAACTACCCACTCCTAAGAATATTAAAGATGTGAGGTCTCTCTTAGGGCATGTTGGGTTTTATAGAAGGTTTATTCAAAATTTTAGTGCCATCTCTAGACCCCTATGTTGCCTTTTAATGAAAGATACCGAGTTTAAATGGAGCCTTGAATGTGAACAAGCCTTTAGGACATTAATCTCTAAACTTACAACCACCCCTATTATGCAATCACCGGACTTTACTTTGCCTTTTGAAATTATGTGCAATGCTAGTGACTATGTTGTAGGGGCTGTTTTAGGACAATGAAAGGAGGGAAAACCATTTGCTGTTTATTATGCTAGTAGAACACTGAATCATTCTCAAATGATGTACACCACAACTGAGAAAGAATTACTAGCTGTAGTATTTGCATTGGATAAATTTTGATCTTATTTGATTGGTTCACCTATCACTATATTTACAGATCACTCTGCCCTTAAATTTCTCTTTTCGAAAACGGATGCTAAGGCCCATTTGATACATTGGATTCTGCTTTTGCAGGAGTTTGACTTGACCATCAAAGACAAGAAGGGGGTGGAAAATGTTGTGGCAGACCATTTATCTCGCTTGGAATTCAAGAATGAAACTGAACTCGTGCCCATTGGGGAGGCTTTTCTGGATGAAAACTTATTTGCTGTCCTTGGTCACACACCATAGTATGCCGACATTGCAAACTACTTGGTTTGCCACCAAGTCCCATCTACATGGAGTGCACAAGACACGCGTAATTTTTTGGTTGAGGTAAAGAACTTCTATTGGAATAATCCTTATTTGTTTAAATATTGCCCTGATCAGATAATAAGGAGATATATTCTAGATATGGAAGTTAATAGTGTGCTAACCTTTTGTCATACACATGCTTGTGGTGGCCATTTTTCTATCAAAAAGACAGCTGCAAAAATTTTGCAATGCGGTTTTTATTGGCTCACTTTATTCAAAGATGCTAATGAGTTTTGTAGATCATGTGACAGATGCCAAAGGTTAGGTGCATTGTCCTGCCGTCATATGATGCCTCTCAACCCAATCCTAGTGATAGAAATCTTTGATTGCTGGGGGATCGATTTTATGGGACCATTCCCACCTTCCTTTGGGTATCTTTATATTTTGCTTGCTGTTGATTATGTTTCTAACTGGGTTGAAGCAATACCTAGCCATACTAATGATAACACAGTTGTTGTTAAATTTCTAAAAGACCATATCTTATCTAGGTATGGTACTCCACGTGTTATCATTAGTGATCAAGGGTCACATTTTTGTAACCATTCTTTTGAGGCTTTAATGCGTAGGTATGGAGTAACCCATAAGGTTTCTACAGCATATCATCCACAAACCAATGGTCAAGCGGAACTAGCAAACAGAGAGATCAAGCGGATACTTGAGAAAACAGTGAATCCGAACCGAAAAGATTGGTCCTTGCGCCTATCGGATGCACTTTGGGCGTCTCGGACAGCATACAAGATAGTTCTTGGAGCATCTCCCTATCGCTTAGTATTCGACAAAGCATGTCACTTGCTGGTAGAACTTGAGCACAAAGCATACTGGGCTATCCAGAATTTTAACTATGACCTAAAGTTGTCCGGTGAAGAAAGGAAATTGCAAATTTGCGGAATTGAGGGATGATGCGTATGACAATGCCAAGGACTTGAAGTCAAGGATGAAGGCGGTGCATGATCAGAAAACACTCTGGAAACATTTTGAACAAGGTAACAAAGTTTTTCTTTATGACCCGCGGTTATATCTCCATCCCCGAAAATTGCGATCACGATGGAAAGGACCTTATGTGGTGAAGAGTGTTTTTCCCAATGGAGTGGTTGAGGTTGAAGACCCTTCCGATGGTCGAGCATTTCAAGTTAATGGCCAAAGATTGAAGCTTTACTTGGAACACGAACATATTACAGACAGCCCCGAAGAAATCTCTTTGGTGGCCCCAGGTTATGTTTGGTAATCGGGTATTTTCGTTCCACTGTATACTAGTTTTCATTTTGTTTTGTTGAGTCTTTTTTAACTTAGATTTTTTTTTTCATTTTGTTTTGTTCAGTCTTTGTTAACGTAGAATTTTTGTTTTGTTAAGTCTATTTTAATTTTTAGTTTCTAGTTGATTTAATCTAATTTCTAGTTAAAAGTCATTTTTATTAATCATTATTTTATATCTCTTTGTGTTTAGTTTTTGCACAAACAAGGACTTTTCTGTTTTTTTAGGACACTGGATCAGGCCCAGCCCGAGTGCCACACCTTCACCAGCCCAGCGCCGCACCGCTAGTCTGAGCCCAGCAAAAATCAAACCCTAAATCTGCCCTATTTAAATACTTTTTGCAGCCTCCTTGTTCATTTCTCCTTTCACAAAAATAGCTGCACACTAAACTCTCTCCCATCCTTTCTCCAAAGCAAACCATAACCAACTCTTTTTCTCACTATTTCTTGATTTTACCTCCATTTCTTGAAGAATTGCACTCATTTTGCAAACTTTGCTGAAAATTTCTCCAAGAAGTTTGGGTCTAAGAGGAATTTAGGTTTTTCAAAAAGATATCAAATTGGTGGGTAGTCTTTCTTCTCTCCAATTGTGGGCATCAAGTAAGACTAATTTCTCCTCTTTATTGTTCATTTGTGCTTTTTGGTGGTTAAATTTTGCTTTAAGTCTATTGTTCTATTTATTTGATTTCCATGGCACCAAAGACCAAAAGTCCTAGGGGAAAATAACAACAAGAGTTTGATGATACCAAATTTGTTAGTTTTGAAGCAAGTGAGAGATATATTAAAATGATGCAAAGCAGAAAACTCATTCCCGAGACAGGATTCAACATCACTGAGAGGGGGAACCTGACTCTATTTAGAATGATTCTCGATAGGAATTGGGGTACATTTACAAGACCACCCTCTCATTCCCTCACAAATTTGGTTAGAGAATTTTACACTAATGTCGACGAGCATAACAATGGTAAAGTGAGGGTGAGAGGCCAAACAGTCTCTTTCAGCAGCACATCCATAAATAGATTTTATGGGTTACCTGACATTGAACATAGTGAGTATAGTGCATATGTGTCTCCAATTAATTATGACGAGATTTGCCATACTCTCTGTGTTCCGGGCACTACATGAAAAATGACGGGTGATACCCCTATCAATTTGCCCCCTACTTCTCTGAATGTCAATGCTCGGGCTTGGTAATTTTTTGTGTGTGAGAAGTTGATGCCTGCCCTGCACTATAGTGACCTCAATGTTGAGTGAGCTATTCTGATTTACGCAATTTTGATGGGAATGACTATCGATGTGGGCCAAATCATCTTTAACTCAATCCTACACACTATTAGACTAAAGCTCGGATTATACTTTCCTTCTTTAATTACCCAATTTTGCATCCGAGATGGAGTCCAATACGGTACTGATGAGGAAGCCCAACAACCAAAGAAACCCATCCATGATGGCCTGCTCGCTCACATTAGAGCCTCCAGGTCGCCAACTCTGGGAGAGGGAGCAGTAATTGCTGCCCCCCCTCCCCTCTCTAGGCATTTCATGGTTGTTGAGCGCCTTGAGCGTTTAGAGAGTCGTTTTGATGAGCATCAGAAACTATTGTTTGATAGGCTAGATCATCAAGACTGATTGTTGGCTAGGCAATACCGATTCTTGGCTTGGCAAGCTGATTATCAAGCGGAGGTCTACTCTTCTTTTGGTCAGATGTACCAACACCTTGCCTCTGCTATTGGTTGTAATATGGGTCACTTTCCTACTATGCCATCCTATCCGGGTTCATCTTTTGACCCACCTCCCGAGGAAGGTGAAGAGACCGAAGAGTATGAAGAAGAGGATGAGGACTTAAAGGATTAGTTTAGGGTTATCTCTTGTTTGTCTACTTTTATTTTACTTTATTTTTAAACTGTACTAACATTTCTAATGTTTCGTTATTTTATATTTCGTCCTTTATTTTAGTTGTTAGTTATTTATTTCCATTTCATATGCTAACCTAACATACGGTGGGAATCTTGATGTTACACCGCAATTGCTTTCTTTTTATTTGTTTTGTTCTATGTTATAGATCAAAAATTTCAGTGAGAAGAACGGCATGTAGTTCAAATGGGTGGTGCACAATTTTCAGCTTCTGTACACTTCTGGCTACAAAGGGAGTTTCCTTTCCTTTTTTCTTTTACATTGAGGACAATGCCTGTCTTAAGTTGGGGGTGGAGGAAACAAATTTCTTATTGCATACCATTTAATTGTTGGGTGTCAACTTCCTTTTTTCGTTTTAATTTGTTTTGTTTTCTTTTAATACACTTGTTTGTGTTTTAAAAAAAAATTATGTTTAGTTTTGTTTGTTTTTAGCATGCTTTGTGTTAGCCTTGGAGTTAATTCACATGTCGATGATATGAGCTTAATCGAGATAGCATATAGCGTTTAGAAGAAGTTAAATCTTGCTTCTCTTTGAGAATAAATTAAGTGTCAATCTTTCTTTGGTTTGAGACTCTGGTTTGTGGTAAGATTGCATGATTAGTCTAAAGCATTTAGAGAAGTTTTATGTGCGATTGTTTTGTGAATACTTTTGCGGTCTTAACAAGCTATAGAACTTATTTGATAATCACTTGAGACGAAAATCGTAGAATGCACACTACTTAGGATATGATGTAGGCCATTTTTGGACCGTTTGAGCCTTTTTAAACCAACCCTTGTTATATTTATCACTAGTTCACCTATTTGAGCCTTTTCTTGAAAAAGAATTTGAACATTGTTTCTTTAGATAGCCATTTACTCACCTTTATGAGCTTAAAAATATTTTATCCTTACCTTTCTTTTAAAAGAACTTAGTTATACACATTTGTTGAGAAGCATTTAAGAAGAGTAAGGATGGAAATATGAGAAAATATTACTACCATAACCCAAGTACATTAAAAGAGATAAGTTGGGGGTTGTGGAAAAGAGTAAAAAAAAAGAAAAAAAAAGTGAATGATTATGTGCCAAAATAAAAAAGAAGTGAATTGTGGCAAAGAAAGAAGAAAAAAAAATGGTGATTTATGGAGAGAAATGCTAAAAAAAAAAATGGTTGAAAGAGTTAGGTGATGAAGTAAGGTTATCTAGTGATTAAAGTGGTTGTGTTTAAATTAAGAGACTTAGTTCTTTTATTTGTTTAAACTTTCCCGTTCTTTCTTGACCTTTACCCTAGCCTAACGTTACAAGCTTATTAAAGACCTATTGATCCGATGTAGTGTGATTTTTCTACATAGTGGAGAGTGATTTGAAAAGTGAGCCTATAGAGCTTGATTTGTGATTGATGTCACACAATTTAATATGTTTTTAGAGGCCAAGACTTGTATTCATGCTATGTTTTGCATAAAATCATCCAGATGTTCGGATTAATGGACTGTGGTAAGACGGATGATAAGAGTCGATAACAATTTTAAGGTTGACATTTGGATTATTCTTGGACTTGAGTGATATTTAATGATTCTATGTGTTGTATGTTACGCATGATTTTTGAGACAAATATTTTGATTCACTTTTGGTTAACGCTAACATTGCTGTATTTTGTTTTGATAAAGAATTCATTTCATGTCTTTCGCTTGAATTGTTAGGGACTAGCAATAAGCTAGTTGGGGGTTATGATGAGAGTCGTAAAATGCATCTTAACAGTGCTTATTTGTTAGCATTTTAGAGTTGATCTAGGGTTCAAATACTCGTTTTTACCTTAACAATTCTAAAGTATCATACTCGGATCATTGATCTATTTCGGTGCATTTTCAGGTGCTTTGAGTTCAAAAGAGATGATAAAGCTATCTATGTTTAAAGCGCCAAAAGTTCATGTATATCGGAGTGAAAGGAGTAGTTTCAGAAGGCTCGGTGTGCGTCAAGACCTCAAGCCTTGCTCATAAGTTCCATAAGCTCCTTGGATAGAAAACCAAGAGTGAGCACCCCGGCGTTGAGAAGAGGGCGTCGCACCCTCCAAAACAGCTACCATGCTGCCAAGCCTAGCACCGCGGTGTTGAGAAGAGGGTGTTGCACCCTCCAGAACAGCTACCATTCTGCCAAGCCTAGCGCCGCGACGTTGAGAAGAGGGGGCCGCACCCTCTAGAACAGCATCAATCTCGGACAAAGGCAGCGCCTAGGGGCTAGTAAGGCTGAGGCGCGGCGCCAGCCCAGTCCCTTGACCTAATTAGGGCATTTTTGAAGACACTTTCCACTCAAAATGCCCCTAAACCTTATGGGCTATAAATAGAACCTTAAGGGTTTGCAGCCACATATAAAATTAACCATTCTTCCAAGTCCCTTAAGGCTGGAAATCAAGAGGAGAGCTCCACATTCTTCATAAACCTTGAGCCCCATGGCCAACTAATCTCCAAGCAAGGCAAAGGGATGAATTCCTAGGTGTTGTTATTCTTATTTTCCTTTCTTGATTCAGCTGTAAGGATATATTGTTGAATATTGTTTATGATTTACTCTTTGATTAAGTAAGAATTAGAGACTTTACTCTTAATCCGGTGATTGCATCTTCCTCCTCCATATAAGTTTAGTCAAGCTCTTCTTATGTCAAATTGTTTAGATGTGATTGATGTCGGTAAATTTATCTTATAGATTGTTCGTTACTGCGGTATTGTTATTAAGATATATTTTCGTTTCTTGATAATCTATGAGATAGATTATGTGTGCTTGAATCGAAACTAAAGAGTGATTTGTAGCAATTACATTAGGGTTTATAAATGTGCTTGATTGAATATTTGCCGATTGCTTGTTTGAGATGTGAAACTTGCAATCGAGATAGAAACAATTGAATCGAGAGTGGAACAAGGCAACAAACCTAGGAAGGATTCCCGGAACCTTGTTGTTTCGTTTATATTTTCAATTATATTTACACAATTTTTCTCACAATACATCATTATCAAAACTCATATTCTTTCATTTAACTTTTATCATTCGTGTTAAGGTTTACATTTTCTCTTGTACTACGCATTTCCTCGTGGGATCGGCACCTCATCTTTACACAATAACCATGTGATAGTTTGAGCGTAATCACTATACATTTGATTTAAATGGCCCCTAAAACTAAGAGACCAAGGGGGAAACAACCTCAAGGGAGGGGAAACCCAACCTTGTTCAGGATGATTATTGATAGGAATTGGAGTGCATTTACAAGACTACCACCTCATTCCCTTAAAAATGTGGTTAGAGAATTCTATGCTAATGCAGAAGAGCATAGGAATGGTAAGGTGATGGTGAGAGGAAAAATAATTTCTTTTAGCAGCACATCTATCAATAGATTCTATGGGCTACCTGACATAGAAAATAGTGAGTATATTGCATATGTGTCTAATATTGACTATAATGAAGTTTGCAATACTCTCTGTATTTCGGGCGCAACTTGGAAAATGACGGATGATACTCCTAAAACCTTGCTCGGTACTTCTCTGATTGTTAATGTTCAGGCTTGGCAATATTTTGTATGTCAGAGGTTGATGCCTGCTATGCACTATAATGATCTTACTATTGAGAGAGTTGTTCTGATTTATGCCATTTTGATGGGAATGGCTATTGATGTGGGCCAAATCATATTTAATTCTATTATGCACACTGTGAGACAAAAGCTTGGATTGTATTTCCCTTCATTAATTACCCAATTATGCATCCGAGCCAGCGTCCAGTACAGTACTAATGAGAAAGCCCAGCAACCCAAGGAGCCCGTCGATGATGGCATGCTCAATCTGATTAAAGCTTCAAGGTCGCCAGCTCCGGGAAAGAGAGCAGCGATTGCTGCCCCCTTCCACTCCCTAGGAATCTAACTATTGCAGAGTGCCTTGAGCGTTTAGAGATTCAGTTTTATGAGCATCAGAAACTCTTACATGATAAGTTTGATCGTCAGGAACGATTCTTGGCCAGGCAAGCAGATTATCAAGTGGGAGTGTACTCTTCTTTTGGTCAGATGTACCAACACCTTGCCTCCACTACCGGTTGTGATATGGATCACTTTCCCACCTTGCCACCCTATCTGGGTTCATCTTTTGATCCAGCTCCAGAGGAGGGTGAAGAGAATGAAAAGGAGGACAAAGATATAGAGGACTAGTTTTTGGGTTATATCTTGTTTATCTCGTTTTATTATATTTTTTTATTTAGATGACTGTACTAACCTTTATTTTATTTTTCATACTTTATTTTTTTTTTAGTTATTTATTTAGTTTTCATGTGTTCACCTAACATACGGTGGGAATCTTAATGTTACACTGCAGTTGCTTTCTTTTTGTTTGTTTTGTTCTATGTTATAGATCGAAATTTCAACAAGAAGAACCATATGCAATTCGAATGGTGGTGCACAATTTTCAGCTTCTGTGCACTTTTGGTTACAAATGGAGTTTCCTTTACTGTTTTTTTTCACATTGAGGTCAATGCAATTTTTAAGTTAGGGGTGGAGGAAATGTATTTCTTTTTTTCCATTGAACTGCTTGGTGTCATTTTCCCTTTTTATTTGTTCTTATCATGATTTGTGTTAGCCTTGGAGTTAATTCACATGTCAATAATATGAGCCTAATTGAGATAGGATATAGTGTTTAGAAGAAGTTAAATCTTACTTCTGTTTGAGAATAATTTAAGTGTCAATCTTCATTTGCTTTGTGACTCTGGGTTGCGGTAAGATTGCATGATTAGTCTAAAACATTTAGAGAAGTTTTATGTGTGATTGTTTTGTGAATACTTTTGCGGTCTCGACAAGCTCTAGAACTTATTTGATAATCACTTGAGGCGAAATCCGAGAATGCACACTACTTAGGATATGATATAGGCCATTTTTGGACCGTTTGAGCCTTTCAAACTTACCCTTTCTATATTTATGGCTAGTTACCTGTTTGAACCTTTTTCTTGAAAAAGAATTTGAGCCTTGTTTCTTTTGATAACCATTTACTTACCTTTATAAGCCTAAAAATATTTTATCATTACCTTTCCTTTAAAAGAACTTAGTTATACACATTTGTTGAGAAGTACTTAAGAGGAGTAAGAATGAAAATATGAAAAAATATTACTACCATAACCTAAGTACATTAAAGGAGATAAGTTGGGGGTTGTGAAAAAAAAACGTGAATTATGGCAAAGAAAGAAGAAAAAAAAATTAGTGATTTATTGAGAGAAATGCTCGAAAAATGGTTGAAACAGTTAGGTGTTGAAGTAAGGTTATCCAGTGCTTAAAATGGTTGTGTTTAAAACTAAGAGATTGAGTTCTTTTACTTGTTGAATCCTTTCCATTCTTTCTTGACCTTTACCTTAGTCTAACGTTACAAGCTTATTAAAGACCTATTGATCAAATGTAGTGTGATTTTTCTACAATAGTGGATAGTGATTTAAAAAGTGAGCCTATGGAGCTTGTTTTGTGATTGATGTCACGCAAATTAATATGTTTTTAGAGGCCAAGACTTGTATTCATGAATGTTGTGCATAAAATCATCCGGGTGTTCAGATTAATGGATTATGGTAAGATGGATGTAAGAGTCAATAACAATTCTGAGTTTGATGTTTGGATTACTTTTGGACTTGGGTGATATTTAATGATTCTATGTGCTGTGTTATTTGTGATTTTTGAGACATAAAATTTGAATTACTCTTGGATTAACGCTAACATTGCTTTATTTTGTTTTGATTTCTACTATAGAATTCATGTCATATTGTCTTATTTTTCGCTTGAATTGCTAAGGACTATCAACAAGCTAGTTGACGGTTATGATGAGAGTCATAAAATGAATCTTAACAATACTTATTTGTTAGTATTTTAGGGTTGATCTAGGTTTGAATTACACTTTTATACCTTAACAACTCTAAAGTGATATTTTTGGACTATTAATCTATTTCGGTGCATTTTCAGGTACTTTGGGTTCAAAAGAGATGGAAAGCTATCATAGCTTAAAGCACAATGCTTCGATGCATACCGGAGTGAAGACATGGTTGCGGAAGGACAAAATGAAGAGAAACCAAGTCTTTAGTGTTCCATGCTGCGGCCCAGAACCTCAAGCCTCGGCCACCAAAACTATCAACTTCTTGAATAGGAAAAGGAGTGTGTGCGTTGCAGCTTGGAAAGGCTGAGCTACGGCCTCCAGAACCATGTCCAAAAGAACCAAGAAGACCACCACCTCACGCTGCAGCATGGACCAGTGTGAGCCACGGCCTGGAAGGGCTAAGTCGCAACCTCTAGAAACATGAAGAAAACCAGTCAAAAGGTGCACCGCGGCCTGGACTAGTGTGCACCGCGGCGCAAGCGTGATGCCCTGTTTCCTAATTAGGGTTTTAATGATAGTTTAGACCCGAAAATACCATGGAACCTTTTGTATTATAAATAGATCACTTAGGGTTTGATAAAAGAAGACCGGAAAACTCAAGAAAGTTGCTACATTCTTCTCTATCACGGTGTTCAAGCATGAGCTCTATGGCCAAGTAATCTCCAAGCAAGGCGAAATGATGAATTCTTAGGTGTAGTTGTTCTTATTTCTATTTTTGATTCAGTTGTAGTTCGAATTTATTGTTAAACATTGTTATGATTTACTCTTTGATTTAATTAGAAGATTTTCTCTTAATCTGGTGATTGCATCTTTCTCCTCTATATAAGTCTAGTCATGCTCTTCTTATGTCAAGATTGTTGGATGTGATTGATTCCGGTAGATTTATCTTTTAGGTTTGTCCATTACTGCGATATTGTCATTGAGATATATTATCATTTCTTGATAAATCTATAAGATAGGTCATGTGTGCTTGAATCGAAAGTAAAGAGTACTTCATAGCAATTACATTAGGGTTTTCATTTGCTTTGATTGAATATTTGCCGATTGCTTGTTTGGGATGTGAAACTAACAATCGAGATAAAAACAAATGAATCGAGATTAGAATAAGGCAACGAGCCTAGAGAGGATTGTTGAAACCTTGTTATTTCTCCATTATATTCTTCATTATATTTACACAACTTTTTCCCATTACTTCATTATCAAAACTCAGATTCTTTCACTTGATCTTTATCGTTCGTGTTAAGGTTTACACTTTCCTTTGTAGTTCGCTTTTCCTCATGGGATCGACACCTCAACTATACACAATAACCGCGTATTAGTTTGAGTGTAATCACCTGCATTAAACCTTGAAAGATCTTGATCTTGCCTAAGGAGAAAAGTTAGGCTAGATCTGTACAGTTTCTTTTAGAGCGCAGAGTAATGGTTGGTATATATCTGTTGGGAAACCACCCTCAAGATGCCCAGGAGGTGATCTTCCAAACACCAAAGTCTAGAGTGACTTGTATAAAGAAAAGAGACAGCAACCAATCAAAGCAAGAAAAAAAAGAACACAAGAAATTTGTTGACAAGGTTCGGCAATATGCCTACGTCCCCATGAGCTCCTCCGAGCTCTTTGCACTATCTTATCAGTGGAGTTCTTTACAATCAGCAACATCCTTCCAAGAACTCACAGGTTCTTGAAGAACAAAAGAAGAAGAAGTAAAAGAAAGTGATAAGAACTAACCCTGGAATTTTCCCAAGAAAATTCCCCTCACAAGCCCTTGAATCCCCTTTTTATTCTACTCTCTCTTTCTATACAACCAGCCTCTCTACAATGAGTCTCTCCTGTGTTTAGTGTCTTTGCACTCTCACACAACTCTCATTCACATGTCACACTTGTGTTTCACACACCTTTATCACATTGACACCACATATTACTCTTTGACACACCTCTCTTTGAACCAAGGTGACTCTTTATATAGTGCATCAACTTCTTGTCCAATCTTGAGAGTCAATCTCCACCCTTAGATCTTGAGGACCAATCAACCTTAGCCCCTCATCAATCATAAGTGATCCTGTGCATTTTAATCTTGCATCCACGCACCTTTCAAATGCTGAAACCAAGTTGACTATGTGTGCCTTCAAGCCGCAGCCCAAAACAGGGCAAGCCGCGGCTCAAGGTAGGACTGAACATCACCATGTTTACCTCCATTCTGGGCACCGCAGCCTAGGGGAGGTTGAGCCATGGCGCACACCTCCTCCAGCACTTCTCCTTTGCTAGGTATCGCACCCTGGAATGAGCTGGGCCGCGGTGCACACTGGTGTTGAACATGCTGATTTTTCCTCCTTCCTTGCAACCGTTTAATGCTTAGACAAATACCAACAATCTCTACCTTTGTCTAAGCGATTAAACCCGAACCCATGTGCAGAGAACTCAGTATCCAAACTCATCTTGAGTCACTATTCATCCGACTCCAATCCTAAGAAGTCCAAAGTAATGATTGAACTTACTTAGAGGTAGGACTTTGGTACCTAAATCTGCTGGACTCCTTTTCATTGCGACTTTTCCCACATGGATGCATCCTTCCGTAACATTTTCCCGAATAAAATGATACCTAACATCCATATACCTAGTCCTTTCATGGAACACCAGGTTTCAACACAAGTGCCACACACTTTGGCTATCCGAAGACACCACCACCTGCTCTTTTAGGACCTTCCACTCGTCCAACAACCCTTTACACCCTATAGCCTCCTTTATGGCTTCCGTAGCCGCTATGCATTCTGCCCCGGTTGTTAAGAGTGCTACCACTGGCTGCCACTGAGCCTTCAAGTACCTCAGCACCCACTTCATCCCAAGCCAAAGCTCATTTCCGAGATTACTCACAAATTTGCTGAGAACATCAATTGCCTGAGGAATATCGGGTCTAGTGCTGATCATCAAGACCATGATTGATCCTTCCGCACTACAGTAAGGGACCTTTTCCATTTCTTTCTTCTCCTCATCCATTCTAGGACATCGTTTGTTGGAGAACTTGAAATAACCAGTAAGGGTAACTGATGAGAGTCATAAAATGTATCTTATCAGTACTTAATTGTTAGCATTTTAGGGTTGATCTAGGTTTTAATTGCACTTTTATACGTTAACAACTCTAAAGTATCATTCTTGGATCATTTATCTATTTCGGTGCATTTTCAGGTACTTTAAGCTCAAAAGAGCAGGAAAAGTTGTCATTGCTTGAAGCACAAAGACTCGAGTCATACTGGAGTGAAGGAATGCTTCCGGAAGGACAAGATGGAGGGCTTAAAAGAGCAACAACTGCTGCCCGCACTGGAAAGGAGTTTCACTAAATTGCCAGAATTACCCGTACAGATCAATCATTTTTGAAAATTAAACTATATTGATATAAGAAGAACCAGGAGATGAGCCATATATACTTAGAAAGGTCCGGAAGTCTATTTTCTGGAGAATTTTACGGTTCATCAAACGGATTTTTCTAGAGAAAGTTATGGCAGTTTTAGTAGACAAAGGTCAGGCTGTGCGGGCTGTGCGGGCTGTGCGGGATTTCAGCGTGATTTTGGGCTTAAATCCCACATCCCACATCGGTTGGAAAACATATTTCTATATCTCACATCCCACATCGGATGGAAAACACATTGCACTCTTGGTATTTGCCTATATAAGACCCACTCCACTTTAGCTTTGGATATCGATCAGGGATGAATCTAGAAGGCCTTTAGGAGCAATCGAGAGGGCCTTTAGGAGGAACCCGAAGTTTAAAGTTTGAAGGTCGGGAGAGATGATTGTCGAGAGGCTGGAGGCAACTCGAGGACGCATGAGCCCCATGGCCGGCTAGTCTCCAAGCAAGGCGAAGGGATGAATCCCTAGGTGTAATTGTTCTTATTTTTCCTTTATTTGATTCGGTTGTAGTTGAAATTATTTTCGTTAAATATTGTTATGTTTTATTCTTTAATTTAATTAGTAGATTTATTATAACTCCGGTGGTTGCATGCTTCTTTTCCATATAAGTTCAGTCAGGCTTTTCTTATGTGTACCTGTTTGAGTGTGATTGAGTCCGGTAGATCTCTTTTATAGATTTGTCCATTTTTACGGTATCGTCGTTTAGATATATCGTCATCTCTTGATAATTTATAAGTTAGGTCATGTGTGCTTGAAAGTAAAGAAGATTTCATAACAATTACATTAGGATTTATAAATGCACTTTATGATGAGTGAAAAATATTGCATATTTTTGCCACTTAATTTAGATTTCTTAGCTTAGGAATTTGTTACTTTGAGTTGTTTTCATTGTTTTTCAGGTTTACAAGCACTGGGAAAGGAGTTTCACTAAAATTGCCAGAATTGCCCGTACAGATCAATCATCATTGAAAATTAAACTGTATTGATTCAAGAAGAACCAGGATATGAGCCATATATGCTTAGAAAGATCCAGAAGTCTATTTTCTAGAGAATTTTATGGCTCGTAAAAATGATTTTTCTACAGAAAGTTATGGCCGTTTTAGTAGACAAAGGTCAGACTGTGCGGACTGTGCGGGATTTCAGCGTGAACAGAAGTTTTGAAGGGCATGTGAAGACTTAAATCCCACATCCCACATCAGTTGGAAACACATTTCTATATCCCACATCCCACATCGGATTGGAAACACATTGCACTCGTGGTATTTGCCTATATAAGACCCACTCCACTTCATCATTCAGTGTACAATTCCTGGGCCACTTTGGTGTTAACCGATGGACGTCTGCTAGCATTCTGGTGGATCCCGAAGGCTTTGCTACCACGAAGGGAAGCGCCGCCTATCAGCGAGTGGAATTTCTCCCATGTAAAGTTATTTATTTCTTTTTATTTAGTTGTTTTAGTTTAATGTTTAGCACTTTTATTATGAATTGTAGTTTCATAATTATGAGTGACTAGAATCTTCAGCTAAGGTTGAAGATGAAGCCCTGCCGTTGTTTGGCATAGTAGTTCAGATTTGCTTATACAAATCTGACATTTTTTAGTATAAATGTTCTGTCAATTATTTGAGTTAATCTTGTGATTGATTGAGTTTAAATTGTTCTGTTGGATATTCCTTGTGTTTCATCTGATGGATACATCGAATTGTTTTCGATTAAATTGGGTTTCTTTTGTGATTTATTAAAAGCGGATACATTGGATGCTTTTGGTTTAATTGGGATATTCTTTGTTTTTTGTCGTAAGTTGGATTCATGGAATGTTTTGATAGGCTATGTTTTTAGGACATATATGCTTAAACTTTGGTGGGGTGGATTCAGAAACCTTAGTGTTTTTATTATTAGTTTTTAAAATCAATTTAGTTTAGTTTTAATTTGTTTTCCAAAATATCATTCAAAATTCGGAACTAGGTTAAAATAAAGTTAGTTTAGATAAAATTATATTTTCACAACACAATTCCATGTGGATTCGACCTCGCACTTGCACAACACTATATTGCAAACAACTCGTGCGCTTGCGAGTAAATTAAAACTCACAACACTTTAATTGAATATTTTCCGATTGCCTGTTTGGGATGTGAAACTTGCAATCGAGATAAAAATAACTGAATCAAGTTAGGATTAGAGCAACGAACCTAGGGAGGATTTCCGGAACCTTGTCATTTTTATTTTCAACTTATTTACACAATTACCCTTTTTCTCAAACAACTCAAATTTTTTTAATCTTTTATCGTTCGTGTTGAGGTTTACACCTTCTGTTGTACTTAAATTGTTTCCCTGTGGAATCGACACCCCAAAACTATACTACAATAACCGTGCTATGTTTTGGGCGTAATCAAATTTTGGCACCGTTGCTGGGGAAACGCGCTTAAGTACAAGGAAGCTTGTCAACTTTGAGTGTGACAGTAAAAAAAAAAAAAATAAATTTCTCGTTTTATTTATTTTATTTCCTCTCTGATTCATTAGGTGCATGCTTAGACAAGAGATCTGCGAGGTAGATTCATTAGAGGACCTGAGCTAGAATTACCCTCTCATTCCGAGTCTGATAGTGAAACCTCGCCTAGATAAACCCATAGAGAAAACCCAAGTGAGAATCTAGAGGATTTTGTTAACATGGCCGATAACCATAATGAGAATGTTGCTAGGACACTTCAGGATTACCTCAACCCTACACGCACAACCACACCATCATGCATCATATTTCCAGCCAATACTCTCCCATTAGAGTTTAAAACAGGGATGATACATTTACTCCCTACATTTCATGGCTTGGATAATGAAAACTCATATGTGCACATTAGAGACTTTGAGGAAATAGTCGCGACTTTTCATAGTCAAGACGAAATTGATGACATTGTGAGGCTTAAGTTCTTTCCTTTCGCTTTGAAAGATAGAGCTAAGAGTTGGCTATACTCACTTAGACCATGATCTATTGGGTCGTGGACTGAGATGACTCGAATTTTTTTTAATAAATACTTTCCCCAACATAAGACCAATGCTTTAAAAAGGAAAATCTCCACCTTTGCACAAAAGGACAGCGAGACTTTGTATCAGTCTTGGGAGAGATTTAAAGAGTTATTGAGTATGTGCCCTCACCATGGGTATGAGAGTTGGTGCTTAGTGAGCTATTTTTATGAGGGACTTACATATAGAGAGCGCCAATTTGTAGAGATGATGTGTAATGGTGAGTTTTTAGAGAAAGATCCTGATGAGGCCATAGAGTACCTCAATGAGCTTGCTGAAAAAGCTCACACTTGGACTGGACCTAGTGCTACTGAAAGCACAAATAGGTCATGACCTATAGGGCACCCAAATGGTGGTGGAATTTACCATCTTAGGGAAGAGGATAACCTTAGAGCCAAGGTCGAGATGCTCACTAGAGAGTTTGATGCATTTAAAACTAAGGGCTCAAAGTAAACATATGTGTCTAATCATGCTGAGTCTTTAAAGCCGTGCTTTGTGTGTGGCGGGGTAGATCATCTCGCAAAAGAGTGCCCCACATTTTTTTATATGAGAGGGGCATATGAGGAACAATGTAATGCCTTAGGCATGTACAAGAGGCCTCCTGCACCTTTCTCTAACACTTATAACCCGGGGTGACGAAATCACCCCAACTTCAGCTGGAAATCTGAAAACTAGCATGCACAGCCCCCTCGATCATCTCTTGCACCTTATAACGCACCCTCAGCCTCTAGGAACTCTCTAGAAGACATCTTACAGGCTTTTATAGAGGCACAAGGCAAAACAAACCAAAGGTTTGAGGCACTAATTACGCAGGTGATGGAAGAGGGTAAAGAAACTAGGAGCCAAGTGTCCAAGTTGATGAGCTACTTGAGTGTGACTGAGCAAGGTAAGTTTCCTTCTCAAGCTCAGTCCATACCCCATGGTCAGCACCTAGCACAAAAGAATGTGAAGGAGGTGAATGCCATTGAGATAGTAAGTGGTAAGTTATTACACATCCCAACAACGAAAAAATCAAAGGATGTGGACTCAAGCCACCAAGCATACATGATGGACTCATTCATGGAAAAGGTCCAGCACCTTAATCCATTAGAATCCACCTTCACCCATGGCTTCACCAAAGCCTATATCGAGCCAGCATTTTCGGATGTTACTGATGACATCCATGAGGCCCCCCAAAAGCATAGAGGCACAAAATTTGGCAGTGCAGCAGCGGCTGATGTATTCAACCTATGCTTTTCGAGGAGGGAATAAGAGCGTCTGGCTGAAGATGTAAAACTTAGCGCTCGTGGGAGGCAGCCCACAACGTATCCTTTTATTTTTATTGTTTTTCATATTTCGTTTATTATTATTATTTTGCTGTTTTCCAATTTTACTTTAGTATTTATTTTTCAAGGATAAATATACGAAGCAGTTCAAATGATGGAGCACAATTTTCAGCTTCTGTGCACCTTTGGCTACAAGGGGAGTTTCTTTTACTCTTTCTTTTACATTGAGGTCAATGCAATTTTTAAGTTGGGGGTGGAGGAAACACATCTCTTTGTTTCCATATTCTTTATTTCCATACATTTTTTTTCTTTTTCCATTGAACTGCTTGGTGTTTTTTTCCCTCTCTTTTTGTTTTAAAGCATGCTTTGTGGTTACCTTGGATGTAATTTACATGTCAATGATATGAGCATAATTGAGATAGCATATAGCATTTAGAAGTAGTTAAATCTTGCTTCAGTTTGAAATTAATTTAAGCATCAATCTTCATTTGGTTAGAGACTCTAGTTTGTGGTAAGATTGTATGATTAGACTATAACATCTAGAAAAGCTTTATGTGTGATTATTTTATGAATATTTTTGCGGTCTCAATAAGCTCTAGAACTTACCTGATAACCACTTGAGGTGAATTCCTAGAATGCACACTACTTAGGATATGATATAGGCCATTTTTGAACCGTTTAAGCCTTTCAAACCTACCATTGCTATATTTATCACTAGTCACCTATTTGAGCCTTGTTTCTTTGGATAAACCATTTACTTACCTTTATGAGCCAAAAAATATTTTATCCTTACCTTTCTTTTAAAGAACTTAGTTATACACATGTTGTGAGAAGCACTTAAAAGGAGTAAGGGTGGAAATATGAAAAAATATCACTACCACAACCCAAGTACATTATAGGAGATAAGTTGGGGGTTGTGGAAAAGATAAGAAAAAAAAAAACAATGATGAAAAAGAAGGTGAATGGTTATGTGCCAAAATAAAAAAAAAATGAATTATGGCAAAGAAAGAAAAAGAAAGAAAAAAAAATGGTGATTTGTTGAAAGAAATGGTCGAAAAATGGTTGAAAGAGTTGGGTGTGGAAGTAAAGGTTATCAAGTGCTTAAAGTGATTATGTTTAAAGCTAAGAGATTGAGTTCTTTTACTTGTGAATCTTTCCCATTCTTCTTTAGCCTTTACCTTAGCCTAACATTACAAGCTTATTAAAGACCTTTTGATCCAATGCAGTGTGATTTTTCTACAATAGTTGAGAGTGGTTTGAAATGTAAGCATATGGAGCTTGTTTTTGTGATTGACGTCATGCTATTTATTATGTTTTTAGAGACCAAGACTTGTATTCATGAATGTTATGCATAAAATCATCCGGGTGTTTGGATTAATGGTTTGTGGTAAGATGGATGTTAAGAGTCAATAACGATTTTAAGATTGATGTTTGGATTACTTTTGGACTTAAGTGAAATTTAATGATTCTATGTGTCGTATGTTATGTGCAATTTTTGAGACAAAAAGTGAATTACTCTTGGTTCAATGCTAGCATTGCTTTACTTTGTTTTTAACTCCTACCATAGAATTCGTCTCTTATTTTCGCTTGAATTGCTAGGGACTAGCAATAAGCTAGTTGGGGGTTGTGATGAGAGTCATAAAATGCATCTTATTAGTACTTAATTGTTAGCATTTTAGGGTTGATCTAGGTTTTAATTGCACTTTTATACATTAACAACTCTAAAGTATCATTCTTGGATCATTGATCTATTTCGGTGCATTTTCAGGTACTTTAAGCTCAAAAGAGGAGGAAAAGTTATCATTGCTTGAAGCACAAATACTCGAGGCATACTGGAGTGAAGGAATGCTTCCGAAAGGACAAGATGGAGGGCTTAAAAGAGCAACAGCTGCTGCCCGCACTGGAAAGGAGTTTCACTAAATTGCCAAAATTGCCCGTACAGATCAATCATCTTTGAAAATTAAACTGTATTGATATAAGAAGAACCAGGAGATGAGCCATATATGCTTAGAAAGGTCCGGAAGTCTATTTTCTGGAGAATTTTACAGTTCATCAAACGGATTTTTCTAGAGAATGTTATGGCAGTTTTAGTAGACAAAGGTCAGGCTGTGCGGGCTGTGCGGGATTTCAGCATGATTTTGGGCTTAAATCCCACATCCCACATCGGTTGGAAAACATATTTCTATATCTCACATCCCACATCGGATGGAAAACACATTGCACTCTTGGTATTTGCCTATATAAGACCCACTCCACTTTAGCTTTGAAAATCAATCAGGGATGAATCCAGAGGGCCTTTAGGAGGAACCCGAAGTTTAAAGTTTGAAGGTCGGGAGAGATGATCATCGGGAGGCCAAAGGCAACTCGAGGACACATGAGCCCCATGGCCGGCTAGTCTCCAAGCAAGGCGAAGGGATGAATCCCTAGGTGTAGTTGTTCTTATTTTTCCTTTATTTGATTCGGTTGTAGTTGGAATTATTTTCGTTAAATATTGTTATGTTTTATTCTTTAATTTAATTAGTAGATTTATTATAACTCCGGTGGTTGCATGCTTCTTTTCCATATAAGTTCAGTCAGGTTTTTCTTATGTGTACCTATTTGGGTGTGATTGAGTCCAGTAGATCTCTTTTATAGATTTGTCCATTGCTGCGGTATCGTCGTTTAGATATATCGTCGTCTCTTGATAATTTATAAGTTAGGTCATGTGTGCTTGAAAGTAAAGAAGATTTCATAACAATTACATTAGGATTATAAATGCGCTTTAATTGAATATTTTTCGATTGCCTGTTTGGGATGTGAAACTTGCAATCGAGATAAAAACAACTGAATCAAGTTAGGATTACAGCAACGAACCTAGGGAGGATTTTCGGAACCTTGTCATTTTTGTTTTAAACTTATTTACACAATTACCCTTTTTCTCAAACAACTCAGATTTTTTTAATCTTTTATCATTTGTGTTGAGGTTTACACCTTCTGTTGTACTTAACTTGTTTCCCTGTGGAATCAACACCCCAAAACTATACTATAATAACCATGTTATGTTTTGGGCGTAATCAGTAACCTTCACTGGTTTACCATCTTCCATAGAAAACTCATACAACATCTTTTCTACGAAGGAAGACCGAGAAACCTTCAACCCATTTCTCTCCCTTTCCCGAATTCTTCTCATCTCAAGGATCTTTTGTGTAAAGCTGAGATCCTTCCTCTTGAACTCCCCCTGAGTTGAGATGTAAACCTTTTCATCCTCTCCCTGCTGTTCCCAACTGACAGCATATCAATGACATAGATGAGGATACTCACCATTTTCTCTACCTTGTGTCCAGGTGAGAAAGTTTCTATGAAATCTATGTCTTCTCTTCTCGGGAACCCCTTCGCCATCAACCTAGCCTTATTTCAAACTTCTTCTCCTAGAGGGTACCCTTCTTTGATCTTGTAAGTCCACTTACAATCCACAACTCTTTGTTTTCCCGGAATGTGCACTAATTCCCAGAAGTTGTTATTCCTCAAAGAATCCATTTCTTCCTCCATAGCTATCTTCCATCTTGGCGAATCCTTACATCCCATGGCATTAATGTAAGTTTCTTGTTCATTTATCCCTCCTTCTATCCAAGGAGTTGCTGCATTTGCAGCCGCAAAACCATGTCTCAAAGGTGGCCTAACCACCCTCCTTTCCCGGTCCCTTATGAGCTGATAGTCATTCTGACTTGCTACATCATCCCTTTCTAGTTCAGCCTCCTCATGAGTGTATTGAGCTTGGCCTTCATCAATGGGCTCTACCTGGTCTGAACCTTCTTGCCATCCTTGCTCTACCTGAACTGAATTCTCCTTGATGTTATGCTCCACAAATACCGAACTAATTTGCTCACTAGCCCCTGTAGGGTTAGTTTTCTCCAAATAGGGAAATAACAATTCATTAAAAATGACATCCCTATTTATTATGAGTCTCAATCCTTTTTGTTCTAAGGACCACAACTTATACCCCTTAGCCCCTTCCCCATATCCTAGAAACACACACTTTCTAGATCCTGGGCTAAGCTTATCATCTTTTTGATGTGCAAACGCAGCACACCCAAAAGTCCTAAGGTTGTCCAACTCAGGGGGTTTACCACTCCACATCTCCTCTGGAGTCTTAAGGTCCACAGCCCTAGAGGGTGATCTATTAACCAAATACGCAGCAGTAGACACCACTTCCCCCAAAAAACATTTGGGTAATCCGAATCCCATTAACATGCACCTAACCTTTTCCATAAGGGTCTTATTCATCCTCTCAGCAACTCCACTTTGCTGAGGAGTTTTCACAACCGTTTTATGTCTTAGAATCTCATTTAACCTACAAAATTGATCAAGTTACTTATTAAAACATTCTAAGCATTTATCAGTTCTTAACACCTTAACTATCCTGCCCGTTTGAGTCTCTGCCAGCTTTTTCCACACCACTAACTTATTCAAAGTAACTAATTTATTTCTAACCAAATAAACCCAAACCTTTCTTGAATAATTATCAATTAAAAACAAAAAGTAAAAGTTACCTCCCTGTATTGGTGTCCTTGCTGGTCCCCAAAGGTCCGAATGAATGTAGTCAAGAATGCCCTTAGACTTGTGCACTTCGATGTTAAAACTGACTCGATGTTGCTGCCCATGAACACAACTCTTACAGAAATTGAGTTTCTCTACCTTGTCACCATCAAGTAATCCATTCTTGTTGAGAACTTGCAGGCCCTCTTCACTCATATGTCCCAAGCGAGTGTGCGAAAGGGCTGCCTTCTCCATCTCAGCCATCAAGCTTGCTGCTTGATCCTTAATGTCCGTGTCTCCGATCATCTCATAAAGACCATCCTTCATTACTGCTTTGATCACTATCAAAGATCCCTTGGTTACCTTGATCTTTCCTCCCTCTGCTTTATATGTGTACCCCATGGAATCTAGCTGCCCCAATGAGATCAAATTCCTCTTCACATCCGAAAGATACCTCACATTCCTCAGCAGCCTTGTCATTCCATCAAACATCCTCAAATGGATGTCTCTAATGCCTCTCACTTGGTAAGAAGTTTCATTCCCTAGGAAAACCTTTTCATCATTGGTTTCCTTGAAATTCTTGAACCAATCCCGGTGAGGGCACATGTGGTGAGTGCACCCAGTATCCAAGATCCATTTCCCACTGCTTTCTTGCCCCTTGCTCACACTTGAGCAAACAACAAGAACATCATCATCTTGTTGTTCTATCTTGGCAACCAAAGCCTCTCCATTCTTGGTATGGCTTCTTCCCTCATTCCTCATCTTCTCCTTGCAATCTTTTTTGAAGTGACCCTCCAAGTGGCAGTAGTAACATCTCTCCCTCCAAATCTCAGTTTGGAATGCACTTTCCCATGGCTTTCTCCACTACCTTTGTCCCAGTAGTAGCCATGTCTGTTGTTGTGCGCTCTCCCATGGCTCTCTCCTCTACCTCTATCCCGGTAGTAGCCATGTATGTTACTGTGCACTCTACCATGGCTCTCTCCTCTACCTTTGTCCCGGTAGTAGCCATGTATATTGCTGTGCACTCTCCCATGGCTCTCTCCTCCACCTCTGTCCCGGTAGTAGCCATGGATGTTGCTGCCATACCGAGTTGCTGGCCTTCTTCTAATGAACAACCCTTTTCCACTTGATGCACTTCCTCATCTTGGCATCAAGATCATCTTGCAACTCTTTATTAGGATCAAATTTAAAAGCAAAGATTTGTTTACAAAGATACCTCTTATTAGGGAGAGTCTTGGTAAGAAACAACTCATCTGGTTTCTTCTATATGACAACTGGATCTTTCGAGTCTCCGCACTCCCTTGTGACATTATCCAGCATGTGCAAGAAGATGGTGTTGTATGCCATCTTCTTCATCTCATTCTGTTGGACCTCTATGGTACTTGCTGGAAAAACATCATCTTCTCCAATTGCCAAGTCCACTTTCTGTTCTATAAGAACAGCCTTGATCTTTTGCTTCCAAAGGGCGAAATCTCCCATTCCATCAAACTTCTCAACCATGAAGTTTGAAGCCATCTTACGGAGAGAATCCCAGATTTATGTAGCACCCAAAATTTCTCTCCAACTTCTTCTAAATCTCAAGAACACGATCGAAGATTGATTTCAATACCATTCTTGAATCACCCTCAAGAACACGATCAGATCTTGATCTCTACTCCTTTCTTGTATCACCCTAAAGAACATGATCAGATATTGATCTTTACTCCATTCTTGAATCACCCAAGAAGTTGACCTCTGATTCTTAGAGTCTTGCTCCAACACAATCTGTTCTTGCTCCGACACCCGGCTGTACTAGCTCCTCCGGCTCTGATACCACTGTTGTGGTATCTCCTCTAGATCTGATACCACTATTGGGAAACCACCCTCAAGATGCCTAAACACCCAAGTCTAGAGTGACTTATATAAAGAAAAGAGACAGCAACCAATCAAAGCAAGAAAGAAAAGAACACAAGAAATTTGTTGACGAGGTTCAGCAATATGCTTACGTCCTCGTGAGCTGCTCCGAGCTCTCTACACTATCTTATCAATGGAGTTCTTTACAATCAGAAACACCCTTCCAAGAACTCACAAGTTCTGGAAGAACAAAAGAAGAAGAAGTAAAAGAAAGTGATAAGAACTAACCCTGGAATTTTCCCAAGAAAATTCCCCTTATAAGCCCTTGAATCCCCTTTCTATTCTACTCTCTCTTTCTATACAACCAGCCTCTCTACAATGAGTCTCTTTTATATTTAGTGTCTTTGCACTCCCACACAACTCTCATTCACATGTCACACTTGTGTTTCACACACCTTTATCACATTGACACCACATGTTACTCTTTGACACACCTCTCTTTGAACCTAGGTGACCCTTTATATAGTGCACCAACTTCTTATCCAATCTTGAGAGTAAATCTCCACCCTTAGATCTTGAGGACCAATCAGCCTTAGCCCCTCATCAATCCTAAGTGATGTTATGCATTTTAATCTTGCATCCACGAACCTTTCAAATGTTGAAACCAAGTTGACCATGTGTGCCTTCAAGTCGCGGCCCAAAACAGGGCAAGGCAGGACTGAACATCACCATGTTTACTTCCATTCTGGGTGCCGCGGTCTGGGGGAGGCAGAGCCATGGTGCACACCTCCTCCAGCACTTCTCCTTTGTTGGGCATCGTACTCTAGAATGAGCTGGGCCGCGGCGCACACTGGTGCTGAACATGCTGATTTTTCCTCCTTCCTTGTAACCATTTAATGCTTAGACAAATACCAACAATATCTGCTTTTGAATGTCCATGAATGAGCATGGAAGAGGTATTGATCTCTATATGCTCAATCGAAATCCTTTGTATAGTCCCATCCTCAGACATCTCAAATCTATCAAGACTTGCTCTATTTGTGGTATCTCAAGAGAGTGAATCCCTTGGAGACTTAACTTCATTCGAGATGCTAGGGCTACCAGTTTTAAGAGAAAGGATGATATGCTCATATTCAATCTTGATTTTTACAGGATTTTAAGCAACTCACAATTCCTTGGGCCTTACTAGAGGCCGAGAGGAGGTCCGTGATTACGCTCAAACTAACATGCGATTATTGTGTATAGTTGAGGTATCGATCCCACGAGGAAAAGCGAACTACAAGAGAAAGTGTAAACTTTAACACGAAACGATGAAATTCAAATGAGTAAATCTTTGTTTTACGAATGAAACTATATGAGAGAGTTGTGAAAATATGACGAAGGATTCGATAAAGAAATAACAAGGTTCCAGGAATCCTTCCTAAGTTCGTTGCCTTATCCCTATCTTGACTCAATAGTTTTATCTTGATTGTTGGTTTCACATCCCAAACAAGCAATCGGTAAATATTCAATCAAAGCACATAAACATCCGAATGTAATTGCTACAAATTACTCTTTAATTCTAATTCTAGCACACATGACCTATCTTATAGATTATCAAGAAACGACAATATATTTCAAGAACAATACCGCAGTAATGGACAAATCTATAAGATGAATCTACCGAAATCAATCACATCTAACAACTTGAGAGAAAGATGCAATCACCGGATTAAGAGAAAATAATCTCATTCTTACTTAATCAAAGAATAAATCATAAATAATGTTTAACAATGAATCTATACAATTGAATCAAGAATAGAAATAAGAACATCTACACCTAGGAATTCATCCTTTTGCCTTGCTTGGAGATTAGTTGGACATTAGGGTCATGCTTGATCACCTAAAATGGAGAAGAATGTGGTACCTCTCCTAATTCCAACTTCATTTTCAATCAAACCTAAGTGTTCTATTAATACCCCAAAAGGTTCAAGGGTATTTTCGGGTCAAAAAATGTTATTAAAGCCCTAATAAAATCATGAAACAGAAACAGGGGATCGCACTCACGCCGTAGCTCAGCGGCGCCATCCTGGATCCTAGCTTTTTAGAGGCTCTGGAGGTTGCGGTGCACACTGGTCCAGGCCGTGGCGCACAACCTTGAGTCCAGCCTCTAGCTCAGAACCTGACGGTTGTGGTGGCCACGGCTCAAACCTTGGCTCGCCGCAGCATGGAACCCTAGAAATAGGTTTCTCTTCATTTTGTCCTTATGAAACCATTCCTTCACTACGATATGCATCGAATCTTCGTGCTTTAAGCAATGTTAGCTTTTCCATCTCTTTTAAACCCAAAATACCTGAAAATGCATCGAAATAAATCAATGAACCAAAAATGACCCTTTAGAATTATTAAGGCATAAATGTGTAATTCAGTCGTAAATCAACTCTAAAATGCTAACAAATAAATACTATTAAGATGCATTTTATGACTCTCATCATAACCCCTAACTAGCTTATTGCTAGTCCCTAGCAATTCAAGCGAAAAAGATATGAGATGAATTCTATATTAGAAATCAAAACAAAATAAAGCAATGTTAGTGTTAATCCAAGAGTAATTCAACTTTTTGTCTAAAAAATCGCACATAACACACAACACATAGAATCATTAAATACCACCAAAGTCCAAAACAATCCAAACATCAACCTCAAAATCGTTATCGACTCTTAACATCCATCTTACCACAAACCATTAATCCAAACACCTGGATGATTTTATGCACAACATTCATGAATACAAGTCTTGGCCTCTAAAAACATATTAAATTTGCGTGACATCAATCACAAATCAAACTCCATAGGCTCACTTTTCAAATCACTCTCCACTAATGTAGAAAAATCACACTACATCGGATCACTGGGTCTTTAATAGGCTTGTAACGTTAGGCTAAGGTATAGGTCAAGAAAGAACAGGAATGATTAAACAAGTAAAAGAACTCAATCTCTTAATTTAAACACAATCACTTTAAGCACTAGATAACCTTACTTCAACACCTAACTCATTCAACCATTTTTCGAGCATTTCTCTCAATAATTCACCATTTTTTTCTTCTTTCTTTACCAAAATTTCACTTCTTTATATATTTTTTAGCATATAACCATTCACCTCCGTTTTCATTTTTTTTTACTCTTTTCCAATCTATCTCCTTTAATGTACTTTGGTTATGGTAGAAATATTTTTTTTTCTTCATATTTCCATCCTTACTCCTCTTAAGTGTTTCTCAACAAATGTGTATAAACTAAGTTCTTTTAAGAGAAAGATAAGGATAAAATATGTTTTGGCTCACAAAGGTAAGTAAATGGGCTATCGAAAGAAACAAGGCGCAAACGTATTCACAAAATAGTCGCACATAAAACTTCTCTAAATGTTTTAGACTAATCATGCAATCTTACCGCAAACCAGAGTCTCAAACTCAATGAAGATCGACACTTAAAATTATTCTCAAACTGAAGCAAGATTTAACTTCTTCTAAACGCTGTATGTTATCTCAATTAAACTCATATCATTGACATGTAAATTAACTCCAAAGCTAACACAAAATATATATATATATATATATATATATATATATATATATATCCTAACAAATGAATTAAAACTACAAAGGGAAAGTGACACCAAGCAATTCAATGGTATGGAATAAGAAATACGTTTCCTCCACCCCCAACTTAAGATAAACATTGTTCCCAATGTGAAACCAAAAGTAAAGGAAACTCTCTTTTTAACCAAAAGTGTGAGGAAGCCAAAAATTTGTGCACGATCATTTGAACTCCATACCGTTCCTCTTTTTGAAATTTTGATCTCTAACATAGAACAAAACAAACAAAAAGAAGGAAACTACAGTGTAACATTAAGATTCCCACTGAATGTTAGGTTAGCACATCAAAACTACATAAATAACTAAAAACGAAAGATGAAGTAAGAAAAATAAAGATAACAAAAAGTTAATCCAATATAAAAGTTAATACAGTCATCCGATAATAAAATAAAATAACATAAAATGAAACAAACAAAAGACAACCCAAAAGCTAATCCTCCATGTCATCGTCCTCCTCTTCCTCCTCTTCATCCTCTTCTAAAACTGGATCAAAAGATGAACCTGGATAGGGTGGCAAGGTGGGAAAATGATCCATATCACAACCGATGGTGGAGGCAAGGTGTTGGTATATCTTACCAAAAGAAGAGTAAACCCCCGCTTGATAGTCTGCTTTCCTGTCTAAGAATCGTTCTTGACGATCAAACCTATCCTGTAAGAATTTCTAATGCTCATCAAATCGAATCTCTAAACGCTCAAGCCACTCTGCAACATTCAGAGACCTAGGAGGTGGAGGGGGGGCAGCAACCATTGCTCCCTCTCCTAGAGCTTGCGACCTTGTTACCTTAATCACATTGAGCATTCCATCATCAATAGGCTTATTTGGGTGTTGTGCTTCCTCATCACTACTGTACTGGATGTCGGCTCGGATGCATAACTGGGTAATCAAAGAGGCGAAGTCTATACCAAGCTTTTGTCTCACAGTATGGATGATAAAATTAAACATTATTTAGCCCATATCAATCGTCATACCTATTAAAATAACATATATAAGAACAGCCCTCTCAATAGTAACATCGCTATAATGCGTAGTGGGCATCGTCTTCTGACACACAAAGTATTGCCAAGCCCAAGCATTCACAGTCAAAGGGGGTAAGGTCTTAGGATTACCACCCGACATCTTCCAAGTCGTGCCTGGAATAGAAAGTGTGTTACAAACTGCATCATAGTCAACATTAGACAAATAAGCAGTATATTCGTTGTTCTCAATGTCGGGTAGCCCATAAAATCTATTAATAGATGCACTGTCAAAGGAAACTGTTTTTCCTCTAACCATCACTCTTCCATTTCTATGCTCTTCCGCATTAGTATAAAACTCTCTAACCACATTAATAATGGAATTAGCTGGTTGTCTCCCAAATGCACCCCAATTCCTATCACTAATCATCCTAAACAAAGTTGGGTTTACCCTCTCTATGATAGCGAAACCTCTTTCAGGAATGGGTCTCCTAGCATGCATCAAACTAACATACCTCTCACTAGCATTATGACTAACAAATTTACTCTCATCATACTCTTGAGGTTGTTTCACCCTTTGTCTCTTAGTTTTAGGTGCCATTTGAACAAATTGTTCTAAGACAAGAGAACTAAATCAAATGCAACCACTTAAATATCACAAGTCCACAACAAAAAGAAGGAAATTGATCTTACTTGACGCCCAAAGTTGGAGAGAAGACCCACAAACTTGAAATCCTCTTAAAATCCCAAAATCTTTTTAGAACCAAAGCTTTTTGGAGAAATTTGCAGCAAAATCTGCAATATAAGTGAGAAATTCCTAAAGAATTGTGTTAGAATCAAGAAATAATGAGAAAAAGTAGATGGGTAAAGGTGGACTTGGAGAGAGGATGAGAGAGAGTAGAAGAGGGGCTGTATTTTTTCAAAGGAAAATGAAGAAGAAGAGGGAAAAATGGCCTTTTTAAAGTGCAGGTCACGGGTGTGCGCCGCGGCTCACACTTACTCGCGCTGTGGTGCGAAGACCTAAAGCCCCAAATTGCTGTGCTGTGTGCCGCAGCACGAGATGGATTGAGGTGCGGCACGACCTGGGCTAGACTTCTGATGGGTTGTTATGGGGCGAGGCGAGCTGGGCTAGGCCGCGGCGCTAATGGGAAGTTTGGACTTCTAATGGGTTGTACAATTATAAAAAAAGGATAAAAATGTAAACTAAAATTATTAAAATAAACCTAAAACTAAAAATTAAATTAAATCAAAATGAAAATTAAACTTAATATTAAGATAGACTCAACTAAAAACAAAAATTCGTAAATTAACAAAGACTTAACAAAATTCAAACTAATGTACGATGGAACGAAAATACTCGATTAAGAAGCATAATTCGGGGCCACCAAAGAGATCTCTTCGAGGCTATCTTTAGCATGTTCATGTTCCAAGTAGAGCTTCAACCTTTGGCCATTAACTCAAAATGCACGACCGTCGAAAGGATCTTCAACCTCAACTACTCCATTGGGAAAAACACTATTCACAACATAAGGTCCCTTCCATCATGATTGCAAGTTTCCCAGATGGAAATGTAACCGCAAGTCATACAGAAAAACTCTATCACCTTGTTCAAAATTTTTCCGGAGTATTTTCTGATCTTGCACCACTTTCATTCTTGACTTTAAGTCTTTAACATTATCATATGCATCATCCCTCAACTCTGCAAGTTCACAAAGTTGCATTTTCCTCTCCTCACCGGACATCTTCAAGTCATAGTTAAAATTTCGAATAGCCCAATATACTCTGTGCTCAAGTTCTACCGGTAGGTGACATGCTTTGCTGAATACCAACCGATAAGGGGATGCTCCAAGAATCATCTTGTATGCTGTCTGGTACGCCCAAAGTGCATCTGATAGGTGCAAAGACCAATCTTTTCAATTGGGATTTACAGTTTTCTCAAGTATTTGCTTAATCTTCCTATTTGCTAATTCCACTTGGCCATTGGTTTGTGGATGATAAGCTATAGAAACCTTTTGGATGACTCCATACCTATGCATTAAAGCCTTAAAAGAACGGTTACAAAAATGTGACCCTTGATCACTAATTATAGCATGTGAAGTACCGTACCTAGATAAAATATGATCTTTTTAGAAATTTAACAACAATTGTATTATCATTATTGCGGCAAGGTATTGCTTCAACCCATTTAGAAACATAATCAACGACAAGCAAAAATGTAAAGATACCTAAAAGAAGGTGGGAATGGTCTCATAAAATCTATCCCTCAACAATCAAAGATTTCTACCACTAAGATCGCGTTGAGAGGCATCGTATGATAGCGGGATAATGAACCTAACCTTTGACATCTTTCACATGATCGACAAAACTTATTAGCATCCTTGAATAAAGCAGGCCAATAAAAACCGCATTGCAAAATTTTTGTGGCTGTCTTTTTAATAGAAAAGTGGCCACCACACGCATAGGTATGACAAAAAGTTAACACACTATCAACTTCTATATCCGGAATGCATCTTCTTATTATTTGATCGGGGCAATATTTAAAAAGATAAGGGTCATTCCAATAAAAAAAATTTACCTCAGCTAAAAACTTACGCTTATCTTGTGCACTCTATGTAGATAGGACTTGACGGGAAACCAAGTAGTTTGCAAGGTTGGCATACCATGGTGTGTGACCAACGACAGAAAATAAGTTTTCATCCTAAAAGGCTTCCCGAATGGGTAAAATGTCAGCATTATTATTAAATTCCAAGCAAGATAGATGATCCGCTACAACATTTTCCACCCCTTTCTTGATGGTTAAGTCAAATTCTTGCAAAAACAAAATCAAACGTATCAAATGGGACTTAGTATTTGTTTTTTAGAAAATAAATTTAAGGGCGGAGTGATCTATGAATATAGTGATAGGTGAACCAATCAAGTAAGAGCGAAATTTATCCAATGCGAATACTACTGCTAGTAATTCTTTCTCGGTTGTGGTGTACATCACTTGAGAATGATTTAAGGTTCTACTAGTATAATAAACAACAAATGGTTTTCCCTCCCTTCTTTGTCCTAGAACAGCCCCTACAGCATAGTCACTGGCATCACACATAATCTCAAAATGTAAAGTAAAATCCAGTGATTGCATAATAGGGGCAGTTGTAAGCTTAGAGATAAGTGTCCTAAAGGCTTGCTCACATTCAGGGCTCCACTTAAACTCAGTATCCTTCATCAAAAGGTTACATAAGGGTCTAGAGGTAGCACTAAAATTTTGAATAAACCTTCTATAAAACCCGACATGCCCTAAGAGAGACCTAACATCTTTAATATTCTTAGGAGTGGGTAGTTTAGAGATCAATTCGATTTTCGATTTATCCACTTCTATCCCCTTTTCGGACACTATATGGCCTAAGACTATTTCGAATAACACCATAAAATGGCACTTCTCCCAACGACACACAAGCCCCTTCTCTTCACGCCTGCACAAAACATTTTCCAAATTAGATAAACATGAATCAAAAGAAGTTCTAAACACGGTTAAATCATCCATATACACTTCCACACATTTTTCAACCATGTCACTGAAAATACTCATCATGCATCTTTAAAAAGTAACTGGTGCATTACACAAACCAAAGGGCATTCTTCGAAAAGAAAAAGAACCAAAAGGACAAGTAAAAGTGGTCTTCTCTTGATCCTCTAAGGCAATTCCTATTTGGTAATATCCTGAATACCCATCTAAAAAACAATAGAAAGGATGACCAGCCACCCATTCTAAAATTTGATCTATGAATGGAAGAGGAAAATGGTCTTTCCAAGTAGCCGAATTAAGTTTCCTATAATCTATGCACATACGCCACCCGGTCACTACCTTAGTTGGTATTAACACTCCCTTTTCATTTTCTACCACGGTTACCCCGACTTTCTTAGGAACTACTTGGGTTGGACTTACCCACTTACTATATGATATTGGATATATAATTCCTGCATCCAACAGTTTTAAGACTTCTTTCTTAACTACCTTTTTCATAATTGGATTTAGCCTTCTTTGTGGGTCTCTACGAGGGTTAGCTCATTTTTCTAGATAAATCTTATGGGAACAAATTATGGAGCTAACACCTTTTATGTCGGCCATGGTCCAACCTAGTGCAGGTTTATGTTCTCTTAACAAGTTCAACAATTGATCACATTGCACATCACTAAGTTCGAAGGAAATAATAACCGAAAAGGTATCACCTGGGCCTAAAAAGAAATGTTTGAGTCCTTTGGGTAGTGGAGCTAAATTAAGCGTTGGCATCTCCTTGAAAGAGGGTTTGGGCGCCTCCCTTTCTTTAGGTAACTCCTCAAAGCATGGTTGCCATGATTTCTTCATAAATCCTTGTGACTTATCAAAAACATCAACAACATTAATGGCATGGGGATAAATGGAAGAATCATCAAAATTAAAATTATTAAGAAGGAATTCCAAAGAGTTAGAATTATCTTTAATGTACTCATCCTCCAAAATAAGCTCATCAATCATGTAAGTGTCGAAACACTCATCCTCTTCATGTGGCTGCCTTGAGACTCGAAAAACATTCACCTCTAGAATCATATCTCCAAATGATAATGTCATTAGGCTATTCCTACAATTAATTAGGGCATTGGCGGTGGCAAGGAATGGTCTTCCAAATATCAAAGGAATTTTTGACTCTGTATTCACAATAGAAATGGTATCTAAAACCAAAAAGTCAACGGGATAATAGAATTTGTCAATTTGCAATAAAAATCTTCTACAATACCTCTTGGTTTTCTTACCGATCGATCCACTAGTTGAAGTACCACAAAGGTTGGTTTGATCTCACCTAGACTGAGTTGCAAGTAAATGGAGTATGGCATGAAGTTCACATTAGCCCCCAAATCTAGCAATGCTTGGCCACAAGATTTGTTTCCAATTTGGCAAGCCACCATTGGATAGCCCGGATCTTTATACTTGGGTGGTGTCTTGTTATCAATTACAGCACTTGCTTGCTCCCTTAAGAATGTCGTCTTCTTCACATTGTGCCTCCTCTTGAGTGTGCATAGATCCTTAATGACTTTAGCTCTTTTTTATGACATGAAGAAGAGGAAGGTAATTTTTACATGCTGAAGTTATTCAAGAATCTCACCTTTTAATGCTAAATTTCTTTCCTTAGGTTTAAGGAGTGCTTGAAGGAAAGCACCGGTAAAGAATCACTATAGACATCTTGCTCCTTGGGGGCTTCATCCTTGTTGCTCATGGTGTTAGGAATCAAGTTTGATGGTAGAGTGGGTCCATCAATTTTCTTACCGTTGCGAGTAATCATGGCATTAACCTCTTTAACATTTTGATTGTCAAGATCCGAGGTTTGCACTATATGTTGTCCCCTTGGATTAGGTTATGGCTACGAAGGAAAACAACCTTGCTCTTGAATCATCAAGAAACTAGTCAACTTGGTGAGTTGGCTCTTTATCACCTTTTGTTCCTCTTTGATCCGTTGTTGATCCTCGAGCAACCATTGATTTATATTGCCTTGATCTTCCACACTCTTAGCATATACCTGCAAAAATGACTTTAAAGCATCTTCCAAAGGTAAGGTTTATTGTGGTGCATTAGATGAAGTTGCTTTCGGTTTCCATTGGGTACTAGAGTGGGCATGAGGTTATAGATCAGATCTCCAACTAAAATTAGGGTGATTCTTCCAACCGGGATTGTAGGTGTTAGAGTAAGGCGAGTATGGTTTCCTAAAGGGTATACCCAAAGCATTACACTCTCCCTTCATCTCAAAATAGGCTGGACAATCCTTAGGTACATGATCTACCCCATTACACATAAAACAAGGTTCATGGGACTCTACCCTAGCAACTGGTTCGGGGGCTCTAGCATCCATGGTTTTTAAAACTTCAATTTCCTTAGTTAGGACCTCTAAATGGGATTTAAAGCTATCCTCTTCCTTAAGTTGATAAATTCCAGCAGTTTGATTTCTACTAGTACTTTCCATGGCATTCAGTCCTATCTAAGTGTGAGCTTTTTCTGAAAGGTTATCTAGAAAATCTATGGCTTGGTCGGGATATTTCAGAAGAAAATCTCCATTACACATCATTTCTATGAATTACCTTTCTCTACTTAGAAGTCCATCAAAGAAATAGCTAACTACCCGTCAACTCTCATAACCATGGTGTGGATAAGAATTCAAAAGGTCTTTGAAACGTTCCTAAACTTGATATAAGGTTTCACTTTCCTTTTGTGCAAAGTTTGAGATTTGTCTCTTAAGGTTATTGTTCTTATGGGTTAGGAAGTGCTTTTGAAAGAAGGCTTGAGTCATCTTATTCCAACTACCTATAGACCTAGGCCTCAACGAATACAGCCAAACCTTGGCCTTTTCCTTAAGTGAAACGAGGAAAAACCTAAGTTTGACGGTGTCTACCATATTAGCCCTACTTTGAAAGGTTGCTAATACTTCCTCAAATTCCTTAATATAGACATAGGGGCTCTCATTCTCAAACCCATGGAAGGTTAGTAGCAATTGAATAATGCCCGGCTTAAACTCAAGTTGTTGGTCATTAAGGGGGAACATGATACAAGATGGTGTGGCCGTTCGGCTAGGATGCAAGTAGTCCTTAAGTGTCCTAGCAATATTCTCATTGTGATTGTCGGTCTTGTTAACAAAATCCTCTAAATTCTCGTTTGGGTGTGCACTATGGTTTAATCTAGGCGAGGTTTCACTAACAGACGTGGAAGAAGAGGGTAACTCTATTTCGGGTCTTTTAATGAATCTACCTTGCGAATCTCTCAATCTAAGCATACACAAAAGAATTAGAGGGGAAATGAATAAAACAGAAAAAATTAGAAAATCAAAACAGAGAGCAAAGAACAATATTACCATCTTGTCTCAAAGTTCACAATTTTCCTTGTACTTAAGCGTGTTTCCCCGGCAACGGCACCAAAATTTGATAACGCTCAAACTAACACACGATTATTGTGTATAGATGAGGTGTCGATCCTATAAGGAAAAGAAAACTACAAGAGAAAGTGTAAACCTTAACACGAAACGATGAAATTCAAATAAGTGAATCTTTGTTTTATGAATGAAACTATATGAGAGAGTTGTGAAAATATGACAAAGGATTCGATAAAGAAATAACAAGGTTCCGGGAATCCTTCCTAAATCGGTTACCTTATCCCTATCTTGACTCAATAGTTTTATCTCGATTGCTGGTTTCACATCCCAAATAAGCAATCGGTAAATATTCAATCAAAGCACATAAACATCCTAATGTAATTGCTATAACTTACTCTTTAATTCCGATTCAAGCACACATGACCTATCTTATAGATTATCAAGAAACAACAATATATTTTAATAACAATACCGCAGTAATGGACAAACCTATAAGATGAATCTACCGAAATCTAACTTGACATAAGAAGAGCTTGACTAGACTTATATGGAGGAGAAAGGTGCAATCACCGGATTAAGAGTAAATCATCTCATTCTTACTTAATCAAAGAGTAAATCATAAACAATGTTTAACAATGAATCCATACAACTGAATCAAGAATAGAAATAAGAACAACTACACCTAAGAATTCATCCTTTTGCCTTGCTTGGAGATTAGTTGGACATTAGGCTCATGCTTGATCACCTAAAATGGAGAAGAATGTGGTCGCTCTCCTAATTCTAGCTTCCTTTGCAATCAAACCTAAGTGTTCTATTAATTCCCTAAAAGGTTCAAGGGTATTTTCGGGTCAAAAAATGTCATTAAAGCCCTAATAAAGTGGTGAAACAGAAACAGTGGATCGCGCTAGCGCCGCGGCTCAGCCTTTCCTCGCCGCAGTGCCACCCTGGATCCTGGATTTTTAGAGGCTTTGGAGCTCATGGCGCACACTGGTCTAAGCCGCGGCATACAGCCTTAAGTCCAACCTCTAGCTCAGAAGCTGATGGTTCTGGTGGCTGCGGCTCAAACCTTGGCTTGTCGCAGCATGGAACCCTAGAAATGGGTTTCTCTTCATTTTGTCCTTCTGAAACCATTCCTTCACTACGATATGCATCGAATCTTCATGCTTTAAGCAACGTTAGCTTTTCCATATCTTTTAAACCCAAAATACCTAAAAATGCATCGAAATAAATCAATGAACTAAGAATGACACTTTAGAATTATTAAGGTATAAATGTGTAATTCAACCCTAAAATGCTAACAAATAAATACTATTAAGATGCATTTTATGACTCTCATCAACTTGCACCCGATCGAGAGCTAAGCTTGGGAGTTTGTGAGGTGTCGAGTTTAGCTTCAGTCACAAACTTCCTATTAGCCATGTGTTTATACTCATTTCGGGTCTAGATGACTATTTCTTCTCGATCTTCAGATCGGGGTGACTATTTCTTATCAATATTCTTAGATGTCTGTTACGGTGGCTTTTTGGTAATTAACCTGAGTAGTTTTGCTCCAAGTCAAGGCTAGTGCCTTCTGGGTTTTTGGTGATCATGGTTGTTCAGTGCATTCATACACCAGCAGAAGAGTTCATCCAGAGAGTTATACTTTGAGTAGGACTCTCTGATGCGTAAGTCAGTGGGTATATTTAGGGTGAAGTAAGAAGATGATTTAGTGTGATACTAAAGTGGAAGAGTATAGATAGGTAGAGGATCGAAGTGGTTCTCTCTACCTTTCATTTGTTTTTTCTGTGACCCTTGATTATGGGATTCTGCCATGGGATATAGCTAGGATATGACTCTTGGTTTTCTCTTGAATCTTTTATCTCTTTTTGTATGATTACAACCATTTCACTCTATAGGGTAAAAACCTTTTATATAGGTGAGGCAACCCTTGTTTTTGGGATTCTGCAGTGAGATATAGTTAGGATGTGATTCTTGAACCTCGAACCTTATGGGAAGTGACCCATGGCTATGGGAGAAGACCTTTGCTTATGGGAGAAGACTTTTTCTTGAGGGAATCAACCTTTTCTTATGAGTTATCATATCAAGGATATAAACTTAAGACTATAAGGTGGTGTACTCATATGGTCAGAGTAGGTCTAGTCCCTGCATTACCCAAGGGTAGCTGGCCACATGTCTGATTCTTATAAGATCAGATAGTTTTGGTCACATCATCTCTTAAAGTTAATTTTTCTTCATGAACCAAACATTCTCTTTATAAGAATCTGAAGCAAGCCAACAAATTTGTAATAAGAAGTAAAAACAATCAAAATACCAAATTTGAGGGTTGGCATGTTCACTACATGTTGGGTCCGAATAGCTTGTTGTCACATGTGCAAATGTTGAGCCGTGCGGGCTGTCGTTGAGCGGCTTACAGCCAGACAAGCATGACTCCTTTAACTTTGTTGTTTGGGTTTAATTTACATGAGAGAGAGAGAGAGAAAGATAAAACATGGAGGGATAAAAATAAACGCACAGACAGCTAAATAAATATCCCTTTCAATTAGCTAATGAAAATGCATTATACAAGTGTGAATTGAAAATTTTATTTTCAATTCTTTCATGTTACCATTCGATTTCTATAAAATTAACATTCAATTTTTACAAAATTATCACTCGATTTCCAAGCAAAAAAATGTGTATTTATCGGTGCTATACATCCACGTTGTGCATTTATCAATGCTCAACATGGAGTATTGTTTGGTAGAGATAAAAACATGTTTTGGTTTTTTCTTGTTTGGGATATTTAAAGGAATTAAAGTTTTCTCAAACCTTTTCTTTAATCTTTTTTAATTGAAGCGATGCATATAATGATTAATTTGATTACAATAAACTCACAATACTATCACATAAACATATACAAGTCCATAATACTACCACAATACCCATTTAAAGTGGAAAAAATAAAAATAAAAATGTATAAATCGGACAAATAACTCACACATCGTTGGGAATCGAATATGAGATCTTGAAATTCTAAGCAAAAAGCATAAATTGTTGCTATTGTACATCTACATTGTGAATTTATCAACGCTCAACATGGAGTATTGAATGTTGGAGATGAAAATAGGTTTTGTTTTTTTTTTTTTTCTTGTTTGGGATATTTAAAAGAAGAGAAAGAATCAAAGGTTTCCAAAACCCCCTTTTTAATCTTTTTTATTAATTGAAGCGATGCATAAAATGATTTAATTGATTACAATATAAACTCACAATATTATCACATAATCATATACAAGTCCATAATACTACCACAATACCCATTTAAAGTGGAAGAAACCACCGATATATAAATCAGGAAAATAAGTTAAACATCAAGATAATCGAACCTGAGATCTTGTAGTCTTAAAGCTTTAACCTTGGTATTTTCACTAGAGATATAAGATTTCATCAGCACCTTCTTTTTACCTTCAAAACTTGATTTTTCGATCTTGTTTTTACTCATTTTAACCTAAAGTATCACAATTACACTTTCTTAATTCTTTTGATAATTAATATTAAAATGTATTTTGGTAACTCTACCATTGTAACTTACACATTTTCACCCTAATTTAAACAAGGGAACCTTAAATTGTGTTATTTTCTCAACACTTTCTTTTATTATAATTGATGTATTGGAAAATTTCTCAACCAACAGTGTAATGACACGGGGCACCTTACAAGGGCAAGAAGGTTATTTCATAAGTAAGACAGAGTAACTAGCCAAATAGCAACACAAAACCAAGGGAAAAACAGTAATCTCACATCAAAGCCCATATTCTACCAAGACACTTGATGAGAGTCATAAAATGCTTCTCAACAGTGGTTAATTGTTAGCATTTTATGATTGATCTCGATCTTTATTATACTTTTATGTGTTAATAACTCTAAAGTGATATTATTGGACCACTGACTTATTTCAGTGTATTTTCAGGTACTTTAAGCTCAAAAGAGGAGGAAAAGTTATCATAGCTTGAAGCACAAAGACTCGAGGCATACTGGAGTGAAGGAATGCTTCCGAAAGGACAAGATGGAGGGCTTAAAAGAGCAACAACTTCTGCCCACATTGAAAGGAGTTTCACTAAATTGCCAGAATTGCCCGTACAGATCAATAATCTTTAAAAATTAAACTGTATTGATACAAGAAGAACCAGGAGATGAGCCATATATGCTTAGAAATATCCGGAAGTCTATTTTCTAGAGAATTTTACGGTTCGTCAAAAGGATTTTTCTAGAGAAAGTATGGCAGTTTAAGTAGACAAAGGTCAGGCTGTGCGGGCTGTGCGGGATTTCAGCGTGATTTTGAGCTTAAATCTCACATACCACATTGGTTGGAAAACACATTTCTATATCCCACATCCTACACTGGATTGGAAACATATTGCACTCATGGTATTTCCCTATAAAAGGCCTACTCCACTTTAGCTTTGGGGCATTCAATCGGGGATGAATCCAGAGGGCCTTTTGGAGAAATCCAGAGGGCTTTAGGAGGAACCCGAAGTTTAAAGTTTGAAGGTCGGGAGAGATGATCATCAGGAGGCCGGAGGCAACTCGAGGACGCATGAGCCCCATGACCGGCTAGTCTCCAAGCAAGGCGAAGGGATGAATCCCTAGGTGTAGTTGTTCTTATTTTTCCTTTATTTGATTCTGTTGTAGTTGGAATTATTTTCGTTAAATATTGTTATGTTTTATTCTTTAATTTAATTAGTAGATTTATTATAACTCTGGTGGTTGTATGCTTCTTTTCCATATAAGTTCAGTCAGGCTTTTCTTATGTGTACCTGTTTGGGTGTGATTGAGTCCGGTAGATCTCTTTTATAGATTTGTCCATTGCTGCGGTATCGTCGTTTAGATATATCGTCGTCTCTTGATAATTTATAAGTTAGGTCATGTGTGCTTGAAAGTAAAGAAGATTTCATAACAATTACATTAGGATTCATAAATGCACTTTAATTGAATATTTTTCGATTGCCTGTTTGGGATGTGAAACTTGCAATCGAGATAAAAACAACTGAATCAAGTTAGGATTAGAGCGACGAATCTAGGGAGGATTTCCGGAACCTTGTCATTTTTATTTTAAATTTATTTACACAATTACCCTTTTTCTCAAACAACTCAGATTCTTTTAATTTTTTATCGTTTGTGTTGAGGTTTACACCTTCTATTGTACTTAACTTGTTTCCCTGTGAAATCGACACCCCAAAACTATACTACAATAACAGCGTTATGTTTTGGGCGTAATCAAAGTTTGGCGCCGTTGCTGGGGAAACGCGCTTAAGTACAAAGAAGTTTGTCAACTTTTGCCATGATGGTAGAAGAGTTGTAAATAGTTTTTCTTTTCAGTAGCTGTAAAGGCGGTAACTTTGTTCTTTCTTTTAGCCCACTGCATTAATTTATTTTATTTTATTTTATTCTTTCTTTTTATAGGATTTCTAGTATTTTGTGAACTTGCATGCCCAGATATAGGGACACTTTGGGTAGATTTGCTTGTACGCCTGTGTTAGAGTTAGAAGGCAACTTTTTAAACCCTTTGTTTGATAGTCCATCTAGTCCTGAGGAAATGAGTGAACACGACGATCAACCTAATAGGACCCTTTAGGATTACCTCCACCCTACATGCACAACCACACCATCTTGCATCCTATTTCCAACCAACATTCCCCAACTAGATCTTAGGACAGGTATGATACAGTTACTCCCTACATTTTATGGAATGGAAAATGAAAACCCGTATGTGCACATTAGGGAGTTTGAGGAAGTAGTCGCAACTTTCCATGATCAAGGCGCAACTGCTGATATTGTGCGACTTAAGTTCTTTCCTTTTGCTTTGAAGGATAGAGCTAAGAGTTGGCTATACTCACTTAGACCACGATTTATTGGGTCATGGACTGAGATGACTCGAGCCTGCTTTAACAAATACTTCCCTCAACATAAGACTAATGCGTTGAAAAGACAAATCTCCACCTTTGCACAAAAGGAAAATGAGACTTTGTACCAGTCTTGGGAGAAGTTTAAAGAGCTGTTAAGTATGTGCCCGCACCATTGGTATGAAAATTGGCATTTAGTAAGCTATTTCTATGAGGGTCTTACCTATAGAAAATGCCAATTTGTAGAGATGATGTGCAATGGGGGATTTCTGCAAAAATACCCCGATGAGGCTATTGAATACCTCAATGAGCTTGCTGAGAAAGCTCATACATGGACTGGACCTAGTGCTACTGAAAGCACGAATAGGTCACGACCTGTAGGAAACCCTAGTAGAGAAGGAATATACCATCTTAGGGAAGAGGACAGCCTGAAAGCTAAAGTCAAAATGCTCACTAGAGAGTTTGATGCATTTAAAACTAAGGGCTCAAAGCAAACACATGTGGCTAATCATGCCGAGTCTTTAGAGCCGTGCTTTGTGTGTGGCGGGGTAGATCATCTCGCCAAAGAGTGCCCCACATTTTTTGATATGAGAGGGGCATATGAAGAACAATGTAATGCCTTAGGCATGTACAAGAAGCCTTCTGCACCTTTCTCTAACACTTATAACCCGGGGTGGCGAAATCACCCCAACTTCAGCTGAAAATCTGAAAACCAGCATGCACAGCCCCCTCGATCATCCCCTGCACCTTATCACGCACCTTCAACCTCTAAGAACTCTCTAGAAGACACTTTACAGGTTTTCATAGAGGCACAAGGCAAAACAAACCAAAGGTTTGAGGCACTAATCACGCAAGTGATGGAAGAGGGTAGAGAAACTAGGAGCCAAGTGTCCAAATTAAATGAGCTCCTTGAGTGTGACTGAGCGAGGTAAGTTCCTTTCCTAAGCTCAGTCCGTACCTCAGGGCCAACATATGGCACAAGAAAATCTGAAAGATGTAAATGCCATTGTGACCCGAAGTGGTAAGTCACTACACATCCCACCAATGAATGTATCTGAGGATGTAAGGTCAAACTAGTAGTGATACTGAACTGACCAAAGACCCTGAAGTGACTCAAAATCCTGTTAGGGCACTATACCCTCAAGCCTTAAGGTCAAACAAGAAAAATCTGGACTTAAACAATGAAATCTTTGAGAACTTAAGGCAAGTGAAACTTAATCTTCTCCTTTTGCATGTGAGTAAACAAATTCCTACTTATGCAAAAGTTCTTAAAGATTTATGCACAATTAAGAGGAGACACCATGTCAAGAAAATTGCATTCCTAACTGAGCAAGTTAGTGCTTTAATTAAGGAAAGAATTTCCCCAAAATACAAGGATCCAGGCTGTCCTACCATTGCTTGCAGCATTGGAAATCATGAGGTTGGACAAGCCTTACTAGATCTAGGAGCAAGTGTGAACTTGATGCCATTTTCCATTTATGTACAGCTAGGTTTAGGGGAAATCAAACCAATCGGTGTAGTGTGGCTGACCGTTCAGTCAAAGTACCCCGGGGTGTGGTAGAGGATGTGTTGATTCAGATTGAAAAATTTTACTATCCTGTTGATTTCCTAATCCTTGATACAACTTCTGCTGTTGACACTAACTCGAAAATTCCTTTGATTTTAGGTAGACCTTTCCTTGCTACTACAAATGCTCTGATTAATTGCAGGACTGGACTCATGAAGCTGTCTTTTGGAAACATGACCTTAGAAGTGAATATTTTCAATGTTGCAAAATAGCCCAAAGATGAGGATGAAAACCACCAGTTATATATGCTCGAGTCACTCATCGATGAGGGAGTTTCCATGACTCATGATTTTGATCCTCTTAAGAATTTTCTTGTTAATTCTGAGATTGATTTATTTGATGATAAAACTAATGTAATTGATGTTTGTGCTGTTATTGACAGATCTCAGGATTATGGCACCCGCCCATGGCAACCAAGGTTCGAAGAGTTGCCCAAAAAAATCGAAAAACAAATCCCCTCAAGTGTGGCAGCACCTAAAGTCGAATTAAAGACACTACCTAAGGGTGTAAAGCATGCATTTCTCGGTTCAGGTGATACCTTTCCTGTCATTATTTTATCTGAATTATCTGAGACCCAATGTGAGAAACTGATTCAGACCTTAAATGCACATAAATCAGCCTTAGGATGGAGCATAGCTGATTTGAAGGGAATTAGTCCCTTGATCTGCTCCTATAAAATAAATTTGGATGAAAGAACCAGTCCTCGTAGAGACCCTCAACGTAGACTTAACCCCACTATGAAAGAAGTAGTGAAGAATGAAGTACTCAAATTGTTAGATGCGGGTATTATATACCCCATAGCTGATAGTAAATGGGTATGTCCTACACAAGTCGTTCCCAAAAAGTCTGGAGTCACTGTGGTAATGAATGACCTAGGAGAATTAGTCCCTATTAAACTTGTGACCGGGTGGCATATGTGCATTGATTACAGAAAATTAAATGCTGCCACCCGGAAAGACCATTTCCCACTTTCTTTTATTGATCAAATTCTTGAGCGTGTAGCTGGTCATCATTTTTATTGTTTCTTAGATGGTTATTCCGGTTATTATCAAATTGAAATTGCATTAGAAGATCAGGATAAAACCACTTTCACTTGTCCTTTTGGCACTTATGCTTTTCGTAGAATGCCATTTGGATTGTGTAATGCCCCCGCCACTTTTCAACGCTGTATGATGAGCATTTTTAGTGACATAATTGAAAATTGCATGGAGGTTTTTATGGATGACCTGACTGTTTTTGGATCTTCATTTGACACATGCTTGATGAATTTGAAAAAAAGTATTAATTCATTGTGAGGAAAAAGAATTGGTCTTAAACTGGGAAAAATGCCATTTCATGGTACCATCCGGCATTGTCTTAGGACATATTGTCTCTTCTAGAGGAATAGAGGTTGATCAATCTAAGATTGAATTAATCTCTAAATTACCTACGCCTAAGACAATAAAGGATGTGAGATCTTTCCTTGGTCATGCTGGTTTTTATAGGAGGTTTATACAAAATTTTTCCAACATATCTAGACCACTATGTGCCCTCCTAATTAAAGATGCCCCATTTGAGTGGACTTAAGCTTGTCAAGAGGCCTTTAAAACGCTGATTGGCAAGCTTACTTCAGCACCTATAATGCAATCACTTGATTGGAATTTACCCTTTGAAATCATGTGTGATGCTAGTGACTACGCTGTAGGTGCTGTTCTTGGACAGCGAAGAGAGAGAAAACCTTTTGTCATTTACTATGCTAGTAAGACTTTGAATAGTGCTAAGATGAATTACTCCACAACTGAAAAAGAATTGCTAGCTATAGTATTTGCTTCAGATAAATTTCATGCGTATTTAATTGGTTCTCCTATCCTCATTTCTACAGATCATGCGGCTCTCAAGTACCTTCTTACAAAGAAGGATGCTAAGGCACGCTTAATACGATGGATCCTACTCCTGCAAGAATTTGACATTACTATCAAGGATAAGAAGGGAGTGGAGAACGTAATAGCTGACCATCTCTCAAGGCTCACATTTCAGGACACTTGCGATGACACACCAATTAAGGATGACTTTCCTGATGAGCATCTACTCTCTGTTAATTCTTTACCATGGTTTGCTCACATCGTGAATTATTTGGCCGCAGGTGCGATACCTATGGATTGGAGCGCTCAAGACAAGAGGAAATTCTTGTATGAGGTACATAATTTTTACTGGGATGACCCCTATCTTTTCAAGTACTGCCCTGACCAAATTTTGAGGCATTGCATCCCTAATGAAGAGAATGCCAGCATCTTAGAATTTTGTCACTCCTACGCTTGTGGAGGCCACTTTTCAATGAAAAAAACCACTTCAAAAATTTTGCAGTGTGGATTTTATTGGCCTACCTTGTTTGAAGATGCAAACATCTATTGTCACTCATGTGAAAGGTGTCAAAAGTTATGAGCTGTGTCTCGTCGAAATATGATGCCATTAAACCCTATTTTGGTAATTGAAATCTTTGATTGTTGGGGCATCGATTTTATGGGACCCTTTCCTCCTTCTTTCGGATACCTTTATATTATGGTGGCCATAGATTATGTATCTAAATGGGTAGAGGGAGCAGCTTGCTGAAGCAATGATAATAGAACGGTAATTAAATTTCTTAAAGAAAATGTGTTATCTCGATTTGGTACGCTACGTGCTATAATTAGTGATCGAGGTACACATTTTTGCAACCGTTCTTTTGAAGCTTTGATGCGAAAATATGGGGTGTTACATAAAATTTCTACTGCCTATCATCCTCAACTAGTAGGCAAGTAGAGCTCGCTAATAGGGAGATTAAACAAATTCTAGACAAAACGGTTAATCCATATCGCAAGGATTGGTCTTTGAGACTAGTTGATGCGCTTTGGGCTTACCGTACAGCTTTTAAAACTCCCTTAGGTATGTCACCTTATCGGCTTGTCTTTAGAAAGCCTTGCCACTTACCTATAGAGCTCGAGCATCGAGCATATTGGGCAACCAAATCTTTTAATTTTGACATAGGAGAAGCAGGTAAGCTTCAGAAATATTAATTGACCGAGTTAGAGGAGTTAAGAAACGATGCTTATGAGAGCTCTAGGATCTATAAGTCTAAAATGAAAATATTCTATGATAAAAATATTTTGAGGAAAACGTTTAAACCTAATGATCAGGTTTTCTTATACGAATCTAGACTCTATGAGCATCCTAGAAAACTTCGGTCGAGGTGGACCGGCCCTTTTGTAGTGAAAACTGTTTTTGAAAATGGGGCAGTAGAAATTGAAGATACTAGGGATGGTCGAATTTTCAAAGTCAATGGTCAACGACTTAAGATCTTAGTCGATAGACCAGATTCGGAAGTGGAAGACATTCCGCTTATAGATCTGGTCTACGCATCCTGACCACACAACACAGGTACGTATTTACTTTCATTTTTCTTTCTTTTGTTTTGTAGTTTTGTTTTTTTTTTAGTCCATTTTAATGATTAATTTTTAGTATGCTAACACCCGGTGGTACACCGCAGTTGCCTTCTTTTTGTGTGTTCTATGTTGTAGATCAGATTTTCAACAAGAAGTTGAGCATGTAGTACAATTGGTCGTGCACGATTTTTTTTTGCTCCACTCACCTTTGGTTAAAAAGGGAGTTTCCTTAATTTTTGCTTTTACATTGAGGATAATGCTTATTTTCAGTTAGGGGTGGAGGGAGAAACACATTTTTTATAACTGTTGAACTGCTTGGTGTCATCTTTGTGAGCATGCTTCGTGTTAGCTTTAGAGTCAATTTACATGTCAATGATATAAGCTTAATTGAGATAGCAGATAGCATTTAGAAGGAGTTAAATTTTGTTTCGGTTTGAAATTAATTTAAGTATCAATCTTGATTTGGTTAGAGACTCTAGCTTGTGGTAAGATTGTATGATTAATCGAAAACATTTAGAAAAATTTTATGTGTGATTATTTTGTGAATATTTTTGCGGTCTTGACAAGCTCTAGAACTTAGTTGATAACCACTTGAGGCAAATTCCTAGAATGCACATTACTTAGGATATGATATAGGCCATTTTTGAACCGTTTGAGCCTTTCAAACTTACCCTTGCAATATATATCACTAGTCACCTATTTGAGCCTTTTTCTTGAAAAAGAAGTTCAGCCTGGTTTCTTTTAAAAACCCATTCACTCACCCTTATAAGCCTAAAGAGAATATTTTATCCTTACCTCTCTCTTTAAAGAACTTAGCTATACACATATTGTGAGAAGCACTTAAAAGGAGTAAGGGTGGAAATATGAAAATATATATATATATATATATATATATATATATATATATATATGTATATATATATATATGTATACATACATATATATATATACCACAACCCAAGTACATTAAAGGAGATAAGTTGGGGGTTGTGGAAAAGAAAAGAAAAAAAATGAATGATGAAAAAGGAGGTGAATGGTCCTATGCCAAAATACAAAAAAAAAAAAATTGAATTATGGCAAAGAAAGAAAAAAAAATGGTAATTTGTTGAAAAGAAATGCTCTAAAAATGGTTGGAAGAGTTGGGTATTGAAGTAAGGTTATCCAATACTTAAAGAGCTGTGTTCAAAACTAAGAGATTAAGTTCTTTTACGTGTGAATTCTTCCCATTCTTTCTTAGCCTTTACCTTAGCCGAACGTTACAAGCTTATTAAAGACCTATTGATCCAATGTAGTGTGATTTTTCTACAATAGTGGAGAGTGGTTTGAAATTTAAGCATATGGAGCTTGTTTTTGTGATTGACATCATGAAATTTATCATGTTTAGAGGCCAAGACTTGTATTCATGAATCTTATACATAAAATCATCCGGGTGTTTGAATTAATAGCTTATGGTAAGATGGATGTTAAGAGTCAATAACGATTTTAAGATTGATGTTTGAATTACTTTTGGATTTTGGTGAAATTTAATGATTCTATATGCTGTGTGTTATGTTAAATTTTTGAGACAAAATGTGAATTTCTCTTGGTTAACACTAATATTGCTTTTCACTTACTTAGAGTGCTATCATAGAATTCATCTCTTGTCTTTGCTTGAATTGCTAGGGACTAGCAATAAGCTAGTTGGGGGTTGTGATGAGAGTCATAAAATGCTTCTCAACAGTGGTTAATTGTTAGCATTTTATGATTGATCTCGATCTTTATTATGCTTTTATGTGTTAATAACTCTAAAGTGATATTATTGGACCACTGACTTATTTCAGTGTATTTTCAGGTACTTTAAGCTCAAAAGAGGAGGAAAAGTTATCATAGCTTAAAGCACAAAGACTCGAGGCATACTGGAGTGAATGAATGCTTCCAAAAGGACAAGATAGAGGGCTTAAAAGAGCAACAGTTGCTGCCCGCACTGGAAAGGAGTTTCACTAAATTGCCAGAATTGCCCGTACAGATCAATCATCTTTAAAAATTAAACTGTATTGATACAAGAAGAACCAGGAGATGAGCCATATATTCCTAGAAAGATCCAGAAGTCTATTTTCTGGAGAATTTTACGATTCATCAAAAAGATTTTTCTAGAGAAAGTTATGGCAGTTTAAGTAGACAAAGGTCAGGCTGAGCGGGATTTCAGTGTGATTTTGAGCTTAAATCTCACATCCCACATTGGTTGGAAAACACATTTCTATATCCCACATCCCACATTGGATTGGAAACACATTACACTCGTGGTATTTCCCTATAAAATGCCTACTCCACTTCAGCTTTGGGGCATTCAATTGGGGATGAATCCAGAGGGCATTTAGGAGCAATCCAGAGGGCCTTTAGGAGGAACCCGAAGTTTAAAGTTTGAAGGTCAGGAGAGATGATCGTCGGGAGGCCGGAGGCAACTCGAGGACACATGAGCCCCATGACCGGCTAGTCTCCAAGCAAGGTGAAGGGATGAATCCCTAGGTGTAGTTGTTCTTATTTGTCCTTTATTTGATTCGGTTGTAGTTGGAATTATTTTCGTTAAATATTGTTATGTTTTACTCTTTAATTTAATTAGTAGATTTATTATAACTCTGGTGGTTGCATGCTTCTTTTCCATATAAGTTCAGTCAGGCTTTTCTTATGTGTACCTGTTTGGGTGTAATTAAGTCCGGTAGATCTCTTTTATAGATTTGTCCATTGCTGCGGTATCGTCGTTTAGATATATTGTCGTCTCTTGACAATTTATAAGTTAGGTCATGTATGCTTGAAAGTAAAGAAGATTTCATAACAATTACATTAGGATTTATAAATGCACTTTAATTGAATATTTTCCGATTGCCTGTTTGGGATGTGAAACTTGCAATCGAGATAAAAACAACTGAATCAAGTTAGGATTAGAGCAACTAACCTAGGAAGGATTTCCGGAACTTTGTTATTTTTATTTTAAACTTATTTACACAATTACCATTTTTCTCAAACAACTCAGATTCTTTTAATCTTTTATCGTTTGTGTTGAGGTTTACACCTTCTGTTGTACTTAACTTGTTTCTCTGTGGAATCGACATCCTAAAACTATACTACAATAACCGCGTTATGTTTTGGGCGTAATCAACACTCCAACCTATGGAAACCCTAACTTTATCATGACACTCTAGTTTATGAAAACCCTAATTCTAGTAGGATACTCCAACTCATAGAAACCTTAGTCCTACTATGACACTCAACATTAATCATTGTCCTAATGGGACTGTGCTCCAAGAATCTATATAAAGGGGCGCTCATTATCACACAAGTACACAATTCATAATACACCATTCAATAGCCTTCTTGATCTCTGCTTTCTCCAGCTTTCATATCACTAACTTAGGCATCGAATAGTCCCCGTCAAAGGCACAAACTCTTCGATCCTCTAGTGACTCCTTAGAGTTTCTTTTGTCTTTACGTGCGTAGGTACTACATCATGTCCGTTCGTTAACTTGGCAAATTTTCGACATCAACAAATTGGCGTCGTCCGTGGGAACCAGTACCTATCTAGATGTCACCTAAAAATACTTCTAGGAACACACAACCATAGCCACCATCATTACTATAAATACCGTAACCACTCGGACCTCAATCAATCATGGCCTACACACTGGTCATGAACTCCTAGCAATCCTTGAACATACCACAGCTAGCCAAAATCACAATGAGCTATCTGCCGAGTGGTCATGCCAAGATCAACAATCTCAATCGAACCACTTGGTTCACCATTAAGGCCAGACAAACTCAAATGCCCTAGTAACACAAGGACAATTCATGGACTCACCCAATTGGTGGCCGACCTAGCTACTTGACTCGGGGGGTAAGCCCCTTCCCCTTAGCCTCAAGCATCACAACAAATCCTTGGCCAACAAGGCACCAGAACTCGAGCAACTATGCTCATACCTCAGACAAAAAATTCCATTATAGGGTTTTCCCCTACCAACCATGGACCAAAGTCCCGAGGTCATTCTATCTCTAAAACCACACTCACCTAGACAAGAAGCCAAAGGAGATCGATAAAAAGATAGGTAAGCCCTCAAGCATCGATGGGCTAATGGAACACCCAAAAATAGACATGTAAATTAATTCCTTGCTCTAAAAATTATTGTATGAAATATAGTAGAAAGCAAAGGTCATTTCCCACAAGGATTGTAAATTAATTCAATTAAACACTTAATTGTTAAAAAAATATAAATAATTTCTAAACTAAATAAAATTCAAAACAATCTAATGAACTAATTGGGGCGGGGTTAAATGATTAACTAAAAATTACGAATAATGAAAGACAACTAAAATATGATTCAAAATTGAATAAATTTTGTAACAATAATGAGAAACCTGGTCAAATGATCATTCTCCGCCACTAGATATGAAATGATGAATCAATATCAGAGTTATCCCCAAATTCCTAATAAAATTACCAACCGTAGATAATAATAAGCTCTATTACCCCAGTATTTCCTTAGTTTGTCGTTAAGTGAAACAAACTCTCTACTTAATCTCTATCTATTAAATAACCTAGAATAAACTCTCTAAATTTAATTTAATAGAAGCATTAGGTTAAGAAAGATAGGTTGGTCTTAGAAACAAATGCATAAGCTCGGTTCATTTATCTTGAGTTATGTTCCATATAATAATCACACGAAAATATCCCATCATCAGTGATTACTAATTGCTACCATTGATTAGAAATTCAAGACAATTACAGATCAAGATTCCTAACCTATCAATAGATAATTACCCTATTTTATTTGGTTGGCCATCCCGAATAAAATAAAATAATAATCATAAACAATTCTTATGGAAGAACATTAACAATTTTATTAGAAATATGGATAATAATCTCTGAATATTCAATCAAAAAATCATGTCTAGGGCTTTGAAATCACCCTTAACTAAAAATAAAATTAGCTAGAAATAATCTTAAAATTAAAAACAAAATAAATATTCAAAGACATGAAAGATGGGAAGAATGAAAAATGAAAGCGAACAACAGTAATCTTGAAGAGTCTTCTATGGAGATGAATCTCCTTGATCACCAATAGCAGCTACGTTCTTCCTAATTTTCTTTTCTCTTTTTCTTTTTTTTTTGTCTAGGAAAAATCTATTCTCCCTATAAGGTAAGGGCAGCCAGCCTTATATAGGCAAACTCCTCCTGGAAAAAAAAAGGAAAGTACAATAATACTACTTCTTCTAGGAAATGGAAAGACACTGAAATGGGGAATACTTTTACTACTAGGAAAACGTGAAATAGGAAAGTAACTAAAAGGAAATATAACATAAAATAAGAAAAAGTGCAGCCTAGGAAAAGAAAAAACACTGAAATGGTAAATACTTCTACTACTAGGAAAACATGAAATAGAAAAGTAACTAAAAGGAAATATGACACAAAATAGGAAAAAGTGCAGTACCTGTGACCTGAAAATACAGCAAAAATACATGTGATTCTGAAAAACACATTTTTAAGACAATTAAGTTAAAATACAAGATTTAAACGTAATTTCCCACAAATAATACCGATAAATCACTAAATATTAATGTATTTTCAAGTACTTATCACAACCCCTAACCAGCTCCTTGCTAGCCCTGATGAACGAATATTTTTCCTAGTATTTTGTATGTTTTTCAAGTAGTTATTTATATGTTTAGCTTAGGAGTTTGTTACTTTGAGTTTTTTTTTTCGTTGTTTTACAAGTTCACAAGCATTTGAAAGGAGTTTTACTAAATTCCCAGAATTGCCCGTACAAATTAGTCATTTTTGTGGATTAAACTGTATTGATTAAGGAAGAACCAAGAGATAATCCATATATGCTTGGAAAGATCCGGATGTATATTTTCTGGAGAACTTTACAGCTTATAAATATGATTTTTATAGAGAAAGTTCTGGCAGTTTTAGTAGACAAAGGTTAGGTTGTGTGTGATTTCAGCGTGGCAGGAGTGTCAATTTTATTAAACTGTATTGATTCAGGAAGAACTAAGAGATGAGCCATATATGCTTGGAAAGATCCGAATGTCTATTTTCTGGAGAATTTTTTGGCTCGTAAACATGATTTTTCTAGATAAAGATATGGCAGTTTTAGCAAAATCGGGCCTGGACAGCAACAGAACAGAGCCTAGACAGCAGCAGAAGCACACGACCTGAACAGAAACCTTATGATGACTTTTCTATCTAGCCATCTCTGTACAGCTATATATAGGAATTTAGACTAAAAAACCAGGGAGACGACGGTGGTTTTTGGAGAGATATTATCAAGAGGAGTTTTGGGAGATTGAAGGAGGAGACAGTTTCTTTCATCAACACGGCTTATCAAGAGATTGAAGACGATGATTAATCACTTCAAGAATTTGAGGATTCATCTTGTAATTCAGGGAAGAAATTCTGTCTTTACTCCTTTTGTCCTTCAATATACTTGTAACCCTAGTATTTGAATTTTGTGATTGGGATTTAAACATGAGCGGTTGAACGCATTGTTGGGCATTTGGCTTAGCTGCCTTGATTGTTTTGGATATTTTAGTGGATTTAGTTTTATAAAATTTTCCAGATTATTTCTTATTCAATATTCTTCATACCTTTGATTATTGCTTGTGGATTGGCCATCTATTATTGATAGTCAAGGTTAATATTTGAGATTAGGTTGACGACAAATCATCTAGACTTATTTAAGCTTTCTTCAATAGGAATTTAAAATCAAATTGTGATTTAGGGGGTTGTGTTTTCCTTATACTTAATTTAACTAATTAATTGATGAACATGATCCATGGGATTTAATTAATTAGTTATAAATTGATAATAAACACGATCAATGGCATTCTTTAGTCTTAGCAGAAATACCAATAGTCTTGGATGTTGATTAATTCTTTATATTCACCAAATGTTCAAATTCATGATTGGACAGCAAGCTAAACTCTCAATTATTCTCATTGATTATACTCATCTCTTCATAATTCGTTTTGTTTAATTTACTTAATTGTTTTTTTTCAATTTTCTCTTCATAAATCTTTTAATTAGAGTGTTTGGAATTTAATTTCAGAGTTTGTTTTAGTAATTTTAAGAAAGTAATTTAGGATTTAAACCACTGCAATTCCTTGAGAGATCAACCTCGAGGGTAAACTAATCGCAATACTATTTGTGATTCGTGCACTTGCGATCATTTAAAATTTGCAAATCAAATGTTTTTGGCGCTGTTGCTGGGGAATTGGCGTTTAATTCTTAAGTTATTTTCTTTGTTTTTATTTTTATCTTTATTTTATTTCTTTTCTTTCTTTTAGGCGTAATCTTTATTTCTTTTATTTCGTCAAATTTTCTTTATTTGCTTCTTGATTTTCTTGATTTAAATTGGCATTAATTTATTTCTTGATTTTTGCTCTCTCAATTCCTGGTAGCTTAATTTTTCTTTTGTTGTCTTCAGGTACATGCACGGTAGAAGATCCCAATGGAGAAATCTAGTGCCAGCAATAGACAACACCCATAGGCTAAAGGAGATGTTACAACTTATGGAAGAAGAAGAAAAGGTTGAGGGAATAGAAAAAGAGGAGCCTGAAAGGATGGAAGGTGCTGAAAGACAAATTATGATGAAGGAGTATGCAAGGCCGATCATCGGCACTTCCATATCTTGCATCCAATTAGGGGAAGCTGCACGAAATTATGAGATAAAAAAATATCCACTTTAGCATGCGCCCTTCATTCTACGAAATTCCAAATGAAGACCTATTAAACTTCACAAGGGATTTCTATGCAACAGTTCAGACTTTTTCTCTACAGGGCCTGAATGAGGATCAACTCAGGATGAGATGCTTCCCCTACACATTAAAAGATAAAGCAAAAGCGTGGTTGATGACTCTTCTACCCAGTTCTTTGATTACATGGGAAGCGGTCTATAATCAATTCATGAACAAATCTACTCCCATCAGAAGACCACTGAGTTGAGAACTAAGATTGCCACGTTCTCACAAATGGAGGAAGAACCCTTCCATGAAGCATAGGATAGGTTCAAGATGCTTCTAATCCAGTGTCCCTACCATCCTTACCCATTGCATCTACAAAGTCAATTCTTCTATGATGGATTGACACAACAGTGTCAATATTTGGTTGATAACACTGCCGGTGGAGCCATAAGAGAAAAGATTGCTGAGGAGACATGCGAGCTATATGAGATATTGGGTGCTAATTCCCAATAAAAGAGTGTAAGAGGAAGGAGAGTTGAGGTTAATGAATTGAGCTCCAACAACTATATGGCAATGCAACTTGTAGAGTTTACCAAATAAGTCAAACTTCTCACTACCACAAACACGCCGAATCATGAGGTATGTGGAGTTTGTGGGGTTTTTGGTCCCGGTGCTAACACTTGTTCTTTGTCTTGTGAATCTTATGCAGGAAATGAACAAGAACAAGTTAATACAATGGAGTCTAACCAACCTAGGCTGAGGAATGATCTATATTCTAACACCTACAACCTTGGGTGGAGAAATCATCCCAATTTCTCCTAGAATACTAACAACGCTCCAGCATATGCTCAAAGTTCAAGATTGGTTCAATATCAAAACCAAGTTGCACCACCCAATCAACCTAGAAATCCAACTTTAGAGGAGAACTTGAGTGCTTTTATTCAAGTTAGCAAAGAGACCCATGAGAGACACAGCCAAAGGTTGGATTCCTTAGAGGCATCAATGAATAGGGTGGAAGTACAAGTTGGGCAACTTGTGGAACAATTGCAAGTACATTAAAAAGGGAAGTTGCCTAGCCAACCTGAGCAAGCAAAGGCTATTACAGTGCTACGAAGTGGTAAAATTCTTAACAATAATTCTGATGATAAATTTCTTATGGCTTACCACGTGATGCAGGAAAATAAATTGAGAAGCAAAAGGAATATGACAGTCCTAAAGGAAATCCAGCTGAAGATCCAAAATCTTTTCACACATCTGAGGAGAACAAGGAAAAGGAGCCATCTTCCTTCATGACACTACACAAGGCGACCGAACCCTACAGGCCTCTTATTCTTTATCCAAGCCGTCTCAAGGATGTTAAATAGGATAAGCAATTTTCTGATATTTTTTATATGCTTTCTAAAGTGAATATTAATTTGTCTCTTTTGGATGATATCAGGAATGTGCCATCATATGCGAAATTCTTTAAGGAACTTAACACCAAAAATAGGAAATACTAGAAGAACGAGAAAGTGATGGTGTCAGAAGTTGCTAGTACGTTGCTCCAACAAAACTTTGCACCTAAGTTGAAAGATCCCGGAAGTTTCATCATCAACATCACAATGGGAAACAAGAAGGTTGCTAAAGCAATGCTAGACTTAGGAGCAAGTATAAATCTCATACCATATTCGATATACTTGCAACTAGGTTTGGGGGAGCTTAAGTCAACAACTATGTCTCTTCAACTCGCTGATAGGTTAGTTAATTATCCTAAGGGAATAGTTGAGGATATATTGGTACAGGTAGACAAAGTGATTGTGCCTGTGGATTTCATGGTATTGGAGATGGAAGGAACCCCATCTAAGGACAAAGAGCACACAATTCTTCTTGGTAGACCATTTATAGCCACAACTAAGACTATTATTGATGTCCATAATGGTAGGTTAATGATGACAATCTTGGGAGAGACTGTACAATTTAAAGTGTTTTATTCTCTAACCACTCCTTCTTCTATTTCCACTAACGATGAATGTTCTTTTATTAATTATGTGGACTCAGTTGTTTATGACACTTATTTGTAGCCAAAAATAGAAGACAAGCTTGAAGTTGCTCTTACAACTGAGAAAGTAGAGGAAACACTAGAAGAGATTCGTGATGAAGCCTATGAGAATGCAAAGATCTACAAAGAATGCACTAAGGGTTACCATGACCAAGGCCTTATCCGTAAGTCTCTTTATCCTGGAATGAAAGTTCTTTTGTTTAACACTCATTTCAAATTATTTCCAGGAAAATTGAAGTCAAGATCGTGCGGACCGTTTTCAGTAGTCAATATTTTTTCCCATGGAGCGGTAGAGTTGCTGAACCCGAAGACTCAAGTGATATTCAAGGTCAACGGGCATCGTGTGAAGCCTTAATTGGAAGGAGTCCATGAGAAAGTTTGAGTGCATTGAGGTGCACGATCCTAAATAAGTTCAACCAACATCTTGCTAAGACATTAAAGAAAGTGCTTGGTGGGAGGCAACCCACCCATTTGATAGAGTATGTTTTCTGTTCTTTCATTTTCATTGTTCCCTTCTAAATGTTTTTCTAAACACGTGTTTGATTTTATATATTGAGGACAATGTTTAGTTTAGGTTTGGGGGTGCAATTAGAACTTGTTGAGACAAAATTTTCATGCTACAATTTGTTTTATGGTTTGTGATCAAGTCTTTTATGCATGTTGAGTTTAGTTTCTTTAACACTAACAAGTTGTTGTGAGGATTAATTCATATTCATATTCCATAGACCATGCTTTTGATGTTGATATTGAGATGAACCTAGATCTAATGATTGAGAATCAAAGAGTGGAGACTACTTAGCGAGTTATTTGAGCCATAAGTTTTTTATTCTGAGAGTTAGTTTCTTGGTACTCTTAAACACTTTTTGTTATGACCTTGATTGTCAGATGATCTCTATAGGTTTTGTATTGAATGCTAGGATTATATAACTCACTTAAAGTATCATATTGTGTATTCTCATTATTTTAGTTGAATGACTTGAGTAAGAATTTTGAGTACATGCCTATCGTTACACGCCCTAGTTACCACTGTCTCTAGAGAAAAATCCAAATTCTTATTTCTCCAAAAAAAAAGGAGAGGAAAAGAAAAAAAAAGAAAAAAAGGAAAAAAATAATATATATGTATATATATATGAGAAACATGTCAAAAAAGGATTTGGTTAGACAAGAAAGAAGACTTGAGATACTTCAAGGGTATTGAAGTCGCTCTTATAAAGAGTTGAAAAGAAAGAGTTTTGGTGTAAATCAGGTTCGGAAAACCACGCCCATCTATGCAGAGGTTCCTAGTCAATATATTATTTGGTTAGACAAGAAAGAAGACTTGAGATATTTCAAGGGTATTGAAGTCGCTCTTATAAAGAGTTGAAAGGAAAGAGCTTTGGTGTAAATCAGGTTCGGCCAACCACACGCATCTATGCAGAGGTTCATACTCAATATGTTTTGTTTGAGGTGTTTGACTAGGATATGATATAGGTAATGTGATAGCTTTGCAATCCTAGCATTTGATTCCTTTCATGAGATCTATTTTGCGAAAATATGAGCGTTCTTTGATGATATCTATATTCATATGCAAATTTATATTTAAAATTTCTTGTTTACATAACTTCTATTCGCATATGCTTGATGAGTGTTTGAAACCTAGGTTCGGTGTGCTTAATGGGTGAATCCTATGAGGCCTAGAGTCAAAGTGAATTTGGATTCTTGATGTTAGTTTTGGGGGTAATTAACGTGAGGTGTTTTGAGCATTGGAATATGGATGTGCGATGTGTACTTGATTTGAGCAATGAATTGTGAAGTGTTGAGACTGTGAACATAATTGTGCATAAGATATCTTGATATGAGTCATAATAAGAATTAAAGCATGAGGGTTTTGTTGATTTAAGTTTTTAGGTTTATTTTTTTTTATGTTTTCTTTTAGTTTTGCTTGAGGACTAGCAAAATCTAGGTTTGGGGGTATTTGATGAAAGAATATTTGTCCTAGTATTTTGTATGTTTTTCAAGTATTTATTTATATGTTTAGCTTAGGAATTTGTTACTTTGAGTTGTTTTTTTGTTGTTTTACAGGTTCACAAGCATTTGGAAAGGAATTTCACTAAATTGCCAGAATTGCCCGTACAGATCAGTCATTTTTGCGGATTAAACTGTATTGATTCAGGAAGAACCAAGAGATGAGCTATATACTTGGAAAGATTCAGATGTCTATTTTTGGAGAATTTACGGCTTGTAAATATGATTTTTCTAGAGAAAGTTAAGGCAATTTTAGTAGACAGGTTAGATTGTGCGTGATTTCAGCGTGGCAAAATTGTCATTTTTGCGGAACAAGATGTATTAATTCAGAATGAACCAGAAGATGAGCCATATATACTTGGAAAGATCTGGATGTCTATTTTTTGGAGAATCTATGGCTCGTAAATATGATTTTTCTAGAGAAAGTTATGATAGTTTTAGCAGAACCGGGCCTGGACAGCAGTAGAACCAAGTCTGGATAGCAGCAGAAGCACATGACCTGAACAGAAACCCTATGATGACTTTTCTATCTACAAAGCCATCTCCATACAGTTATATATAGGAATTTAGACTCAGAAACCAGGGAGACAACGGCGGTTTTTGTAGAGATATTATCAAGAAGAGTTTTGGGAGATTGAAGGAGGAGACGGTTTCTTTCATTAAGACGGCTTATCAAGAGATTGAAGATGATGATCAATTGCTTCAAGACTTTGAGGATTCATCTTGTAATTCAGGGAAGAAATTCCATCTTTGCTCCTTTTGTCCTTCAATATGCTTGTAACCCTAGTATTTGAATTCTGTGATTAGGATTTAAACATGAGCGGCTGAACTCATTGTTTGACGTTTTGCTTAGATGCCTTGATTGTTTTAGATATTTTGGTCGATTTAGTTTTACGAAATTTTTCGAATTATTTCTTATTAGATATTCTTCATCCCTTTGATTATTATTTGTGGATTAGCCATCTATTATTGATGTTCAAGGTTAATATTTGAGATTAGGTTGAGGGAAAATCATCTTGACCTAATTAAGCTTTCTTGAGTAGGAATTTAAATCAGGATTCAAATCAAATTGTGATTTAGGGGGTTGCGTTTTCCTTATACTTCATTTAACTAATTAATTGATTAGTTATAAATTAAGAATAAACACGATCATTGGCATTCTCTAGTCTTAGCAGAAATACCAATAGTCTTGGATGTTGATTAATTCTTTATATTCACCAAATGTTCCAATTCATGATTGGATAGCAAGCTAAACTCCTAATTGTTCTCATTGATTATACTCATCTCTTCATAATTCGTTTTGTTTAATTTACTTAATTGTTTATATTTCAATTTTTCTTCACCAATCTTTTAATGAGAGTGTTTGGGATTTAATTTCAAAGTTTGTTTTTGTAATTTTAAGAAAGTAATTTAGGATTTAGACCACTGCAATTCCTTGAGTGATCGACCTCGAGAGTAAACTCATCGCAATACTATTCGTGATTCGTGCACTTGCAAGCATTTAAAATTTGCATATCAAACCCCTAGCAAGTCAAGCATCTAAAAATTACCTCCAACCAAAACCTAAAATCAAAACTACTCCTAAACTAAGATAAATCACTTTCGTCGATTGCACGGTTGCATATAGCGAATTAAAACCAAGTCTTTAAACCTATTAGTGACCCAAATAATACGAGTATAGTCTCATGAGGGCATCCAGTGGCGATACCCACAAACACTTGAAAAAATTAAGCTTAATCCTGGGTCGATTCATAATCCTGTCTCATAAGATTGCAACGAGCATATAATTAACAGTATCGTCAGATATCACACAAATTCAAGAGTTAGATTCACAAGTCCTCTCATACTATTGCCATCAATCTCTACCACTTCCATTGCACGATTACTCAGAAAGATTAGTTTTACTATTCGGATTATGTTATGTGGACAAGTATTAATCATGATCTTGAAATATGTGTATCAAACTCCATAGGCCTATTTTTCAGAAATACTCTCCACTAATGTAGGATTGTCACACCACTTGGGATCAAAAGGACTTTATAAAGCTTATAATGTTAGGCTAGGGTAATGGTTACAAACGAATGATAGGATTCAAACAAAGTAAGAGGACCTTATTTGAAGCACAACCTTAAAGCAATAGGAGCCTCTATTCCTAAACATTAATTTTCCTTGATCATTGAACTCATCTTTTCAACCAAACTCTTTTTCTTCTCTTTTCAACCATCCCTAATTTCTTGCAAACCATGTATTTTCATTCATGCATTTTTAGTTTTTTTTTATTTATTTTTTATTACTCCTTGATAACTTGCCATAACCCCTAACCTATCATCTTTCATAACTTAGGTTGTGTTAGTATTCAAAATCAACTCATTTCCTAACTCCCTTTATGCTTTATTTTAATGTGTGCATTTAGGTCCTCATAAAGGGTAAGGATATAGTGTTTAAGCTCAAAAAGGGGTAGGTTATAATGGGCTAAAAAAAATAAAAACATGGTCTTTTATTATGGCTCAAAGGGGTGACTAGCAATCAAAATGAAAAAAGGTAGCATTGGGCAAAAGGTCCTTTTATTCCACTCACACCTGAAGTTATTTCTCGGTAAGTTACGTTCCTGTTGGGTTGGACCTTTTATTGTTACTAATGTTTTTCCTCACAGTGCAGTTGCAATCAAGAGTTTGAAAATCGATTAGGTCTTTAAGGTGAACGGGCATAGACTAAAGCCTTATTATGAGTCATTTGAGATGCATAATGTAGAGGATGTATCACTCTACGAACCAGCATATATTGATGAGTGAAAAATGGGTACACGTCGGGCTGACGACACTAAACCAAGCACTAACTGGGAGGCAACCCAAATTTTTTTTTTTCATTTAGTTTTTAGTTTTTAGTTTGGTTCAGTTTATTTTATTTTTCATAGCAATGAGGACATTGCCCAATTTAGGTTGGGGGTGGATGATGTATAGTTATATTTTCATTATTTTTTAAGCTTTTTTTTATTTTTGTTTTTAGTTTTATTTTCCTTAGGATTTTAAGAGTTTTTAATTTCATTTTCCTTATAATTTTATTTTTAAAAAATTAAATTAAATTAAAATTAATATTAAATAAAAAGAAAGACTAAGTTTGATGTTTGGGTTGATTCATATGGTCAATGATGGAATGTCAGGTGCCATTTGTATGTAGTTTTCAATTGAGTTAGATTTTGCATGAGTTTAAGAGTGGGTTACTTGTCTAGTTTGCAATTATCTGAGATTTATACTATTCCTAAATATGATTGTGAGGATTGATAGTCTTTACATGCTTAGAGAAGCTTTATATGGATTTTGATTTTATGATTGATCTCAACAGATTCTAGAACCTATTTGATGATTGGTGTGACCATATGAATCAACCCAAACATCAAACTTAGTCTTTCATTTTATTTAATATTAATTTTAATTTTAATTTAATTTTTTAAAATAGAATTCTAAGGAAAATGAAACTAAAAAGTCTTAAAATCCTAAGGAAAATAAAACTAAAAATAAAATAAAATAAAAAGCTTAAAAATAATGAAAATATAACTATACATCATCCACCCCCAACCTAAATTGGGCAATGTTCTCATTTCTATGAAAAATAAAATAAACTGAACCAAACTAAAAACTAAATGAAAAAAATTTTTGGGTTGCCTCCCAGTTAGCGCTTGGTTTAGTGTCGTCAGCCCGACGTGTACCCCTTTTTCACTTATCAATATATGCTGGTTTGTAGAGTGATACATCCTCTACATTATGCATCTTAAACGACTCATAATAAGGTTTCAGTCTATGCCCGTTCACCTTAAAGACCTTATTTGTTTTCAAACTCTTGATTGCAACTGCACTGTGAGGAAAAACATTAGTAACAATAAAAGGTCCAACCCAATGGGAACGTAACTTATCGGGAAATAACTTTAGGTGTGAGTGGAATAAAATGACTTTTTGCCCAACACTAAAGTTTTTTCGCATAATCATCCTATCGTGGAACACCTTAGTTTTCTCCTTATAAATTCTTGCACTCTCATAGGCATCATTCCGTATCTCCTCAAGTTCTTGTAGTTGGAGTTTCCTTTTCTCACCCGCGGCATCCATCTCCATGTTACATTGCGTTACTGCCCAAAATACCTTATGCTCTTATTCAACCAAAAAATAAAAAGGCTTACCATAGACTAACCGATAAGGAAACATACAGATGGGCATCTTGTAAGCGGTTCTATAAGCCCAAAGTGCATCATCAAGGTCTGAAACTCCAATCTTTTCTATTCGGGTTTACCGTCTTTTCAAGCATGGATTTCACTTATCGATTTGACACTTCAGCTTACCCATTGGTTTATGGATGATATGTCATGGATACTTTGTGTTTGATGTTATACTTCTTCAATAATGCTTCCACCAACCGATTTCAAAAGTGTGTACCTCTATCACTGATCATGGCCTTTGGTGTTCCAAACCTTGTAAAGATGTTAGACTTTACGAAATCTACAAAAACTTTAGAATCATCAATTTTGGTGGCTTTTGCTTCCACCCATTTCGAGACATAATCAATGGCAAGTAAAATGTAAAGATTACCAAAAGAAGATGGGAAAGGTCCCATGAAATCAATGCCCCAAACATAAAAAATTTCAACAAAAAGTATCGGGGTTTTTTGCATTTGATTCCGACCACCTAAGTTACCTATTCTTTGACAACGATCACATGACTTGCGAAAGAGGTATGCTTCCTTAAACAACGAGGGCCAATAAAAGCAATAATCAAGCACCTTGAGTGCCATCCCCTTAGGTCCAAAGTGTCCCCCGCATGCATAAGAATGATAGAAGGTAAGAATAGAGGAGAGTTCGGATTCGGGTACACACCTTCTTATCAATTGATCGAAGCAGTGCTTCCACAGATATGGATCATCCCATACATAGTACTTTGCATTCGCTTTAATCTTGTCTTTTATAGCACAAGTCAAATCTACCGGTAGCTTCCTTGTAACGAAGTAATTGAAAATATCTGTGTACCAAGGGGCTACCAATCCAACTGAAAATAACTGCTCATCCGAAAAATTCTCATGTAGTGGTAGGGCATCTTCATCATGAATCAAGCGGCTTAGATGATCCACAACCAGATTTTCACTACCTCTCTTGTCTTTAATCTCTAAATCGAAATCTTGGAAGAGAAGTATCCATCGGATGAGGCGTGGCTTAGCATCCTTCTTAGTCAGTAAGTACCTAAGAGCTGCATAATTAGAATAAATGATTACCTTTGTACTAATCAAGTAAGAACGAAATTTTTCTAAAGCAAAGATAACCACCAGAAGCTCATTTTCAATCGTGGAATAGTTAAGATGGGCATCATTTAATGTCCGAGACGTATAGTAGATGGCATGGGGAAGCTTTCCCACTCATTGTCCTAAAACAACACCCACAATATAGTCTCTAGCATCGCACATGATCTCAAATGGGAGGTTCCAATAAGGTGGTTTGATGACTGGAGCCGAATTCAATAGCTCCTTCAGTTTTTCAAATGTTTCTTTGCACTTTTCATCAAACTCAAAAACCACATCCTTTTGAAGCAACTTACACAAAGGCAATGCTATCTTTGAAAAATCCTTGATAAACTTATGACACAATCCTGCATAACCAAGAAAAGAGCGAATCTCCCTCACACTAGTGGGAGGTGATAAGGAACGAACAAGATCAATCTTAGATTTATCAACCTCAATACCTCTAGAAGATATAACATATCCCAATACTATACCTTGATCTACCATAAAATGACATTTTTCCTAGGTTAATACAAGGTTAGTTTACATGCAACGTATAAGAATGAGTGTAAGATTATCAAGACATTTATCAAAAGAATCACCATATACACTAAAATCATCCATAAATACCTAAATGATGTTCTCAACATATTTCAAAAATTACTAACCATACATTGTTGGAAAGTTGCTGGACCGTTGCAAAGACCAAAAGGCATGCGTCGATAGGCAAATGGACAAGTAAATGTCGTCTTTTTTTGGTCTTTTGGTGTAATCATAATTTGGTTATAGCCTTAATAACCATCAGGGAAACAGTAATAAGAATTACCAGCTAACCTTTCAAGATAGATGAACGACAGATGAAAGTGGTCTTTGCAAGTTGCCGAGTTGAGTTTTCGGTAGTCGATGCAAACTCGCCATCAGGTTTGGACACGGATCGAAACTAGCTCATTATCTTCGTTCTTGACAACAGTGACCCTGTATTTCTTGGGAACCACTTGTACCAAACTCACCCACTTGCTATCCGAGATTTGGTAAAATACCCCCACATCTAGGAGTTCCAGTATCTCCTTTTTGACCACCTCCATCATAGACGGGTTTAATCTTTGTTGTACCTCTCTGGTAGGCTTTGATCCCTTTTCTAGTAATATTCGGTGCATGCACATGGATGGGCTAATTCCTTTGATATCTGCAATTGTCCAACCAATAGCCGTTTTGTGATATTTAAGCACCCGAATGAGCTTCTCTTCTTGTAAATCTGAGAGGTTCTTGGCAATGATCACAGGCAATGTGTCCTTCTCACCCAGGTAAACATACTTAAGATGCTCCGGAAGGGGTTTCAGTTCTAAGTTAGGTGCTTGTATCATAGAAGGTAAAAGTTTCTCATTAGATATGGATAATTCAAGTAACAAAACATCATACCTCATTTGTGGTAGGGCTCCCAAGAATGCCCCAACTTCCTCTATATCTTTAGTCACTTGTACATCCTATTTCAGCCTCTTGGGAGTTTCAATCTCCAAGTGCTCACTAATGGTGACCTCTAAACCGTCTTTACCAGTTAACTCAAATAATTGTTGTGCTAAAGAATATATAATGTCAATTACAAATAAAGAATGTAAATCACTAGGATATCTCATAGCCTCATAGATATTGAAATGAATAACTTCCCCATCGAATTCTATAGTGAGAGTCCCATCATAAACATCTACATTTGTCCGCACAGGTTTTAGGAATGGTCTTCCTAGCAGTATCGGTGTTGGGTTGGGAAATGTCTCATCCTCCGTCTCTAAAACATCAAAATCTACTGGAAAGACTAATTCATTTACCTGAACCAAAAAATCCTCTACGACTCCCTTTGGATAAGTGTTAAAAAAATCAACAAGTTGTATAATTATACCAGTTTCCTCAGGTGGTCCAAGATTTAAAGAAGTATAAATAGAATAAGGCATCACATTAATTGATGCTTCTAAATCTAGCATAGCTTTTTCAAACTTGGTATTTCCGATTGTGCAGGGAATGGTTAAAGTGCCTGGACCTTTGCACTTGGGTGGAAGTTTCCTTTGCAACATTGCTGAGATGTTTCCCCCCACACTTATTTGCTCATTCTTATTCAGCTTTTGCTTATTGGTGCACAATTCTTTTAGGAACTTGGCATAGCGCGACACTTGCTTTATTGCATCCAAAAAATGTATATTTACCTCCACTTTGTGGAAGGTCTCCAGAATTTCCTTATCTTACTCCTCATTTTTAGACTTAGTAAACTTGCTAGGAAAGGTGGAGGAGTAACATAGGAAGAGTTGGGCATTTTTGCACTTACCTTGGGGGATGACGAATTATCATTGGTTGGTTTGCCTTCATCTTCCTCTAGAATGGATTTCCTTTTTTGTTCTTCCTTTTGTGGATGGTGTGCTTGATAGTTCATGTGGTGAAGTTTCAAGCGGCTTTTCACTTCTCAATGTGACTGCACTAGCATTTTCCCTTGGGTTAACCACAGTCTGAGATGGGAGTTTTCTTGATCCTTGTGCTTCTAACTTACCCGCTGTTGTAGCTAGTTGGCTCATTTGATTCTCCAACTCTAGATACTTGCCTTGGTTACCTGTTAAAATTGCATTGTATTGGTAGCAAGGGTTTTTACTATGTCTTCCAGAGATGTACTTGAGTTTTGTGGGTGGGTTAAGGTTTAGCTTGGTATGCTTATTGCATCCTTTGTTAATTAAGCCTCAGTGGTCAATTAAGAATGACATTTGGAGCATTTTGTTAATTTCCCCTATAGCTAAAATTAGGATGTTCCCTCCATCTAGCATTGTAGGTGTTGGATAAAGGGTCATATCTCTGCCTTTGTTGACTTGGAAATCCACTCATGGCATTAGCTTGCTCCGTGTTGCCTTCTTACAAAGTTGAGCACATGTCAGTTGGATGCCTTATCATCGAACAAACTCCACATGGTGTAGCTTGTTGCATGTTCCCCACAACCATTTGTTGCACTAGTGAAGTGAGGTGGGCAAGTTGTTGCTCAAATTATTGTTGTCCCTACCTCATTCACTTTCTTTGGTGATGGTGGTGGTTCATGCAGGCTACTAAACTATTGGAAGTTGGTTGCCATGTTTGCAATCAAATTCCTTACGGCTTCCGGTGTTTTATCCACTAAGGCTCCTCCACTAGTAGCTTCAATCATACTCCTCTCAATTGGCATTAATCCCTCATAGAAATATTGGATGAAGAGTTGTTCACTAATTTGGTGGTGAGGCAGCTAGCACATAGTTTCTTAAAATGCTCCCAGTATTCATAAAGTGATTCTCCATTGTACTGCCGAATACCACATATTTCCTTCCTGATGTTGGCAACCTTTGATGCAGGGAAATACTTTTCCAGAAATAGCCTCTTCATATCATTCCATGTGGTTATAGTGTTGGAAGGTAAATAGTAGAGCCATTCTTTTGCTGAATCAACCAGAGAGAATGGAAAGGCTCTAAACTTGACTTGCTCTTCAGAAATTCCGATCAGTTTCATGCGAACACACCACATGAAATTCCTTGAGATGCTTATTTGGGTCTTCTCTTGCAAAACCGTGGAATGTTGGTAGGAGATGAATCATTCCCAATTTGAGTTCAAAAGCAACCTCCAGAGTAGGATACTCAATACATAATGGTTGTTGATCAATGTTCGGCGCCGCTAACTCCTTAAGTGTTCTGTTATTCAGTGTCATCTCCTCATAATCAGAGTAGTCCAAATCAGCTGATGAGTCGCTTGACGAACTAGATGGCAGGGCGGTATGGACTACTCGATCAAATTTTTCTGAGATGGGTCCTTTTGATCTCAAGTTGTAGGGACTCCGATGCATTCAAATTTACCTGAAAAAGAAGAAGAAAAACAAACTAAGAAAACAAAAGTAAAAAAGTGAAAACAAACTAAAAAATAAAAATAAATATTAACAAATATGCAATTTAACGAATTAATTTAACAATCCCCGGCGACACAGTGCCAAAATTTGGCACGCCAAAAAATAAACGTGTAAATTAATTCTTTGCTCTAAAATTTATCGTATGAAATATAGTAGAAATCAAATGTCATTTCCTATGGAGGATTGTAAATTAATTCAATTAAACACTTAATTGTTAAAAGAAAAAATATAAATAATTAAACCAAATAATATCTAAACTAAATTAAATTCAAAACAACCTAATAAACTAATTTGGGGGGCTTAAATGATTAACTAAAAATTACGAATAATGAAAGACAACTAAAATATTATTCAAAATTGAATAAATTTTGTAACAATAATGAGAAAACTGGTCAAATGATCATTCTCCACCCCTAGACATGAAATGATGAATCAATATCAGAGTTATCCCCAAATTCCTAATAAAATTACCAATCGTACATAATAATAAGCTCTATTACCCAATCTTTCCTTAGTTTGTCGTTAAGTAAAACAAACTCTTTACTTAATATCTATCTATCAAATAACCTAGAATAAGCTCTCTAGATTTAATTTAATAGAAGCATTAGGTTAAGAAAGATAGGTTGGTCCAAGAAACAAACGCATAAGCTCGGTTCATTTATCTTGAGTTGTTCCATATAATAATCACACGAAAATATCCCATCATCATTGATTACTAATTTCTACCATTGATTAGAAAGTCAAGGCAATTACAGATCAAGATTCTTAATGTAGTAATAGATAATTACCCTATTTCATTTGGTTGACCACGACGAATAAAATAAAATAATAATCATAAACAATTCTTATGGAAGAACATAAACAAATTTATTAGAAATATGGATAATAATCTCTGAATATTCAATCTCAAAATCATGTCTAGGGCTTTGAAATCACCCTTAACCAAAAATAAAATTATCTAGACATAATCCTAAAATTAAAAACAAAATAAATATTCAAAGACATGAAAGATGGGAAGAATGAAGAATAAAAGCGAACAACAGTAATCTTGAAGAGTCTCCTATGCATATGAATCTCCTTGATCACTAATAGCAGCTACATTCTTCCCAATTTTTTTTTTGTCTAGGAAAAATCTGTTCTCCCTACAAGGCAAGGGCAGCTAGCTTATTTAGGCAAACTTCTCCTAGAAAAGAAAAGGAAAGTACAATAATACTACTCCTTCTAGGAAAAGGAAAGACACTGAAATGGGAAATACTTCTACAAAACATGAAATAGGAAAGAAACTAAAAGGAAAAATGACACAAAATAGGAAAAAGTGCAGCATATATGACCTGAAAATACACCAAAAATACCTATGATTCCGAAAAACACATTTCCCACAAATAATATCGATAAATCACTAAGTATTAGTGTATTTTCAAGTATCCATTAGCCAACGTCCTAAATGAACTCGATTCTCAAGATCCTTCGTTCACTAAAGAAATTCTAGACGCACCGCTCCCTTGATATTTCAGAATGCTAGTCATTAAAACCTATGACAACACCACTAACCCTATGGATCACCTTTAGTTTTACAAAACAACAATGCTTTTGCATCATCACCTAGCCGCAGTCCTATGCCAAGCATTCCCATTGATACTATAGAAAACCGCCAACACCTAGTACTCCCACCTAAAGCTCGAAAGTATCAGCTCAGTTGACCCCTAACTTTATTTTAATAATGACAAAATAATATATAATTGTTCTAACCATTTATCTAAGTGTTTAAACTGGTAAGGCATTATGTTCAAAGCCAATATACGTAGAACATGCTTGATAAAGAAAAGTACTCAACCTTGGAAAAAGTTTAAAGATCAAGAGTAGAAGCTTCAAAGGTTATTGATATAATTGTAAATTTCTCTATCAATTTCCTAGGCTGCAGACATCACACAACTACACTATAGTCGTCACCTTGCTGATTGGGAACTACATATAGAAAATATCTTGGTCCAAAATGGTAGCTCGACTGACAATATGTATTATGACATCTTCTAGAAGATAAAGGTAAGTGATGATCAACTCAGACTAATAACATCTCCGCCTACGAATTTTTGAGAAAGCCAATACACCCTAAAGACAACATTGTCCTACCTATTATAGTAGGTTTAGCTCCCAAACAAACCAAAATAATGACCACATTCCTAGTCATCAAACACAAGTCCTTCTACAATTCTATCCTCGGAACACTAAATCAGAACTACATGAAGGCTATCATTTCCACGAACCATTTGAAGATGAAGTTCCCTATTGAGAAAAGAATCGGTCAAGTTTGAAGAAACCAAACAACATCCTGATCTTGCTGCCTTAGTTCTATCAAGGGACAAAAAAAAAATTCGAAGCTTTACTTATTGAAATTGAAGACCTAATGGGTGAACTCAAAGTTCCAAGAGGCTAACCCATAGATGAGTCCATTATCGTCCTTCTAGACGAAGAATAAGAAGACCATAAAATCGTGCTAATAAGGTCCAATCTATCCAAGGAGCTCAAAGCTTCTTTGATCTCTTTCTTATAAGAAAATCAAGATATCTTTGCCTACTCAACCACGGATATGCCTAGAATCGATCTACAAGTCATTACCTATAAGCTAAATGTAGATCCAAGCCATAAGCTAGCGGTTCAAAAGAAGAGGCCATTTTCTCTTGAGCGACAAAGCAATTGAAGAAAAGGTTGAAAAGTTCCTAACAGTTGACTTTATTTGGGAGGCCCACTACCCATATTAGGTCACTAACGTGGTCATGGTAAAGAAAGCAAATAGAAAGTGGAGAATTTTTATCGACTTTACTGACCTCAACAAAGCTTGCCCGAAAGATAGCTTCCCACTACAGAGGATTGACTAGTTGGTTGATGCCACCTCGGGGTATGAGTTACTTAGTTTCATAGATACCTACTCAGGATACAACTAGACCAATTAAAGACAGCCTCTGTCGTCAGTCAAGGCCTCTATGTTACAAGGTTATGCCCTTCAGGCTTAAAAATATAAGGCCACCTATAAATGACTAGCTAATAAGCTTTTCAAAGAAAAGATCCAAAAGGAATATGGAAGTTTATATCGACAAAAATGCTTATCAATAGAACTAAGTCAAAAGATCACATATCTGACCTTAAAAAAACCTTCTGGGTGCTCAGAAAATATCAGATGAAACTCAACTTAGGAAAATGTGTTTTGGAGTCACCTCGGGAAAATTTCTCAGATTTATGGCCACTTAGCGTGGAATAGAGGCTAACCTTGGGAAGATCAAAGTAATCATGGACATGAACCCTCATCTAAGCATTAAAGAAATCCAACGATTAATAGGGCTCATTGCCGCCTTCAGTTGCTTCATGTCCAAGTCCACCAAGAAGTGTTTACTATTCTTCAAAGCACTGAAGAAAGCCAAAAAATTTGAATGGACTGAAGAATGTCAAACAACCTTTGTAGAACTCAAAGACTACCTCAGCTTGTCATCTCTCCTAATCAAGCCTATTGAAAGAGAAGATGTATTCCTCTACATTGCTGCTAGCTTCGTAACCATTGGCTATGTGCTAATTCCAGAAGGGAATGGAGTCTAGATACCCATCTATTAAGTTAGTCAGGCTCTTTAGGATAGGAAAACTCAGTAACTCCCTATAGAGAAATTGGCTTATGTCGTCCTCATCATAATAATAAAGCTATAACCATATTTTCAATCTCATACCATCATGATCCTAACTGATCAACCACTAAGGCAAGTACCCCATAAGCCAAACACCTCTAGAAGATTAGTGAAGTGGTTCAAAAAATTTGGAGAGTTTGATATCTGCTACAAACCCCGAACAACAATAAAGGCTTAAGCCCTAACTAACTTCATTTTAGAAAGTAAACTTTCCAAAGTGACCTTTGAGAGACTAAGATCCGAAGAAGATGACCAAGTGCCAAGTTGGACACTCTTTATTGACAGGTCCTCCAATAGCAAAGGCAGTGGATTTGGCCTGATCCTCACAAGCCTCGAAGGCTTCACAATCAAATATGCTCTAAGGTTTGAGTTCAAAGCCTCCAATAATTAGGCAGAGTATGAACCCTTATTAGCAGGCATGAAACTAGCAAAGACCTTAGTGGCCTAAGCCTTTGAAGTTTACAATGACTCTCAACTAGTGGTTAACTAGATGATAAATGAATACGAGGCAAATAGAGTAAAAATCATAAGATACTTGGAGAAAGCCTGAGAGTTAGCCTCAACATTTAGAAGATTCCAAATCTCTCAAGTGCCTCGATCACAAAACTTTAAGGCTGATGCCTTAGCATGGCTTACTTCATCTAGATAATTAGAGCTCACTTAGGCTGTTTATCTGGAAACACTAGCTGCACCTAATATAGATGAACAGCCAATTATACATATCACTGAGGAAAAAACCTGGATGGACCCTGTTGGACAAAAATATACCTAAATAATTAACTAAATAATCGAACTCGTTTTACTTGCAAGTGCACAAGGTCAACAGTGTAGTATAGTGTGCGAAAGCAAGATCATCTCCACAGGGATTGGTAAAGTTTGGTTTTAGAATTAGTTTCTTCAAGTAAAAAGAAATAAATAACTGTTGAATGTGATTTGATAATAATAAAGACATAGGGCTTTGATATCCACCACTAGTCATACTTTCCCAATTGTATAATGTATCAGTGCACTAGCCTTATCATATATACCTAATGGTCGCCAACCTAAAGGCATGGTATCTACTCCTTAAGCTATTGATTTCCCTAAGCAATGAGTTAGGCATGGTATCTACTCTAACTCTTTTCTTCCTTAAGGGATTCAGCATGGTATCTGCATGAGTTGTTCCTTAAGAAAGCATAAGATTTATGGAAATCGACAACCACATGAGACCTAGGGCATGGTATCTACTCCCGGTTTTCCATATTGATTAATCCAAAAATCCGGTGTGGATATCTTTTGTTACTAATATTAGACCCAGGACTCGGTCATCCAAATTGATCTAACTAACCAATCTATACCACATATATACGTTGGCCATACACATACATATGAGGAATTTAAATAAGCACAGGCATTAATCAAGTTAAGAAACATAATAAAGGCTATTGGCAAAGATTTTATCAATGAATAAATATATAAGAAAGCATAACTAGGGCTTTAATCGATTCCTATAAGAAAGTTAGTTACACATGCTGTCTAAAATAAACATCATATATAAACTAAACATAAGGGAAGAATAAACCTGAGAGAAGAGGCGTCAATTCTCTCCCAAAGCTTACAACTCCAAGTAAAAGATAAAAGAAGTGATCTCTCAGAAGTGATGATTTGTGTGTGCTTTACAAGTGTATTTATAGGGCTTGAGTAGTCCTAGAAGGCTCATGAATTCATAAACTTTCCTAAAACACAAAACTTTTTTATTTCCAAAATAGGGTTCTGCAGTTTATTGTTCACGCCCGTACATGTGCGCTTGATCGCATACGTCTTGCGCTCGATCCTTCATGTGTGCGAACGATCGCGTGTGCGCTCGATCGCATGTAGTAGTGCGATCAATCGTAATTTGACCAGAAGCTGCTCCAGGATTTCCAGGCTTATTCCCTTAAGTGCCAAAACTGCTTCTTTTTCTCCAATACCCTATAAAAACATGTGAAACACACAAATGAAGTAAAATTAACTAAATTAACATAACTAATGACCTAACAAATGTAAATAAAGGGGGCTTAAATATGAATATTTAAGCACCTATCACACCCCCAAACTTACATATTGCTAGTCCCTTAGCAATACAAAACAAACAAATTAAAATGGAAAAAATTAACGCCACATAGATAAATCCAATAATCATAATATCCACAAAAATTTTAGGTTGTCACACAAAACAATGATGCGTATTCATGAGCAAGCTTAACACATATAAACATATCTTTGCAATGAATAAGAGTTTTGAACGCAAATCACTTTCATGAGGCAGTTTCAGATATCACAAGTTTGACTTTAGTGTGTGGTGAACTGGCACATAAAAGATTAGGTTTCCAAATAATTCTAATGTGTAGCGTTTCGATGACTCAAAATTCACCAAATTTCCTATTAGAATCAACAAAGATGGCATAAGTTTTCTTCTTTTCTTTTATTTGTGAGATTTTTGCCAAGTTAGTTCCCTTAAGCTTTCTATTTGACTCATGTAATGAGCTTTTAGCCAATGACTCCCAAACCAGATGGTTTTAAGGTATTAGGTGTAAAGACACCCCTAAAGACTTACTAACTCGAGTCAAAAAGGCTACGAAACTAACTGGTCTCAATGCTACCAATCAGAATTTCCACCTTTTGACGTGACACTCACTGCTTACTGAGGCAATAGAGCCAATTACTCAGTGGAAAGTTTGTTTTATTGATCATTAGGAGCATTTTTTTTTTTTTTAGTACTAACAATTTGTTTCTATTTTCTTATGCCAAGATGTTAGTCTAATAGGCCATTTGGTTCACAGTCGAGCAAAAGAAACATACAAATCAAAATTACATGCCATACCCCACACAATTATGTGCTAATGTGCTTGTGAGCGTTTAGGTTAAACTTATGAATCCTTAAATGCCTAAAAGAAGGTGATCTATGCTCAAAACTTAATTATTGGCCTATATATTCAAGGTGTTAAGCTCACTTATGAAGTCAAATCATATTCTTTGTTTAGATCACCAAAAATTTTTAGAACAGTATGAACATGCATTTATCTATAAAAGCAACAAAACAAAAAAAATGGGACATAGTGAGTGTGTCCCCATACCTCCAAACTTAAATTGCACATTATCCCCAATGTATGAATAGCATGGAAGGAGCTGACCTGGGAGATGGAGAAATATATGGCTGGCATGGCTCGTAGCACGCCCCCAAACTTTAACTAGATGCACTCACTCTGTCCTTGAAAAAGAAAGAAAAACAAACATAAAATGGAAAACAAGTAATAATAAACAACTATAGAAAAATAAACTAGGAAAAATGAATAATAAAATAAAATAAACTAATAAAAAGGATATGCTTTGGGGTGCCTCCCATGAGCACTAAGTTTAACGTCTTCAGCCAGACGTGGTATCCTCTCAACTTTAGTCTTTTGGCAGGGAGTACTTAAAGTCCACTTCATGTGGCTCAAATGCTCTTGGTGGTGCTGCACATTCATCATGACTCAATCTTTTCAGTTTATTCAATTGTGATTTCTTCTTATCACCCGGTTTTGGATACATAGGATAGACTTCAGGGAGGTTCATAGCTCTAAAGATGTCATCAGGGATAGTTTCTAATGCAGGCTCAATATCCGATCTTTTGAAGCTATTGGTGAGGGAGGCCTCCAATGGATCAGTGTGATGGACCTGAAAAACTTACTTGACAGCACTTTGCATCATACATTCATTAAAACATTCATCATCATTATCATCTTGGGGTAATTTCATTGCATCAAATATCTGAAATTCTATTGTCTCTCCATTTACCGTCATACTTACAATACCCTTTTTCACATTAATTATTGTATCAGCAGTTCTCATAAAGGGTCTTCCTAAGATGATGGGCAGAGGTAATGGCATAGGGCATTCTTCCATATCTAATACAATGAAGTCAGCAAGCAAAATAAACTCACCTACCTTGACCAGGACATCTTCAAGTATACCTCTAGGTCTTTTGATGCTTCTATCTACCAATTGTTCAAAGTGATGGAGGTTGGTTGAAGCTCCCCCAAACCTAGCTTTTCAACTATTGTGTATGGTAGCAAATTGACACTTGCTCCTAAATCTAGTAATGCTCGCTCAAACAACTGATCACCTATCCTACAGGGAATAGTAAAACTACCCGGATCTTTTAGTTTTGGTGGTAGTTTTCTTAATAATACCGCACTTTCCTCTTCAGTTAGAGCCACTATTTCATGTTTTTGAAACTTTCTTTTATTAGTGCAACAATCTTTTAAAAATTTAGCATAAGCAGGAATTTGTTTAATTGCATCTAATAAGGGAATGTTAATTTCTACTTTTCTCAAAGTTTCAAAAATATCAAGCAATTTATCTTTCTTTGGCGTTACTAACCTTTGAGGGAAGGGTGGTGCATTCCACTTCTCTACTTCACTTACCTTGGATGTGGATGGCTTAGCTGGAGATACTTGAGCTGGCTCATTAACTCCTATGATCTTACCATTTCGGAGAGTTGTAACGGCTTTCAGCTGCTGATGTCCTCTTGGATTTGGTAGTGTTTGCGCAGGAAGTTCACCTTGCTTTCTTTCACTTAGCTCCTTAGCCAATTTCCCCATTTGTACTTCTAGCCTTTGAATTGCTTGCTCATGTGTTACAGTGGTTTGTTTTTGCTGATCTAATGATGTCATCAATGTTGTCATTAGTTGCTGTTGTTGAGTGGCTAATTGCTTTACAAGACTTTCTAGATCATCCTTCTTGGGTTCTGGAACTGGTTGGGCTGCTTTATGGAAGTTCCTTTGTTGTCCTTGAAGGTTCAAGGTGTTTTGATTGTTGCTCCATGAGAGGTTGGGGTGGTCTCGCCATCCAGGGTTGTATGTATTTGCATATGCACTGTTCCGTCCCACATAGTTTGCTTGCTTGGGATCTGTAGATGAATACAAATGGCAGGTCTCAGTAGTGTGATCAAATCGAGAATATAAAGCACATACCTGGCTTTTTGTAGCTTATGGTCAAGGAGAGATGTTTTGAGTAGACATGGCTTTTACAATCATATCTAGCCTCATATCTAGCTTTCTCTCCAAAGCAGTTATTTGGGCAGAGGGTCCACCATTCAGAGTAACCTCATACATACCTCTGCTCTTGACTCCATGTCTACCTCTAGAGGAGAATTGTTGGGTATGCTCACTCAATGCCTTAAACAGCTTCATGGCTTCTTCACTGCTCTTTTCCATCAGCACACCTCCACAACCAGAATCAGTAATACCTTTATTCATGTCATTTAGACCTTCATAAAAGACTAGTACCAGCTCATCTTGAGGTAGGTTATGATGCGGACATTTGAGTAGTAACTCGTTGAAATGTCCCCATGCTTCAAAGAATAAGTCTCCATCCTTTTGTTGGAAGGACTGGATCTCCTTCCTCATTTGCCTCATCTTTGGGGCTGAGAAAATTTTTCTAAGGAACTTGCTAGCCAACTTCTCTCAAGTGTGGATAGAAACTGCAGGCAAAGAATTATACCATACTTTAGCATTATCTTTTAAGGAAAAAGGGAAAAGAATTAACCTTATTCCTTATTGTTCTAAGCCTTGGATGTCCTGGAACTTGCAAAGATCAAAGAATTCTCGAAGGTGCATGTGTGGATCCTCTGCTGGTGTACCCCTAAAGTGGGTCAAAGCATTGAGTATCTGCGGGGATATGTAATAGTTGCCCTCTGCTTCAGGTTGATATGCAATGCATGAAGGATGGTTAAGGTTCTGTGGAATGAAAGATTGCTTCATCGGTCTTCGTGCAAGTGGTTGCGGGTTTTCGAGCTGCTCTGCCATTGGTGCTTCGTTCTTGAATCCTTCTTTGATCTCCTTAAAGTTGTTCCTAAGCCTTTTTCGGATGGTCTGCTCAAGCTTGGGATCGAAGGGAAAAAATATTAGATGTCGGGATCAAAGTTCGTGCATAAATCAAGTAGAACAGTTTCAGTGCAGCAGTGTAACTCTGCTGCTCGGGTAGCTCTCTGCCCTAATTACGCTCGATCGCACAGAAGGTTGCGATCGATCGCAAATATCACAGAGAGTTCTGTTTGATGTGCCTGAAACAGAAAAAATCAATTAGGGTTTGATGAAAAATAAAAATAAAGATGGTAATCAGAAAATAAAATAATAATGCTAATTTAAACTAAACGAAAGTAATCATAAAACGAAATTTAGCGCAATCCCCAGCAACGGCGCCAAAAACTTATTGGACGAAAATATACCTAAATAATTAAGTAAATAATCGAACTCGTTTTACTTGCAAGTGCACAAGGTCAACAGTGTAGTATAGTGTGCAAAAGCAAGATCATCTCCATAGGGATTGGTAAAGTTTGGTTTTAGAATTAGTTTCTTCAAGTAAAAAGAAATAAATAACTGTTGAATGTGATTTGATAATAATAAAGACATAGGGCTTTGATATCCACCACTAGTCATACTTTCCCAATTGTATAATGTATCAGCGCACTAGCCTTATCATGTATACCTAATGGTCGCCAACCTAAGAGCATAGTATCTACTCCTTAAGCTATTGATTTCCCTAAGCAACGAGTTAGGCATGATATCTACTCTAACTTTTTTCTTCCTTAAGGGATTCAGCATGGTATCTGCATGAGTTGTTCCTTAAGAAAGCATAAGATTTATGGAAATCGACAACCATATGAGACCTAGGGCATGGTATCTACTCTCAATTTCCCATGTTGATTAATCCAAGAATCCGGTGTGGATATCTTTTGTTACTAATGTTAGACCCAGGACTTGATCATCCAAATTGATCTAACTAACTAATCCATACCACATGCATACATTGGCCATACACATACATATGAAGAATTTAAATAAGCACATGCATTAATCAAGTTAAGCAACATAATAAAGGCTATTGGCAAAGATTTTATCAATGAATAAATATATGAGAAAGCATAACTAGGGCTTCAATCGAGCCCTATAAGAAAGTTAGTTACACATGCTGTCTAAAATAAACATCATATATAAACTAAACATAAGGGAAGAATAAACCTGAGAGAAGAGGCATCAATTCTCTCACAAAGCTTACAACTCCAAGTTGAAGATAAAAGAAGTGATCTCTCAGAAGTGATGATTTGTGTGTACTTTACAGGTGTATTTATAAGGCTTGAGTAGTCCTAGAAGGCTCATGAATTCCTAAACTTTCCTAAAACACAAAACTCCTTTATTTCCAAAATAGGGTTCTGCAGTTTACTGTTCACGCCCGTACATGTGCGCTCGATCGCATGCGTCTTGCGCTCGATCGCAGTGCTGCGCTCGATCCTTCATGTGTGCGAACGATCGCATGTACGCTCGATCGCATGTAGTAGTGCGATTGATCACAATTTGACCAGAAGCTGCTCCAGGATTTCCAGGCTTCTTCCCTTAAGTGCCAAAACTGCTTCTTTTTCTCGAAGACCCTATAAAAACATCTGAAACACACAAATGAAGTAAAATGAACTAAATTAACATAACTAATGACCTAACAAATGTAAATAAAAGGGCTTAAATATGAATATTTAAGCACCTATCAGACCTGATCCTCTAGCACCTACAGGACAGAAAGCCCCCTGGAAGGACCAAGGAAAATCATATCCTGTTCCTCTTAATTCACCCTCATCGAAGGGCAACTATAAAAAAAAAGGGACTCACTACCCTCTACCTGAAGTGTCTAGGTCCCACAGATGCAGATTACACCCTCCGAGAAGTTCATAAAGGCATATGTGGAAATCACCTAGGGGTAGAGCCCTTGCTTAAAAAATCCTTCGACATAGGTACTACTGACCTAAGATGTTGCAAGAAGCTGCTAACCTAGTCAAAAAATGCAAAAGATGTTAAGAATATGCCTTGATTACACATCGACCCTCCAATCCACTAAAATCAATCACAAGTACCCTTCTCTTATCTATGTAGGGAATCAACATCCTTGAACTATTCCCAAAAGCTGCGGGGCAGAGGAAACACTTGATAGTGGCCATCGACTACTTCACCAAGAGGATAAAAGTTGAACACTTGCAAAAATCACTGACTAAAAGACACACATGTTTACGTGGAAATCAATTATGCGTAGATTCGGAATACCTAAGATCCTTATAACTAATAATGGAAGGCAATTTGATAGTGTCTGATTCAAGTCCTATCGAAATCTCAAAATCAAACATCGATTGACCTTGGTAGGTTATCCTAAGCAAACAGATAGGTTAAAGTTACCAATAGAAATCTCCTATAAGGCATCAAAAAAGACTCAAAGAAATTGACAAGCAATGGCTCAAGCAACTACCCAATATCCTCGGGGCCTACTTGACGATTACCCAGACTCCTATGGGTGAAACACCATTCTTCTTAGCCTAAGGGTTTGAGATATTCATCTTTCTTGAGATTGGAACCCCATCATTGCGAGTAAAATATTTCAATGCTTAAGACAACCAAGAAGGCCTCAAGATGAACATCAACCTAATAGATGAAGCAAAAGACAAAGCTCAAATTAGGCTCGTTACTTACCACTAGAGGTGCCCCGGTACTAAAACTTTCGAGTCAAAGGCAGAACATTTAGGCTCTGTGACCTAGTACTCAGGAAAAAAGAATTCTTTCATCCATGAGAAACAAGAAAACTAGTCCCGAACTGGGAGGGATCTTACTATATTCGAAGAATTTGGCGAGTCGATACATTTAAGCTTAAAGATCTTAATGAAACTACAATGCCTTGGACCTGGAATACTGTGAACCTTCACAAATTCTATCAGTAATACCTTTCCTTTAGAAATTTACTTCTTTTATAGCTTCAGCATTTTTCATTAATAAAGTAAAGTTATTTTTGAGTTCTCTGCAAAATAGTGCAAATGCTAAGAAACACTACCAGCTTATAGCACAATCAATGTTGTCAGCCTTTGACGCACCAAAGTCTTAAGATTATTTAAGAAGAAAGAGTAGTATGACAGTCTACTCAGGAGTCTATCCCTAATAATTTCTTATACACGAAACCAAGGATAACTCCCTGAGTGTTCACTATCCTCGATCATTGTTCATACAAAAAATCAAGGACGATACCTTGATTGTCCACTATCCTCAACAATTTCTCATACAAAAGACCGAAGATAACATGACAAGTGTTCATTTCTCTCAGCAATTTCTCATACAAAAGACCGAGGATAACACCCCAAGTGTCCATTATCCTTGACAATTTCTCTTATAAAAGTCCAAGAATAACATCCCAAGTTCTTACCATCTTTAGCTATTCCTCAAAATTCAAAAAAAATAAAAACATTCACATATCGAAGCATTAACGAAATAGGGAAGAACATGGACACAAATACTTAGACAAAAATCTCACATTCATTAATAAGAGTTTAAGTACATGTGGGGGCATCCGCCAAATACAAAAATAAAGATAAAAGGAAAAGAAAAATAGTGTCTACTCTTCACCATCACCCCTGGGCTCGATCTGAACCTTCTCGCTAGTCTTAAGTCCTAGAGCACCTCCGGCAAGGATTCTCTCGACCCCAAAAAGATCTAGATTGGGGTAGGCTTTAGCTACTTTAGCCTTGGCGGCCTCAAAACCTTGGAGGTAGTAACCTCAAGCCTCCTCGATAATCAACTTATCAAACTCAGAGGAGGCCTTGTACTACCTAGAACTCTAGCCCCGTAAGCCTCCAATTCGGCAGCTATCACATCCGAAGCACGATACTCTATCACTGCATCATTCTTGGCTTCCTTGAGCTAGACTTTCAAGGTATCGATCGTCTCTTGAGAACTAGTGAGGTGGAAATTTAGAACAACTACCTTGTTATCCTTAGCCGTGAGTACAACCTTGAGCTAACCAATAAAGGCTGCAAGCTCCTCAAGTTTCTTATTAACATCAGCAAAGCACCGTGTTAACACCTCTACGCTAACATTGTCCTGAAAAAAAGAAAAAAAAAGACCAAGAACTAAATCATGGCACTTAAATAAGATTCTAAAGAAAATCAAAGGAAGAATTTATACTTTTAAGATTAGCTCATTGACTATACATGCCAAATTCTCTAGAGCTTTAGCAGTGTGCTCCACCTTGTTCCTAGGAAGGATGCCCTTCACCAAATGCTCCTAAGTTATCTTCGGGCATCCCATGACAGAATTCCTAAACTTTATGAACTAGTTGGGGAGGAAAGGCTCAAACCTCGAAGGTTCACTCAATGGGGAGCTTAGTCCTAAGACAGCTGAAGCTTGAGGCATAAGAGGAACCTCACCCGAGACCACTAAAAAAGCGCCTTTGGCCAAAAAAGGGCTAGCACCATCAAAGCCACGAGTCTTTGGGTCTTGCACCTCTTTTTTCCAGTGCTTTACTCACCATCACCAGCCCTAACCGTCTTTTTCTTTTTATTGGTTGCTTTCAAAACTTGATTCATATTGGGAAGCATAGTTGTAAGGCGTAGAAAAGCATAAAGTTATTAGTAAAAAGCAAGAATGGGATGAAAAGCATATGGCAAAACAGGTTAATACACTTATGAAGGCAGAGCATAAATCAAACTAAGGCATCATTGTCATCTAACACCGAGGCATAGATAGCTTCGCCTAATATGTCCCTCATAGATTTCTCCTCTTTGGTAGTACGGATTGGATGTTTGCACTTCTTCAAAAGAGACAAGTCTCACTCCCTCGCCACTCCGAAGTCCCTTTCACTTTGAATATAGAATAACTTGTTCTTCCTACTCTTAACATAAGTTTGGTTCTTTTTTACCTCTTATTTCTTTTCCCTCTAACTAAAATAAACCTAACCATTTTCCTTATGAAGATTGACAAAGAAGAGGTTCTTAAAAAGATCCAAAGTCATAAACTCTCCTACTTTTTTACAAACATAGATGAACTCTACTAGGAGATGAACTGAGTTGGGAATAAGTTATGTTAACGCTATTTAGTAGTAGTTTAGAACTAAACTAATAAAGGGATGAAGAGAAAACCTAAGGCTCACTTTGAATGAGACTAAGTACACACATAGTTCATAATAGGGATCCTCGCGAGGTGCATCACAAGCCCTCTCCCCAGCTTTGACCTCTCAAAAGGAATACTCTCCAAGAATCCTATACTTAGCCCTAATCTCTTTTAAGAGACCACTCTTCATCTTGTTAAGCTCATCTTTAGCCAGGTACACAACGTCCTTAGTATCTTCAACTATACTATCTTGAAGGTCATTCAAGTATGGCTTAGCTCAACCTCGGCCTCGGAGGAACGAAGAATGATCTTATTCTCGACCACTTTCTTAACTCTCTCAGAACTAGCCAAAGTGCTACTCACATCGACCTCAGAAGAAGAGGAAGAGTTCAAATCTTTAGTACTACTACTACTAATGCTAATACGAAGGGAAGACATTTCAAAGAAGAATGAGAAGAAGAAAGACTTACTGAGGAATTGAAAATATGAAGATGAATACTGAAAATAGTCGAATACCAAAGAACTCGAGAGGTCGAGGACTCTGAAGGAAGATTTCTTAGAAGATTTTGAGAAATGGTGTGCCTCTACCCCAAGATCTCAAGCCCTTATGAAGGAAATTAGATGACATAAATCAATCGATATCAACGTACTAGATCGTGACATTTTAGATATCGAGGAATAGCAACGATTACTAGGGAAAAACCAATATACAATCAGACCTCTCAGAGAACATTCAAGAAACCTTACTCAAAAGGGAGCTCGAGGGCTCAGTCCCTAATTTGGGCTAACCTATAGTCTCCTTGAAGAGCCCACTACTCCCTTAGTTGGGCCAGCTCATGTCTAGCTTAGGAGTCCCACTACTTTATCAACTGGGCCAGTCCATAGCTTGCCCAAAGGGCCTAATACTCCCACAACTGGGTTGTAGCACTCCACCAGCACTCCACCAGGGTTGTAAGAAGAAAATGCAAGTAAAAAACCTCAACCATTTTTCATGAAAAGTTCGAGGAGAGAGCCCCAAGCTCTTCACTTCCTTGACCATTTTTCACGAAAAATCCGAGCAGAAAGCCTTAAGCTCTTCACCTACTCGACTATTTTTCACAAAAATTCAAAAGAAGGAACCCCGAGTTCTTCACATCCTTGGCCAATTTTCATAAAAAGTTCGACGAGAGAGCCCCAAGTTCTTCACCTCCTCAATCATTTTTCACGAAAATTCTGAGGAAAGAGCTCCGAGCTCTTCATAACTTTGTTCATTTTTTCACAAAAAGTTTGAGAAGAAAGCCCCAAGCTCTTCACCTTCTCGCACTACAACAAAATAGGTATTTAGTGACGCAGTGAAACGTCACAAAAAATTAATATTTCGTAACGAAAGCATTTGGGTGACAAAAAAAATATGTCACGAAGATCGTCAACTTAGCTCCACCACTAAAAGTATTTGTGACGGTTCGGTATTGTCGTCACTAATTATCAATTATAGGTGACAAAATTGATTATCATCACCAAAGAAAAATTTATTTTGTGACGCAATGTTACGTCACCAATACTAATGAAATTTCGTCAATAAAGATTTGTATTCGTCACTAAATACATAAAGGTTTACTACAAGTGACGAAAAAATACTCATCATCTTAAGAATGACTAATTAGTAACATAAAAAATAGTCATGAAAGTTAATAAAATGTCGATGCTGAAGGTAATAAAATGTCGTTGTTGAAGGTTCCAATGCGTCACTAAATAGGTGGTTATGTTTTACTATAGAGGACGATGTTATATGTCACCAAAAGGAGGATATTTTTGTGATGCTATATTTGTCACTAAATCTAATACACTTTTGTCATTAATTATTCTAAATCGTCACTATATATACGATTCAAATTTAGTAAAGACGACGAAAAATGAATGCCACGAAAGGCTTGTCCTTTGGTAATGCTATGTGCGTCACAAAAGTTGTTGAAGTTGTGTCATTAAATACTTAAATTCATCACCAAAACATGACTTAATTGGTTGTGATAAACATTGGTGACGATTGATAAGTGCTTAAATAGTCATATTTAAGCCCCTTAGTTTACGCTTGTTAGGCTCTTTATTTATTTATTTTAGTAGATTCTATTTCTATTTCATTTTCATGTTTTATGTGTTTTTCACAGGGCTTTGACAAAAAAAATGACATTTTGGAGCTCTAAGGAGTAAAAAAGTAAAGTTCAGTAATCCAGCATGGTGCGCTCGAGCGCACCTCCCTTGTGATCGAGCGCACTAGCATATGAGCGCACTTGTAGAAGGCTTGAGCGCATACATGCACTCGAGCGCAGCCCATATACGTTCGAGCGCAAACACTCCAGAGGTGGCAGAGCCAGATATGGAAAGAAATCTCCGGATCTCAAATAGGAAATTAGGGTTTCGGGGCACCCTTAGAGCCCTATATATAGCCCTGTAAAACTATATATAGCCCTGTAAAACATAGAAACCATACATTTTTGTTTTTAGACTTGAAGTTGCAAGCTTAGGAGAGGAATTGACGACTCATCTCCCGAGTCTTCTTCGGGTTTTATTTTTCTGTTTTAATGTTTAGTTTAACTAGCATGTGTAACTAAACTCTTATAAGGCTCGATTGATGCCCTAGTTATGCTTTTCCACATATATATTCATTGATTACCTTTGCCTATAGCCATGTTAGAATGTTTAACTTGATTAATACCTGTTTGTATTTAAATTCCTCATATGTGTGTGACTGATCAACGTATGCATGTGGTATAGATTAGTTAGTTGAATCAATTTGGATGACCAAGTCCTGGGTTCAACAATAGTAACAAGAGATATCCACATCGGATTCTCGGGTTAATCAACACGGGAAACCAGGAGCGGACCAAGCCCTAGGTCCCGTGTGGTTGTCGATCTCCACAATCCTTATACTCTCTTAAGGAACAACTCAGTATACACCCATGCTGAATCCTTTAAGAGAGAAAAGAGTTAGAGTATACACCATGCCTAACTCGTTGTATAGGGAGATCAATAGCCTAAGGTGTGGGCCAAGCCCTTAGGTTGGCAACCATTAAATATTCATGTTGGGATTATCTGTGATGTTTGCAGGAAGTTGAGCTCACGTGTGAAGCACATTCTCACAGCCTCGTGTTTTTGGTGCACAAAAATTGTTTAACACATTGTCTAAATGAGAGCGATCGAGCGCTAGGAATTCGCAATCAAGCGCACCATCAGCTGCGCACGAGCGCAAACACTACAGAAGCTGCATTAATTTTTCTCCTCACATGGCCTCCACATCCCAAGCTTCCAGCAGCCGCCACCAGGCATCCCGGCCTAGTTTAGAGCAGCGTGAAATACTGTTCGAGACTACATTTAACGTAGATGAGAACTTCAAGAGTTTGGACACCACAAGATGGGCGGTCTAAGAATTCAAGAACAGGGGCCTTAAGCGGCTATTCAAGCCGGTCTGTTCGATGTCTTACACCAGATTTGTGGTCAGCTTCTACGAGAACCTGACCTACGACTGCACCAGGCCAGAGATCTTATCCTCTTCAGTCTATGGCAGCTTCATAGAGTTGACCACCACAGACATCACCACATCCCTCCATTGCTGTGACGAGTCCCCTCCAGAGGACAGCCATATGGAGGAGCAGCCAAACCCGTTTCCACTGCCACACATCATAGAGGATATGTGTGCGGGTCAGTATGCGGGCTGGCACAATAATGCGGGGAGTCGGTCGAGGTTACCTCCCCATTTATGGTTCATAAACTCCTTCCTCCATCGTAACATGTGTCCTTTGGGGCACAAAACACAGAGGAGAGATCAGTTTTTACAGGCTCTCTATGTCTTTCACCAGGGTCATTGGTCCTCCATCCTAGCTATCATATGGAGTCAGATACACAGTGTGCATAATCGACAGACCACCACAGCTATCGCCTGGGGGCTCCCTTTCCCCTTCTTGCTCAGTCATATCTTCAAGAAGAAGGGGATCAGAGGTTCCTCCATCAACGGCCCGGTTAGTGATCATCCTTTCTTCGGGAGGGCTCAATTGAGCCTTAGCCAGTCCCACATGCCATGAGGACCCCGGGTGCAGATTCCGGTTGCAGAGCTTGTGGCAGATGATCTGATGGAGAACGAGCAACCATCAGTGAGCCCTACATGGGAAGAGGACCAACCAGACATGGGGTCCATGGAGTATCAGCACCTTCTTGAGGAGCTGTCCTCCTTTCAATGTGAGCTCTCAGACATCCGTCGGGAGGATCGTGAGGCAACCTTTCTGATCCATCAGTGGATAGATGGGTTGGAGGTGCAATTTACACGGTAGGAGGCGATGCTACAGGCCATCCTTGATCGCCTACCTCCTATGTCCGGTACCTCTTCGACTGCACCACTTGATACTCAGCAGTGAGAGGATACCCCGTCTGGCTGAAAACGTAAAACTTAGCGCTCATGGGAGGCACCCCAAAGCATATCCTTTTCATTATAGTATTTTTCTTTTAATTATGTTTATATTTACATGTTTATTATCAATATTTCTTGTTTTCCAACACAACTTTTTTTTTTCTTTGTCAGGAACTCAATGCGTGCATCTAGTTCAACTTTGGGGGCGTGTTACGAGCAATGCAAGCAATTTAGTTCTCCAGCTCCCATGTCAGATCTTTCCATGCCACACACACATTGGGGACAATGTGTATATTAAGTTTGGGGGTAGTGGGAGACAAGCACTGACACATGCACACACTTGAAAGCATGCACACCCTAGGTCCCATTTTTTTAGAAAAGATAATGCATGTTCATTTGGTGATAAAAATTTTGATTTATTTAAAAATATGATAAAACTTCATTAGTAAGCTTAAAATATAGAACCCATAGTCTTGTAATAGGAATTTTACAAAGTTTAGTTACCTACCTCAAGGCACTTAAGAATTCATGAGTTTGATCCAGATCTACACGAGCACATTAGCACGCATTTGTGTGGGGTATGACATATAATTCTTTTGTATATGTTTTCATGACCTAACTATAATCGGATAACTTGTTAAAAGAACACTTTGGCATAAGAAAAATAAAGAAAAATGTCCATTATGCAAAAAGAGAATAAAAAGCTTCTAATGATCATTAAAAACTTTCCACTGAGTAATTGGACCTCTTGCCTTAGTAAACAGTGAGTGTTCACGTCAAAAGGTGGGAATTAAGCCTTTAATGATCATGATAAAAATTTCCACTAAGTAACTGGGCCTCTTGCCTCAGTAAGCAGTGAGTGTTCACGTCAAAAGCTGGGAATTTCGCTAGGAAGCATTAAAACCTGTTAGTTCCGTAGCCTTTTTTACTCGAGTTAGTAAACCCTTAGGAGTGTCTTTACACCTAATGCCCTAAAACCATCTGGTTTGGGAGTCATTGGCCAAAAACTTGTTACAAGGGTCAATTAGAAAGCTCGATGGAACTCAACATGGCAAAGATCGCATGATAAAAGAAAAAAGAAAAGAAGCAAGCATTATACCATTTTTGTTCTTTTTGATAAGGAATTCGATGAAGGTTTGGACACCAAAACACTATACACTAAAATTATGTGGAAGCCCCATCTTATATGTGCTAATTGATCACACACAAATCAAACTTGCGATGCTTTAAGCCAACCTTAGGTAAGTAACATAAGCTTTTAAAAATCCTTTTTCAATACAAAAATGTGTTTCTATTATAAGCTTACTCAAGAACGGTTATCATGGTTTTATGCACAACCCAAATTTTTGAATATCATGAAAACGAATTTATCTTTAAATTTTGTTTTAACATAGTCTTTCGTTTTGTATTGCTAAGGGACTATCAATATGTAAGTTGGGTGTGATAAGTGCTTAAATAGTCATATTTAAGCCCCTTAATTTACGCTTGTTAGGCTCTTTATTTATCTATTTTAGTAGATTCTATTTCATTTTCATGTTTTATGTGTTTTTCGCAGGGCTTTTACAAAAAGATGATATTTTGGAGCTCTAAGGAGTAAAAAAGGAAAGTTCTGCAATCCAGCAAGGTGTGCTCGAGCGCACCTCCCTTGTGAGTGAGTGCACTTGTAGAAGGCTCGAGTGCAGCCCATATACGCTCGAGCACAAACACTCCAGAGGCAGCAGAGCCAGATATGGAAAGAAGTCTCCGGATCTCAAATACGAAATTAAGGTTTTAAGGCACCCTTAGAGCCCTTTATATAGCCCTGTAAAACATAGAAACCATACCTTTTGTTTTTAGACTTGAAGTTGCAAGCTTAAGAGAGGAATTGACGACTCATCTCCCGAGTCTTCTTCGGGTTTTATTTTTCTGTTTTTGTTTCATTATGGTTATAATGTTTAGTTTAACTAGCATGTGTAACTAAACTCTTATAAGGCTCGATTGAAGCCCTAGTTATGCTTTTCCACATATATATTCATTGATTACATTTGCCTATAGTCATGTTAGAATGTTTAACTTGATTAATACCTGTTTGTATTTAAATTCTTCATATGTGTGTGTCTGATCAACGTATGCATGTGGTATGAATTAGTTAGTTGAATCAATTTGGATGACCGAGTCCTGGGTTCAACAATAGTAACAAGAGATATCCACACCGGATTCTCGGGTTAATCAACAAGGGAAACCAGGAGCGGACCAAGCCCTAGGTCCCGTGTGGTTGCCGATCTCCACAGCCCTTATGCTCTCTTAAGGAACAACTCAGTATACATCTATGCTGAATCCCTTAAGAGATAAAAGAGTTAGAGTATACACCATACCTAACTCGTTGCATAGAGAGATCAATAGCCTAAGGTGTGGACCAAGCCCTTAGGTTGGCAACCATTAAATATTCATAATAAGGCTATAGCATTGTCACCTTACTTAGTAGGAAAGTATAATTAGTAGTAGATATCGCAGTCCTATGTTCTTATTATCATTAACTCACAATCAACAATTACTTTTCTTTTACTTCGAAACACTAAATTCTAAATTGAAATTGACCAATCTATGTGGAAATGATCTCGCACTTGCACACTATGCTACCATGAACCTTATGCACTTGCAAGTAAAACAAGTACGATTATTTGCTTATTAATTTAAGTAGATAAACGTCCAACAACGATGCTAACTTTTCTGATGAAAGGTTTGGTGTCAAAAAATTGAGATTTTTTTTGTCACGAAATAACAACCGTCATAAATAAATAATATTAGTGATGAAAGATCACACGTCATTAAATGCCTTTTGTGACTATGGAAAGTGTTTTTTATAACAAAAGATAAACCATTACAAAACTTATTAAAGTCTTTATGTGACAAAATGAAAATCGTCATATTTGTTTCTCATTTGGTGACAAATTTTTATCATCTCAAAAACTTGTGTTAGTTCTTTTATATGACAAAATATTAAAGTCATCTTTCATTAATTTTTTTTTATTTAATTGTCTTTAGTGACCAAATAATTTCGTCAATGAACATGGTAGAAACCTTCTGTGGTGAAAACTATATACACACGGACACATTCTTAATAGTATACATATCTTGTAGAAAGAACCATTTTTTATTAGAACTTAACTAACAAAAATAAAGTCTTATAGCACTTCATAAAAAAAATGTTTATAGGTTTGCGAGTACCAAAAAAATTCTTAAATAAATCCTATCACTAATAAAATAATTAAAAAAACATAATAGGTCATATGCAAGCTAGCTTCATCATTAATTATTATATAAAATTTGAACCGTTTAATTCAAACAGCAGACATGGATCAACTCCTCAAGTGTATCCTTATGTTGATGATGTATTCGACACATTGGATCCTATAACCATCATTAAATAAAAATAAAAATAAAACACATCAATTAACAAGTAGCATACTATCACATATACAACAATGATCTTATCTACAAATATAGATTGATATTGATGTAATACATAAGGTAGAATATTCATATTTAAAGACTTAAATCTAGTTATATGTATCGTTTCTTTTTGTTAAAAAAAATCTAGATCTATATGCTAAATTATTAAAAAAAAAATCAAACTTTACGTCAGTACAATTAACTTTCCATTGCATTAATTTATTTTCATTAAAAATCTACACTCAGTTATATCTAACCTTGAAACATAGAGGAAGGCAATTGGATTCTGATACTACAAAAGGTTCATAAATTTGAGTTTAGCAAGCTGATGCAACATTTAATTTGGCCTCAAAATAACTCCTCATATCTAATAATTGTGACTGATACGCTTCCAACTCATCTTGTTTCTTTTAAAGAATATCCTCTGACTCAACATTTCTAGCTTGGGATGCTATAGAAGTAATAGGATTGATACCATATCCAAGACTTTGATATAACCTAACATGGTCTCGAGTATCTTATCCATTATGTCACCGATACTCATTGGATCCACACCATGAGTGCGTTGAGATTTTAACTTCACTATTTCTTCCTACATAAATTAAGAAATAAATTGTAAATAAAAAAGCACTATTAAAAATTAATTTATCTTACAATGTGTTAATAATCTTACATATGTTTTCTCAACTTCAATAGTCGTCTACCTTTTGTCCTTTGAGTGTCCTTGAAAAACTGAATCTTGTCAGACTTTTTGTCATTGTTACTCTATGCAATCATAAACAAATTGAGCAATAGTGTTTAGAAAAATAATTCTTCTAAAAAATTGAAAATATAATCATTACCAACTTAAAACATTCCATCACAAATTCCTTTGACCCTTGGTTATAAGTCCAAATTACTTGCTTTCAGTTGTTTTTATTTTTTGAAGAAATTTTCTTCAGTTAAAAAAAGGGAAACATAATTAAAAACAATTACATGAACCTTCTATATTATATGTATATAAAGGAGCATACATATGTTTGACCACGAATATCATCACACGTCACATCTTTTACACTGATCCATATTGAAAACCAAGAAAATAAGCATGACATATTTTTACTAATAACTCATCACAATTTAGATCTCAACCAATAGAAAACAAAACCATTAAATTTACATGAAATCTAAACTAGTACACTAAATACCTTTTTTTGTGGATTCAACATCTGCAATGACATTTAGGACTTCCCCCACTCTGTTTAGAAAGGATATACATTTTTCTCAACTCTCAGTACCCAACTTCAACTCCCTTGCATGCCTCAAAGCCATTTTCTTGTTTCAAGATTTCAAAGAGGCCAATGCTGATTCTCTTGACCTACACAAAGATAAAACTAATGAAACTTAGTGCTCTTGATTTAAGATATGCCAACCTACGTCCTTAAAAGAATACAACTTCTACCAAAGAGAATAAAACATCATAGGATGAAAAGATGGGTTTTACTAACCAATTTTATGCCTGCGATATATGCCACCAACCAACCCTATTTAATTTGTTCGAGGTAAGAAAAAGAAAGCTGACCACATATTCAATCGATTTGTGCACTGCTATGCACTCTAAAGCGTCAGTCAATAAAAACCTATAATTTGGATCATATGAACGTCTTAGAAAAGTAGGTTTTGATGCTAGATAAAATTCACCAATGTGAAAACCTTGTTAGTCCTTTAGAATTTCAAAGACGCCATTGTCCATGTAGGTAAAGTTATTTTTTATTATGTGGGCACGACCCTATAGCAAAAAATCTCACTATATGAGGCAAGTATCAAGAATCAAAAATAGTTACATTTCATATCATTGGTCAATCACATTAAGTTGTTGCTGAAGCTTTTATGTTGTCTATATCAAGTGAAGAACATCACAATCTAAACTTTAGATACTAAAATTGCTGGTGGTGAAAGGAAAATTTTTACCCCCTGCAAAAGAATAATTTATTTAGCAAACTAATGAGACAAATATGCATAAACATTTATATAGAATACACAAGTAAGGTTGATTATTGAAATTAATCTTCCTTGGATTTGGAGAATCTATTTTAGCCTACATATAGTTGAAAGCTATTAAACCAAATCTAGATCCTTTCTTTTCAGTCAAGTAAAAAAAACACAGAAAAATAAAATAAACTTGAGCAACTAAACCCCATTCATTTTATCAATGAATGCATGCACCAAACTTATTCAACTTTCAACATTAAGAGATAAATCCCGGTTATGCATGCAGACAAAGATTATGTATATGGAACCTAGCACGAAACATTGTAAGCAGTAATACAAAGTCTCTGTCATTATTGTCCAGTCCTGAGAGGAAAGAAAAATTTGGTGCTTCACCATTGAATTTTAAAACCTTGTATCCTCTTGAGAGGAAAGAAAGTGAAAGTAGCATGGTATCCTCTCCCAAAGTACAAGTTAGAGCCCTTTTCTTGTTCTAAAACAAACATTAAACTGACTAGTTAAAAAAAAACATATCAATCCAGGACCTGGTACAAACACCGAACGGCTCCATATTTGAGATATTAACATATTTAATCCCAAATTAAATCAGTTAGTAAAATAAACAATCAAATGATTAAACTTTCATCATGTAAGCATTTGGTACAAAAATCACTGTTTAAGTTAGTTACCCATAGGTCAAAATCTACTTACTAAAAGAATCAAGTGACTCATTTCTTGAACACACTTCTAATTTTACTCGAGAAAAAATTTCTCCAAGTTAAATATCAAATTCTAGCCAATTTATACCCACATATAAATTCAAACACATACCCATACTTAAATCATTTCCATCCTCAACCATGTTAACTTTCCCATAATTATATCTTTTTTTTATTTTTTTACCAAGATAAATAGGTCCACCATTAGCTTCAATATATTCATTTAGCCATAACTAAAGATGCTCTCAATCTCAAGCCATTAATTTATTTCTTATTTGGGCCTTATCCACAAACAAATTTCAAATTCATTCATTCATTCAGGAAATAAATTGATATCTCCAAGGATCTAAGTAAAACTTTTGTTTGAATGAGATCAAATTTTATACATGAAGATTTAACAAATTTAACCACTGAGTAGTCAAAGGATTTGAAAATCTTCAACTAAAAACCCAAGAAAAATTCTCAATTAAAATCATATCAAATCCACTCAACCATGCACTAAACAAACCCTGATATCAATTACTATCACACGAAGCTTCAATCCTTTCTGATTAAATTTCTAAACCCATTTATATGCTACAGTTACTAACGGATCAGATCAATTTCAAGTTCAGTTTCAATGGGCGAAATTTCCACTCGATCGAACATGATCTTAGACACCCATTCAAATCAATATATCAAAGTAAATTTGTCGTCATACTCGTAACATCAAAGGATAACAAATGAATTCAATTTTTCTGTTCTAACAGTCGAAAATCAAAGGCACAATATAGACGATTTTTGAACCCAAACCAAGACAATAACAACAAAAGAGAAATGGAATCCAAATGTTATATTTTTAAAACAAAACAATTAAAAGCACAAAAAGTATTTAGATTCTGCTTTGACTGAAAATCCAGTCATGAAGTTGAGTTTTAGAACGGTTGTTAGAAGTCGTGACTCTATTATTCGCAACGTATCGAAACACTAAACCACAATAGTATTGCAAATTGATTGTGGGGACTGGTGGCTTAGCCTTTGAGACAGGTTTAGTAGTAGTCGTGAGGTGGAGGCTCAGTACCTCTGCTATGGTTGAATGACGACGCGATTCTGGTCAGAAGGAGAGGAGGTGGTGGTGGTGCAACTAGGCTCAGAGGGGAGGAGTTTGGTTGCAGTGGAGGAACGGCCGCTGTAGACGGTGATGGCGCGACTTGGTGAATCAGGGAGAAAGAGAGAACGGGTAGAAGAGAAAATGGAAAAGTTCGGGAGAGAGATGATTGATTATATATAAATAAGATTAAGGCCTTGTTTGACTAGATACAAATTCTTAGGAGATCCTCTTTTATTTTCCCTAGTCTCTAACAAACATAGCATAGTGTGATTTAATTGATTCAAATTTTAAATGTTTTTATTATTTATTTATATATATTTAGGAGAAAATTCTTCCAAATTTATTTTTTTATTTAATATTTATTATTAAAATATATTATGTAACATGTATGCTTGATGACCGGAACAATTTCATGGGAACTTTTTTTAAATTACTTAATCACCCTTCACAAAAATGAGGGTTTTACAATTAATATCACTACTACCATTTTTAGACATGGTGAAAAAAATTTCACAAAAGTTTCACATATATGTTATTTAATGCTATCTATGCATTTTTAAAATATTTAATAATAATCATTACTGCATATTTTTATTTGGTAAAAATATTGACTTTTAGGAATAAATAACAAATCGATATATTATATAAAAGACATTATATATAACAGAATAAAATAGCATGAAGTAATAAATAAATGGTCAGCAGTGTGATTGTTAAGATGATTATGTGTATTTCACTTTCAAGTACGTGGTTCTACCCGAATAACTAAAACATGCAATCATAATTATCAAAATTAGACTGAACAACGAATTGGTCAAGGCATCGATCCAAATTAGTTCGATCTCTTGTTCAGTCTTTTATGTAAACTTGATTGGTTTAGTACTCGATCCATGATCCAATCGGTTAGACCAACTAAGTTGGGTTGATTTTGATAACTATGTGTGGAGATTGAGTGAATAAAAATACGGAGAGAGATAAACTTTGTTAATCAAATTTTAATAAAATGAACATATAATAAAAAAAAGAAAAATGCACATGATACAAAAGCATAAATATGATGATAAAAAAGACTATATTTTTAATTTAAAATAATATTTTAGAGGTGTCAAATTTTAATTGACTAATTTTTCTATGAAATAATGGCTAAACATTATAATATGTTTTACATCAATAGTATTATTACTCTTATTCATATTTTATGAATTATTTAATTATATCATTTATGATACTATACTAATTACTCCGTAGTAGTTATATTATATTATTATTCTTATTTTGCTTATTGAATTATGAATTAATTATATTTACAAAATTTTATTATTTTGTTTAAATTATTATTTATTTCAATTAAGTTATATATTATTTATTATAAAGCTAAACAAAAAATACTTTAAAATTATATAAAAATATTTAATCTTATATAGTTACTATATTTAATATTAAGTTTATTTTTATTATTTATTTTGTGATTTACATTATTTAGTATTATATTAATGCTTAATTTTTTTATATTTTTTATAAATTTATAATTCATTAATTTTATTAATATATTATTATATCATATTACATTTTTTATTTGTATGATTCTTTGCATAATATAGGAAATAGCATTATTATCTAAAAATGAATATATCATTTTTGTTTTAAATAATATTTACAGTGTGTCAAATTTTAGTTGATTGATTTTTCTATGAAATAATGGCTACAAATTTTAGTTTGTTTTTACGATAATAATTACTACTACATTTTAAATTACTTAATTTAATGAAGTGCTAAAAGCAAAAGTATTGTGTGACATAATGGTAAGTTGTTAGTTCAACTATTCTTCTAAGATATTTGTTTTTTTTTATTATTTTTACAAATAACTCTTTTACTATCCAATCAAATATTGACATGTGGTTTAAAATGAAAATCATCGTCCACCTTAAAATTTTACAGAATTTAAAACATATAAATATTACAAATTTTGATTAAAAAAATTAAAATATTCTATTGAGTATAATAAATTTAATTTTCAAAAACCAAAAAAACATTAAAGTTTTAAATAATTAATATGTTTTTTAGGCAATTTTACATATATGTAATTAAAATCTTAAAAAATGAATATATGTAGTAGTAAAAAAACATGTGGTATTAGCATAGAAATAATCATGTAGTATATTGTATTATATCCATTATTTAAGGAAAATGAATAAACAAGTATTTAAAGTAGAATTGATAAATTGGATATATAATTGAAAATTTAACAAAGGAAATATAATTTTTTTTTTCAATTTCATATTATTGTAAGGGATTAAAATTTTAAAGTTTTTCTGTAAGAGTATATCAATATACAAATGTTTTAAAGTATTTTGATGGGTAAAACTTAAATTTTCATGTAAGGGAGGGCTGGTTGGACTCTTTCTTATCTTATCTTATGTTTTTTTTTTTTTTTCATAACTTTATTGCACTGCAAATATATATATATATATAAGCATAAGTATAAGTAGAACAGTCTCAATGTGCCACATAAGCAATAACGTGAACGCTAGCATGGACGTACCATTTAATTATCAAATTACTTTTTAAAAATAAAATATACTTACTTTCAAATTCAAATATTTGTATGTTTTATCTTTAACTAACAAAATGCTTTAATCCCTCAAATAATAATAACCATAATAATTTTTTATTAATATTCACTCGCATAATAATTCTTATTATTTACAAAAGAGTTGTTGATCTAAAAAATCGAACTTGATCTCCATTAATAATAATCATAATAATTCTTGATTAATAGTCACTCACATAATGATTCTTATTATCTATACATGAATTATTGATCTGAAAAATCGAACCCAGTCTTCAAAAATTAATAATTTGATTTAATTTAATTTTATATTCAATACAAAAATGAATGTAAAAAAGAGTTATTGATCTAAAAAATCAAGCTCGATCTCAGTTAATAATAACCATAATAATTCTTGATTAATATTCACTCACATAATAATTCTTATCATCCGTAAAAGAGTTATTGATATGAAAAATCGAATTTGGTCTCAAAAATTAATAACTTGATTTAATTCAATTTTATATTTAATAAAAAATAAATATAAAAAGAGTTATTGATATGAAAAATCAAAATCGGTCTCAATTAACAATAACCAAAATAATTCTTGATTAATATTTACTCATATAATAATTCTTATTATCTATAAAATAGTTGTTGATCTGAAAAATCGAACTCGGTCTTAAAATTAATTATTTGATTTCGTTCAACTAATAAAATATACTTACTTTCAAATTCAAATATTTGTATGTTATATCTTTAACTAACAAAATTATTTAATCCCTCAATTAATAATAATCATAATAATTCTTGATTAATATTCACTCGTATAATAATTCCTATATTTACAAAAGAGTTGTTGATATGAAAAATCGAACTCGGTCTCAATTAATAATAACCATAATAATTCTTGATTAATTCTTATTATCTATAAAAGAGTTATTGATCCTAAAAATAGAACTCAGTCTTCAAAAATTAATAATTTGATTTAATTTAATGTTATATTTAACACAAAAGTAAATGTAAAAAAAGAGTTGTTGATCTAAAAAATCGAACTCGGTCTCCATTAATAATAACCATAATAATTTTTGATTAATATTCACTCACATAACAATTCTTAGTATCCATAAAAAAAAAATTGTTGATCTGAAAAATCGAACTCGGTCTCAAAAATTAATAATTTGATTTAATTCATTTTTATATTTAATAAAAAATAAATATAAAAAAGAGTTGTTAATCTAAAAAATCGTACTTGGTCTCAACTAATAATAAACATAATAATTCTTGATTAGTATTTACTCACATAATAATTCTTATTATCTATAAAAGAGTTGTTAGTCTGAAAAATCGATCTTGGTCTTAAAAATTAATAATTTGATTTCATTCACTTTTATTTTTAATACAAAAATAAATATAAAAAATGAATTTATCTTATTGAATATGGGAAAGTTAAAAAATAAAAATAACAATAATTTAGAAAATCACTTCAATGCATTTTTATGATCAAATCACATCTGGCACAATGATCAAATACACAAGCACAAAACTGATTTTCATTGATAAGCCTATCGCATCAATATTTTTTAAACAATAATAAAATCCTTTTACTCTTGGGCCATAGGTGGTGTGCTAGACAGTGTTGTGGAGGTTAATATTGTATGTTGTTTCCAGCATGATAAATGAGGATTTGGGAGTTGGTTATACATCATTCGATTGGTTTAAAAAACTCTATTTTTTTAAATAACATAAACCAATAAGATTAAAATTCAATATAGGTTTTTTATATGACTTATTTGGATTCCACTTGATTACCAATCTATCAACAATTAATTAATCTTATCTAAAGTTTATTAAGATGATAATTATCTAAATGAAATTTACCCTCATCTCTCATGTTACCAATAGATAAAAGCCTTGTATATTAATTATAATTATCTATAATAAATTATTTATATCTCACAATTAATCAATATTTTGATATGTAAAAAAGATTGAGACTACACAAATTAGAGATAAGTGAAACAAAAATTGATCAAATCTAATAGAAACAATTATCCAAACGTCTCTCTCTAAAACATAAATCAACTATTGTTTCTCCCTTCAACCACCACGACTTTTCCGACCACTCTAGCCACTAGAACAATGAGGTAAATTCTCTTTTCTCCCGCATCTTCTCTCTATTTCCTATATCAATGTAGAGAAGATACTGTTAACTTTTGTAATTTTTTTTTTTTCGGGTAATAGGATTTTCTTTAGTGACCAAAATATGAAGGGAGAATATTTTAATTCTTTTGGTGTGGTTATTCTTTGCTTGGATGGTTTGACAGAAAAGTATTTTTTTTTTTTTATAAATTTTGATTTATTTGTTTATTAATAATGGGTTTGGGTTAATATATAGATTTAAGTGATTTTTGATGTGAATATGAATACATAAGAGTTACTAAGGTTAGGATCAGGCTTTTTCTCTCTGGTAAGTGTTCTTCATTTTGTTTTGTTTTCTCTTTTACTAATATATGCTACTGGTAGATTGTTGTCTGAATTTTTTTTTAGTCACAACTTGAGTATCTAAAACTTAAATAAATATTTGTTGATTAACAATGATTTGTATTGTATTTAATTTTAAATGACCATTTCAGTTTATGAAATTTCTTTTACTGCTTAGTCTGTTCAGGTATTTTAGGACTCTAAAATTTTTGAAGTGAGTTGATTTTTTGTTTATCTTTCTTTCTATTTCAGGGGTAGAGGAATAGGAAAGACAGACTTTTTTTTATACGATATGAATTTTTATGTTGTTCTCATTTATTATTTTGCAATTGTATGAAAAAGGCTATTATGAAGGCAACAAAGGCTATTATGAAGATGAAGAGAAGGCCATTTTCATCTCATTTTCTATGTTTGTACGGGGTCTAATTAGTTAATAGATACTGATAAAAATAAGAGATTTTTAAGATGAAGTATGATAAAATACCAACAAACAACATAATAGCATGTGGCACCTTACAAGGGCAAGAAGGTAAGACAAAGTAACCAGCGAAATAGCTACACGTGGTTAAAGAAAAAATAATAATCTCAAATCAAAACCCTAATTCTACTTGCACTCCAGCCTATGGAAACCTAACTCTACCAGGACACTCCAACCTAAAAAGATTCTAATTCTATTGGGATATTCCAAGTCAGAACCTTAGTCCTACTGTTGGGAAACCACCTTGGATGATGCCTAGGAGGTGATCTTCCAAACACCCAAGTCTAGAGTGACTTGTATAAGAAAAGAAACAGCAAAAAAGAAAAGAACACAAGAAATTTGTTGATGATGTTTGGCAATATGCCTACGTCCCCGTGAGCTTCTCTGAGCTCTCTGCACTATCTTATCAATGGAGTTCTTTACAATCAGCAACACCTCTCCAAGAACTCACAGGTTCTTGAAGAATCAATAAGAGAAGAAAGAAAGTCATAGAACTATTACAAAAGCACTCTACCCACAATCTATACTACTTCTCTCTTTATACAACCAACCTCTCTACAATGAGATCTCTCCTGTGTTTAGTGTCTTTACACTCTCACACAACTTTCATTCACATCACAAGTTATCTTATATTTATCACATTGTGTCTTAGATTGAAGCTAGGTGACCCTTTATATAGTGCACCAACTTCTTGACCAATCTTGAGGGTCAATATCCACCCTTAGATCTTGAGGACCAATCAAGCCCTCCATCAATCCTAAGTGATGTTGTGTGTTTTGAACATGCCTTACGCACCTAACAAAAAGCTGAACCAAATGGTATTAGTGTGCCTTCAGGCTGCGGCCTAGAATAGGGCATGTCGCGGCCTGGAGTATGGCTAAAACTCCTCTCCTTCTCACCTTTCTGGGCACCGCGGCCTGGGGGAGTCTGAGCCGCGGCGCACACCTGGCTAGAAGCTCCTCCATGCTGGGCGCACACTTTTTAATGCTGAACTTCATTCTTCCATCTTTGTTTAATCTTTGGACAAAACTCCAACAATCTTTACCGTTGTCTAAGCGATTAAAACCGAACCCATTGTGTAGAGAACTTAGGGTCCAAACTCATCTTGAGTCATTATATCAACTGACTCCAATCTTAAGAAGTTCAAGGCAACGATCAAACCTTCTTAGAGGTAGAACTTTGGTACCTAAATCTGTAGGGCTTTCTTCCGTGGCCATCTTGTCCACATGAATGCATCATTCCGTAACATTTTCTCGAATGAAATGATACCAAACATCCATGTGCTTTGTCCTCTCATGGAACACTGGATTCCTCCATAAGTGCCAAGCACTTTGACTATCCGAAGACACCACCACCTGCTCTTTTAAGACCATCCACTCGTCCAACAACCCTTTGCACCACATGGCCTCCTTTATGGCTTTCGTAGCTGCTATGTATTATGCCTCGGTTGTTAAGAGTGCTACCACTGGCTGCTATTGAGCCTTTAAGTACCTCAGCAACCGCTTCATCCCAAGCTAAAGCTCTTTTTCTGGATTACATACAATTTTGCTGAGAACACTAATTGCCCGAGAAACCCTTAACCTATTTCTCTCCTTTTCTTGGATTATACTTATCCTAAGGATCTTTTGTGCAAGGCTAGGATCCTTCCTCTCGAACTCCTCACTGAGTTGAGATTTCAACCTTTCCATCCTCTCCCTGTTGTTATCAACCCACAGTATGTCATCAGCATAGATGAGGATACTCACCCTTTCCTCCACCTTCTGAACCGGTGAGAAAAAATCCGTGAAATCTATGTCGTCTCTTAGCATGAACACCTTCGTCACCAGTCTAGCCCTATGGAGGGTACCCTTCTTTGATCTTGTAAGTGCACTTACAATCCACAAATCTTTATTTTCTTGGAATTTGCACCAATTCCCAAGAGTTGTTCTACCTCAAAGAATCCATTTCTTCCTCCATAGCTAGTTGCCACTTTGACGAATCCTTACATTCCATGGCTTCCATGTAAGTTTCTGGTTCAACCATCCCTTTTTCTGTCTAAGGAGATGCTACACTAGCATCCGTAAATCCATATCTTAAAGGTGGTCTGACCAGCCTTCTTTCCCGGTCCCTTATGAGTTGATAGTCCTTCTGACTTGCTGCATCATCCCCTTCCAATTCAGCCTCCTCTTAAGTGTCCTGAGCTTGGCCTTCTTTAATGGGCTCTACCTGGTCCGAACCCTCTTGCCTTCCTTGCTCTACCTGAACTGAATTCTCCTTGATGCTATGCTTCACAAATTTCGGATTGGTTTGCTCACTAGCCCCTGCAGGGTTAGTTTTCTCCAAGTAGGGAAATAACAATTCATTAAAAATAACATCCCTACTTATTATGAATTTCAACCCTTCTTTCTCTAAGGACCACAATCTATACCTCTTAGCCCCTTCCCCATATCCTAGAAACACACATTTTCTAGATCTTGGGCTAAGTCTATCATCCTTTTGTTATGCATATGCAGCACACCCAAAAGTCCTAAGGTTGTCCAACTCAGGAGGTTTTCCACTCCACATCTCCTCGGGAGACTTGAGCTCTAAAGCTCTAGAGGGTGATCTATTAACCAAATACGCAGCAGTAAACACCGCTTCCCCCCAAAAACATTTTGGTAATCTGGATCCATTTAACATGCACTTAACCTTTTCTATAAGGGTCTTATTCATCCTCTCAGCAACTCCACTTTGCTAAGGGGTTTTCACAACCGTTCTATGTCTTAAAATGCCATTTAATCTACAGAATTGATCAAGTTCTTGGTTAAAAATTTTTAAGCCATTATCAATTCTTAACACCTTAACTACCCTGCCCGTTTGAGTCTCTTCCAGCTTTTTCCACACCACTAATTTATTTAAAGCATTTGATTTATTTTTAACCAAATAAACCCAAACCTTTCTTGAATAATTATCAATTAAAGACAAAAAGTAAATGTTATCTCTATGTGTTGGTGTTCTAGCTGGCCCCCAAAGATCCACATGGACATAGTCAAGAATGTCATTAGCCTTGTGCACTCCAGTGTTGAAACTAACCCGATGTTGCTGCCCACGAACAAAGCTCTTGCATAAATCGAGTCTTTTTACTTTGTCACCATCAAGTAACCGATCTTTGCTGAGAACTTGCAGGCCATTTTCGCTTATATGTCCCAAACGAGTATGCCAAAGAGCTGTATTCTCCATCTCAGCTATCAAGCTTGCTGCTTGATCCTTGATGTCCGTGTCTCTGATCATCTCATAGAGACCATCCTTCATTGCTGCTTTGATCACTATCAAAGATCCCTTGGTTACCTTGATCTTTCCTCCCTCTACCTTGTATGTATATCCCATGGAATCCAGCTGCCCTAATGAGATCAAATTCCTCCTTAAATCCGGGAGATACCTCACATTTGTCAGTAACCTTACCATTCCATCAAACATCCTCAACTAGATGTCTCATATCCCTCTCACTTGGTAAGAAGCTTCATTCCCCAGGAAAACCTTTTCATCATTGGTTTCCTTGAAATTCTTGAACCAATCCTAGTGAGGGCACATGTGATGAGTGCACCCGGTATCCAAGATCCATTTCCTGCTGCCTTCTTACCCCCTGCTCACACTTGAGCACACAACAAGAACATCATCATCTTGCTGTTTTGTCTTGGCAACCGAAGCCTCTCCATTCTTGGTATGGCTTCTTCCCTCATCCCTCATCTTCTCCTTGTAATCTTTCTTGAAATGACCCTCATTGTGGCAGTAGTAACATCTCTTCCCTCTAAATCTCAGTTTAGAATGCACTCTCCCATGGCTTTCTACCTCTATCCCGGTAGTAGCCATGTCTGTTGTTGTGCACTCTCTCATGGCTCTTTCCTCTACCTCTTCTCTGGTAGTAGCCATGTCTGTTGTTGTGCACTCTCCTATGGCTCTCTCCTCTACCTCTATCTTGGTAGTAGCCATGTATGTTGTTGTGCACTCTCCCATGGCTCTCTCTTCTACCTCTGTCCGGGTAGTAGCCATGGATGTTGCTACCATACCGAGTTGCTGGCCTTCTTCTAATGAACAACCCTTCTCCACTTGATGCACTCCTCATCTTGGCATCAAGATCATCTTGCAACTCTTTATTAGGATCAAATTTAAAAGCAAAGATTCATTTACTAAGATACCTCTTATTAGGGAGAGTCTTGGCAAGAAACAACTCATCTAATTTCTTCCATATGACAGCTGGATCTTTCGAGTCTCCGCACTCCCTTGTGACATTATCTAACATGTGTAAGAAGATGATATTGTATGCCATTTTCTTTATCTCATTCCGCTGGATCTCCGTGGTACTTACTAGAAAAGCATCATCTTCTCTAATAGCCAAGTCCACCTTCTGTTGCATAAGAACAGCCTTGATCTTCCGTTTCCAAAGGGAAAAATCTCCCTTTCCATCAAACTTCTCAACAATGAAATTTGAACCCATCTTGCGGAGATGATCCCAGATTTGTGCAGCACCTACAAATGATTTCCAATTTCTTCTAAACCTCAAGAACACGATCGAAGATTGATCTTAATACCGTTCTTGAATCACCCTTAAGAACACGATCAGATCTTGATCTTTACTCCGTTCTTGAATCACCCTCAAGAACACGATCAGATATTGATCTTAACTCCACTCTTGAATCACCTCAAGAACACGATCAGATATGGATCTTTACTCCATTCTTGAATCACCCAAGAAGTTGACCCTTGATTCTTGTCACCTTGCTCCGATACCCGCCAATCTTGGCTCTAATTCAGCTCTCCAAAGCTCTGATACAACTGTTGTGGTATCTCCTCTAGCTCTGATACCACTGTTGGGAAACCACCTTGGATGATGCCCAGGAGGTGATCTTCCAAACACCCAAGTCTAGAGTGACTTGTATAAGAAAAGAAACAGCAACCAATCAAAGCAAGAAATAAAAGAACACAAGAAATTTGTTGACAAGGTTCGGTAATATTCCTACGTCCCCATGAGCTCCTCTGAGCTCTCTGCACTATCTTATCAATAAAGTTCTTTATAATCAGCAACATCTCTCTAAGAACTCATAGGTTCTTGAAGAACCAAGAAGAGAAGAAAGAATGTGATAGAACTATTACAAAAGCACTCTACCCACAATCTATACTACTTCTCTCTTTATACAACTAGCCTCTCTACAATGAGATCTCTCTTATGTTTAGTGTCTTTGCACTCTTACACAACTCTCATTCACATCACAAGTTATCTCATATTTATCACATTGTGTCTTAGATTGAAGCTAGGTGACCCTTTATATAGTGCACCAACTTCTTGACCAATCTTGAGGGTCAATATCTACCCTTAGATCTTGAGGACCAATCAACCTTAGCCCTCCATCAATCCTACGTGATGTTGTGCATTTTAAATATGCCTCACGCACCTAACAAAAAGCTAAACCAAATGGAATTAGTGTGCCTTCAGGCCGCGGCCTAGAACAGGGCATGTCGCGGCCTAGAGTAGAGGGCTGAAACTCCTCTCATTCTCACCTTTTTGGGCGCCGCGGCCTGGGGGAGTCTGAGCCACGGCGCACACCTGGCCAGAAGCTCTTCCATGCTGGGTGTCACGGCTTGGGAAAAGCTGAGCCGTGATGCACACTGGTGTGCACACTTTTAACATACTGAACTTCATTCTTCCATCTTTGTTTAATCCTTGGACAAAACTCCAACACCTACTATGACACTCAACATTAATTACTCTCCTAATTGGAATTTTCTCAAAGACTCAATACAATGAAGCCTTCATTATCACACAATTCATAATACACCATTATCTAGCCTTCTTGCTCTCGGCTGGCAGATTTTTGACATAACAATAATATTTAAAAAGAGCTTTGAAAAGAATCCAAAAAGAGAATGTTAACTACTCTTTTAGCTTACTTTTCCAATTCGTTATAGGAACTTCTAAACACTTTGTTAAAAGAACTCTATTGCTTCCATTGGGTTTATGTGTGAAATCTTTATCGCGGAACACTTTTTCCCTTCAAACCCCCAAAGAAATAGAGAAAAGAATTATAGGGTTTTGGTAAATTATAGTGAGAAAATGTACACTATCTTTATATATGACAGACCTGTGTTGAGGATTTCTCTCCAAGTCAGTGAATCTATATAATACAATGTTACAAACATATAGATTTATGTTTATGCATGCACATGTTTAGTATTTCTCTTTACTGTAATGATGATATGAGAATTGATTTGTTATATTGTTTATGCTTCATGTCATCACGAACGTGAAAATCAGAGTAATCACTTGAATTTACATGGGTTTGTGTGTTTCTGTCATATACTCATTCTAGGAAATAATGTTTTGCTTTTTATGAAATAATTAAGAAGAAATACATATGTATAAACAAAAAGAATATGCTATAGAGATTAAATCTTTGAAAATTTCCTATAAAAATAATAAATGTTTCAAAGTTTGCTTCAGGTTTCTTTTGTTTCTTTCTTGTAATTTGTTATTCAATCACGTTTTCTATGTACTTATGGAATTATAGTCCCCATGGGATTTTATAATCATTAAGTTATTGATTTGTTAATTTTACTCAACCTAGATCTTCTTTGATTTGCACACAAAATGAAATATGATTAATAATGGGGATTAGGGATGAAGTGCTTGATTTTTTTGTTGGTATAATATGACGACTTATGTCAAATTAAAAGGAATCAAAATACAAATTTAATATGGTGATCCTATTTTGACATAAGAAAACATACTCTTCCAACAAAAGTACCAACACTTTCTCCCATAAACTTCATTTTTAAAATATTAATCCTATTCCCTTTCTTGTGCAAACCAAACAGGGTATCCCTTTTAAAGTTTCTAAATGTGAACTAATTGATTTTGACTTAAGTCCTAATCAATCATTTTAAAATCACGAGTTCTTGGATCCTTATCGTAAACTTTTTTAAGATTAATTGCTTAATGGTATGTGATTCACAGAAGCTATATAAAATACTTATTCAAGCAAAAAGAAAAAAAATTCTAGTAGTTATACTGCTGGTCATATTGATAAGACATGGATGTGAGCATGTTCATATGTAGTAAGGTATTGTTTTCAACAATTCACAACATGAAAAATTTCCCGAAGGTTAAATACAAGCAATTTTATTAGTTCGAACTAAAATCAATTCTCTCTTTTCCATGTTTAACAAATCCTCTTTTCCATTTAAAAAATGAGATTGAATAGCATTAGGTTTGACTAACAGTCTATGTTTTTGTGATGTACAAGAAGAGATGGAAGGAGAAAATTATTCTTCATTTTAGGGGATCCATCTTTTTTTTTTTTTTCACTCCGATTGCGCTTATTTTTACAATAATCTTACTTTGCTATTGGGAAGACAACCCTTTTGGTATCTCTTTACTTTTACCCAGAGACCAGTTTATGGTATGGCTTTCTCCAGGTTTGTTTCCTATTCGTTCTTCGGTATTCATATATACCTATATCTATAAGTAGCTATATGTTTATTTTTTTGTTTTAGATATTGGCTCCTAAATAAAATATAAATTATTAATAAAGCAAAAGAGACAGAAAGTACAACGTTGAAGCTTTTATGGCAAAGAACTGAATGTTGTGGGATTAGATCCATGAATCTTCCCATGGTAGACAGATTTTGTAATGCATATAGGATGTTGTTGTGTGTGTTAGTGGTGTATTGGTTTAATTTTATCTAGTGAAAAGCGAGAAGGTGTGACATTTGACATGAAGACAACTTAAAGGTAGAATTGGCCAATTCTTATTCTCATTTTTTTTTTTTTTTTACTTTTGCCTATGTATAAAATTTATTTTCCTTTATTGATACATAAATTTTGACATGGTTACTTAACTGCTATTTATATTTCACATTTTTTAATCATAATAGTTTAGTAGGAAGTGCTAGAATATAGAACAACAAACTTGGTTCTTTCCCTATAGCTTAAGTTTTTAGAAAAATTGATCACCCAATTTTCGTTAATGGTATTAGAGCTTCAGGTTCTGATTTCAAACTTTAGGAACCCCCTTTCTTATATCCCTTATTCATTAATCACCTGAGTCCTTCTAGTGTTAAGAGTCAAGCTCATATCCCTCATTTTATCAAGTCTCATGTCCTGTGAAGGGGTTTCTGAGCATGTACAAGCTGGGTTAGCACTTGAAAGGGTATGTTAGAATATAAATATCGAAGTTATCTATTTTATACTACCTTAAAGTTTTAGAAAAATTGTTTACTAAATTTTCATTAACATGAAGAAATCCTTTGGAACTTCTAGGTCTACAAGGAGCTTAAAGAGAAAATATCTTCGAATAAGGTAGAATGGAGGATAAAGATTCATGTAGCCAACAATCTAGGTTAGGATTGAGCCTTAGTTGAGTACAGTTGATGATTATCTTATAGATTCTTGTATGCAAAGATGTATTCCCCCCTTCTTATTATTAGGCATAGCAATTGGGCCTATGCTTAGCTGCTGGTGTATATGGCTTATATTTCATAGTTGTGCTATGTCCTTCTGCAGTACTCTTTTTTGTGGAGTGGCCATGAAATCACAATGCTATATATATTTTTTAGAGGGTCATACAGATATGATACAGAACTTCAACTTTTGTTGTATTTCACATTTTCTTAAGTATGTGTATAATATATCCATTACATAGGAGTGCAAATTGAGTCTAAATGAAAGTTTCCAACTGAAATGCAAATGTTTTCAAGTTTTTCTATTTCCAGGGTATTTGAGATAAGTTCTTGGAGAATGTGATGTTTAAGCTTCATGTATAAAGGAAGTATCTACAAACACAAATGATACTAGATAGATGGTATAGTAATCTTTGAAGCTCTAGCTATGAAAGATATCTTTACACAAAGACAAATTATATTTAACTTAATGGTATTATCCATTTTACTATAGAATTACTCAATAAGGCACATCAACTTCATGTTATGATCATAGAGGTATGGAAACCAGAAAAAAAGGTACATCAACTTCGTCAATTATTTGTGGTCCAAAAGAAGTGTTTGAGTTCGTTAGAGAAGATGTTGCTGGGAATGTGGTAAGAGTAATTGAATTTGCTTCTGGGAGAAAGATTTCCATTTGGCTGGATGAGTAGTAGTTGTTATGGTTTGGAAGGTATTTCTTTTTAAAATTAAGAAGCTAACTAGTGTTGGAGAATGGAATAGATCCCTTATTATGGGTTTCCATTGAAACAGAAATGGTCGTTTTGTTTCAGTGATTGCGATTTCGAGTGGGAAATCCAGTTTTATTCTTTTTTCCAAAAGATAAGTGTATAGATGGTTGGTAGAAAGTTTTGATGGCTGTTACAAAGATCGTCAAAGTTTTTGATTCCTCTTCGAGGCGCCATTTTAGGAGTGATAAAGGAAAAGAGGTTTGTCAGCGTAAATTTGATGGTCCTATTTTTGGGGGCTTGGGTGGTTTGCTTTGACGGAGTCAAAGGCGGTCAAAGGCACCATGGGTATTTATCGGTGATGGGTTTTTGTCCATGCTGTGGGGTAGATTTATCATGAAGTATGGTGTTCTCCATATCATCGAAGTCGAAGAGGTCTTAGGCGATGGTTGCCAAAGGTGTAGACATAGAGACTGAGAATAGATCTATTAATGGGGAAGATGATGGGAAAGAAATGTAAGTGGAGGGCCTCGTAAGGGAGCTGATTGCTAAGGGTGATAAACAGTTAGTGCTTGATTTGATTTTAGATTCAAAATTTGAATTCACTTCTTCGCAGAAGCGCCATGGGGGTTTGTGGCCATGACAGGGGAGTGGAATGGGCCAGGTGAGTGGGCTTGATTCTTTTAAAGAGCTTGGACCTAGTAATCAATTTTTTAAAGATCTCACCACTGACTATTTGGGCCTAAGTAAAGAAGGGTGGTTGGGCCTAATAATAAGGGATTGGGGTACAAATCAGGTAATTTTGGACTTAGCAAAGCATGACTTATAAGAGATTTAAACAGGAAGAGTTCAAGCGTGGGTAAGTTTTTAAGAGCTGCGTGATGAGAGTCATAAAATGCATCTTAACAGTACTTGTTACCATTTTAGGGTTGATCTAGGGTTGAATTACTCATTTTTACCTTAACAATTCTAAAGTGTCATTCTTGGATCATTGATATATTTCGGTGCATTTTCAGGTACTTTGAGTTCAAAAGAGATGGAAAAGCTATCGATGCTTAAAGTGCCAAGATTCGATATATAACGGAGTATCGGAGTGGTTGCAGAGAAGCAAAGAAGGAAGAAAAGTCAAGTCCTTAGTGTGTGCCGCAACCAGAAGCCTCCACAAACTTTGTAAAAATCCAGACAACAATGTGCGCCGCGGTTTGGCCCAAGGGGCACTGCGGCCTACAGTACCACCACCATCTTTGAATCACCATGGGCACCGTGGCTTGGATCAAGGGCACCGCGGCCTCCAACAATGCTCTAATCTCTGACCAAAGGTGTGCGCCGTGGCCTGGAAAGGTTGAGGTGCGATGCGCAGACGGTCCTCTGACCTAATTAGGGCTTCCAAATGGTATTTTTGAGCCCAAAATGCCCCTAAACCTTATGGTCTATATATAGAACACTAAGGGTTTGCAGCCTCCAGGTCTGTTTTGTGCTGGAAATCAAGGGAGAGCTCCATATTCCTCTTCATCAAGCTTGAGCCCCATGGCCAACTAATCTCCAAGCAAGGCAAATGGATGAATTCCTAGGTGTAGTTGTTCTTATTTCCCATTCTTGATTCAGTTGTAAGGATTTATTGTTGAATATTGTTTATGATTTACTCTTTGATTAAGTAAGAATTTGAGGATTTACTCTTCATCTGGTGATTGCATCTTCCTCCTCCATATAAGTTTAGTCAAGCTCTTTTTATGTCAAGTTGTTTAGATGTGATTGATTTTGGTAAATTTATCTTATAGATTGTCCATTACCGCGGTATTGTCATTGAGATATATTGTGGGTTTTTGATAATCTATGAGATAGGTCATGTGTGCTTGAATCGAAACTAAAGAGTAATTTATAGCAATTACATTAGGGTGTTTATGTGCTTTAATTGAATATTTACCGATTGCTTGTTTGGGATGTGAAACTAGCAATCGAAATAAACCAATTGAATTGAGAGTAGAGGAAGGCAACGAACTTAGGAAAGATTCCCAGAACCTTGTTGTTTCCTCATTTATAGTCTTCATTGTAATTACACAACTCCTTCACATTATTTCATTATCAAAACTCATATTCTTTCATTTAATCGTTATCGTTCATGTTAAGGTTTACAATTTCTCTTATAGTTCGCGTTTCCTCGTGGGATCGACACCTCATCTATACACAATAACAGTGTGATAGTTTGAGCATAATCAAATTTTGGCGCCATTGCCGGGGAGGCGCGCTTAACTTAAGGAAGAATGTCAACTTTGAGACAAAGACGGTAATATTGTTCTTTTCTCTTTGTTTTGATTTTATGATTTTATTTTAATATTTTGTTTTATTTATTTCCCCTCTAACTCAATTGGTGTATGCTTAGACCGAGAGATTTGCGAGGTAGATTCATTAGAGGACCCGAAATAGAGTTACCCTCTCCTTCCTCGTCCATTAGTTAAACCTCGCCTAGATCAAACCATAGTGCACCCCCAAATGAGAATTTAGAGGACTTTGTTAACATGGCTGACAATCACAATGAAAATGTTGCTAGGACACTTAAAGACTACTTGCATCCTAGCCAAACGGCCACACCATCTTGTATCTTGTTCCCCCCTAATGTTCAACAACCTGAGTTTAAACCGGGCATGATCCAATTGCTACCAACCTTCCATGGGTTTGAGAATGAAAATCCTTATGTCCATATTAGGGAATTTGAGGAAGTAGTAGCAACTTTTCAAAATAAGGCTGATATGGTAGACACCGTTAAACTTCGGTTTTTCCCCTTTTCACTTAAGGAAAAGACCAAGGTTTGGCTTTACTCGTTAAGGCCTAGGTCTATAGGTAGTTAAGATGAGATGACTCAAGCCTTCTTCTAAAAGCATTTCCCAACCCATAAGACCAATAACCTCAAGAGACAAATCTCAAACTTTGCACAAAAGAAGAGTGAAACCTTATATCAAGTTTGGGAACGTTTCAAGGACCTTTTGAATTCTTGTCCACACCATGGGTATGAGAGTTAGCGAGTAGTTAGCTATTTCTATGATGGACTCCTAAGTAGGGAAAAACAATTCATAGAAATGATGTGCAATAGGGATTTTCTTCAAAAAGTTCCCGACCAAGCCATAGATTTCCTAGATGACCTATCAAAAAAAGTCCACACTTGGACAGGCCCAAATGCCATGGAAAGTACTAGGAGAAATCAACCCACTGGGATTCATCAACTTAAGGAAGAGGACAACCTTAAAGCTCGTTTAGAGGCCGTAAAGAAGGAAATTGAAACCTTAAAAACCAAGGATGCTAGAGCCCCCGAACCAGTTGCTAGGGTAGAGTCCCATGAACCTTGTTTTATGTGTAATGGGGTAGATCATGTACCTAAGGATTGTCCAGCTTATTTTGAGATGAAGGGAGAGTGTAATGCCTTGGGTATACCCTTTAGGAAACCATACTCACCCTACTCTAACACCTAAAATCCCGGTTGGAGGAATCACCCTAATTTCAGTTTGAAATTTGATGTGCAACCTCCTGCCCAATCTAGCACCCATTGGAGATCTGATATGCAACCTTCTATCCAATCTAGTACCCAATGACAATCGAAAATAACCTCATTTAATGCACCTCAACAGTCTTTACCTTTGGAAGATATGTTTAAATCATTTATGCAGGTACATGCCAAGAGTGTGGAAGAGTATGGCAAAATAAATCAACGGTTGTTAGAGGAGCAACAAGCGATCAAAGAGGAACAAAAAGTAATAAAGAGTCAACTCACCAAGTTGACCAATTTCTTGACGATTCAAGACCAATGTCGTTTTTCTTTGCAGCCACAACCTAATCAAAGGGGACAACATATGGCACAAACTTCCGATCCAGAAAATCACAATATTAAAGAGGTTAATGTCATGATCACTCGTAGTGGTACGAAACTTGATGGACCCACTTTACTATCAAACTTGAGTCCTAACACTATGAGCAAAAAGGATGAAGCCCCCAAGGAACAAGATGCTCATACCGATTCTTCACCGGTGCCTTTCCCTCAAGCACTCCTTAAGCCTAAGGAGAGAAATTCGGCATTAAAAGGTGAGATCCTTGAACAGCTTCAGCATGTTAAAATTAACCTCCCTCTTCTTCATGTCATAAAACAGGTTCCCAACTATGCTAAAGTCATTAAGGATTTATGCACACTCAAGAAAAGGCACAATGTGAAGAAGATCGCATTCTTAACAGAGCAAGCAAGTGTAGTAATTAATAGCAAGACATCGCCTAAATATATAAAGATCCGGGCTGTCCAACGGTGGCTTGCCAAATTGGAAACAAATCTTGTGGCCAAGCCTTGCTAGATTTGGGTGCTAGTGTGAACCTCATGCCATACTCCATGTACTTGCAACTTGGTCTAGGTGAGATCAAGCCAACCTCCGTGGTACTTCAATTAGTGGATAGATCGGTAAGAAAACCAAGAGGTATTGTGGAAGATGTTTTGTTGTAAATTGATAATTTCTATTATCCTGTTGACTTTTTGGTTTTAGATACTATTTCTATGGTGAATATGGAGTCCAAAATTCCTTTGATACTTGGAAGACCATTCCTTGCCACCGCCAATGCCCTCATTAATTGTAGGAATGGCCTAATGACATTATCATTTGGAAATATGACTTTAGAGGTGAATGTTTTTCGAATGTCAAGGCAGCCACATGAAAAGGATGAGTGTTTTGACACTTACATTATTGATGAGCTTATTTTGGAGGATGAGTGCATTAAAGATAATTCTAACTCTTTGGAATTCCTTCTTAATAATATTGATTTTGATGATTCTTCTATTTATCCCCATGTTGTTAATGCTGTTGAAGTTTTTTGCTAAGTTGCAGGGATTTATGAAGAAATCATGGCAGCCATTCTTTGAGGAGTTGCCTAAAGAAAAAAAGGCACCCAAACCCTCTTTCGATGAGACACCAACGCCTAATTTAGCTCCACTGCCCAAAGGTCTCAAACATGCTTTCTTAGGCCCAGATGATACCTTTCTGGTTATTATTTCCTCCGAACTTAATGATGTGTAATGTGATCAATTGCTAAATTTTAAAGAGAGCATAAATTTGTTGGACCATGGCAGACATAAAAGGTGTTAGCCCCTTAATTTGTTCCCATAGGATTTATCTAAAAGAAGGAGCTAACCCTCGTAGAGACCCACAAAGAAGGCTAAATCCAACTATGAAAGAGGTAGTTAAAAAAGAAGTCTTAAAGTTGTTGGATGTGGGAATTATATATCCAATATCTGATAGTAAGTGGGTTAGTCCAACCCAAGTAGTTCCTAAGAAAGCTGGGGTGACAGTGGTAGAAAATGAGAAGGGAGTGCTAGTACCAACTAAGGTAATGACCGGGTGGCGAATGTGCATAGACTATAGGAAACTTAATTCGGCTACTCAGAAAGATCATTTTCCCCTACCATTCATAGATCAAATTCTGGAACAGGTGTTTGGCCATCCTTTTTACTGTTTTTTGGATGGGTATTCGGGATACTACCAAATAGGAATTGCCTTAGAGGATCAAGAGAAGACCACTTTTACTTGTCCTTTGGTACTTTTACTTTTCGAAGAATGCCCTTTGGTTTGTGTAATGCACCGGCTATTTTTCCAAGATGCATGATGAGTATTTTCAACGATATGGTTGAAAAATGTGTAGAAGTGTATATGGATGATTTAACCGTGTTTGGTACTTCATTTGGTTCATGTTTATCTAATCTGAAAAACATTTTGTGCAAGTGTGAAGAAAAGGGGCTTGTGCTTAATTGAGAGAAGTGTCATTTTATGGTGTCTTCTAGAATAGTCTTGGGCCACATAGTGTCTGAAAAAGGGATAGAAGTAGATAAATCAAAAATCGAATTGATCTCTAGACTACCCACTCCTCAGAATATTAAAGATGTTAGGTCTCTCTTAGGGCATGCTGGGTTTTATAAAAGGTTCATTCAAAATTTTAGTGCTATCTCTAGACCCCTATATAACCTTTTGACGAAGGATACTGAGTTTAAATGGAGCCTTGAATGTGAACAAGCCTTTAAGACACTAATCTCTAAGCTTACAACCGCCCTATTATGCAATCACCGGACTTTACTTTGCCTTTTGAAATTATGTGTGATGCTAGTGACTATGTTGTAGGGAATATTTTAGGACAAAGAAAGGAAGGAAAACCATTTGCTGTTTATTATGCTAGTAGAACATTGAATCATTCTCAAATGATGTACACCACAACCAAGAAAGAATTACTAGTTGTAGTATTCACATTGGATAAATTTCGATCTTATTTGATTGGTTCACCTATCACCATATTTACAGATCACTCCACCTTTAAATTTCTTTTTGCAAAAATGGATGTTAAGGCCCATTTGGTATGTTGGATTTTGCTTTTGCAGGAGTTCAACTTGACCATCAAAGACAAGAAGGGGGTGAAAAATGTTGTGGTGGACCATTTATCTCGCTTGGAATTCAAGAATGAAACTGACCTCATGCCCATTGGGGAAGCTTTTCCGGATGAAAACTTATTTGCTGTCCTTGGTCACACACCATGGTATGCCGACATTGCAAACTACTTGGTTTCCCGCCAAGTTCCATCTATCTAGAGTGCACAAGACAAGTGTAAGTTTTTGGCTGAGGTAAAGAACTTCTATTGGAATGATCTTTATTTGTTTAAATATTGCCCTGATCAAATAATAAGGAGATGTATTCCAGATATGGAAGTTAATAGTGTGTTAACCTTTTGTCATACATATGCTTGTGGTGGCCACTTTTCTATCAAAAAGACAGTCGCAAAAATTTTGCAATGCGGTTTTTATTGGCCCACTTTATTCAAAGATGCTAATGAGTTTTATAGATCATGTGAAAGATGTCAAAGGTTAGGTTCATTGTCCCGCCGTCGTATGATGCCTCTCAACCCGATCCTAGTGGTGGAAATTTTTGATTGTTGGGGGATCAATTTTATGAGACCATTCCCACCTTCCTTTGGGTATCTTTATATTTTGTTTGCTGTTGATTATGTCTCTAAAGGGGTTAAAGTAATACCTAGCCGCACTAATGATAATACAATTATCGTTAAATTTCTCAAAGAGTATATCTTATCTAGGTATGGCACTCCATATGTTATCATCAGTGATCAAGGGTCACATTTTTGTAACCGTTCTTTTGAGGCTTTAATGCACAGGTATGGAGTCACCTATAAGGTCTCTACAGCATATCACCCATAAACCAATGGCTAAGCGGAACTAACAAATAGAGAGATAAAGCGGATACTTGAAAAAACAGTGAATCCGAACCGAAAAGATTGGTCATTGCGCCTATCGGATGCACTTTGGGCATACCGGACAGCATACAAGACGGTTCTTGGAGCATCTCCTTATCGCTTAGTAATTGGCAAAACATGTCACTTGTCGGTAGAACTTGAGCACAAAGCATATTGGGCCATCCAGAATTTTAACTATGACTTGAAGTCGTCTAGTGAAGAGAGGAAATTGAAACTTTGCGAACTTGCGGAGTTGAGGGATGATGCATATGACAATGCCAAGGACTTGAAGTCAAGGATGAAGATGGTGCATGATCAGAAAATACTCTGGAAACATTTGAACAAGGTAACAAAGTTTTTCTGTATGACTCGCAGTTACATCTCCATCCCAAAAATTTGCGATAACGATGGAAGGGACCTTATATTTTGAAGAGTGTTTTTCCCAATGGAGTAGTTGAGGTCGAAGATCCTTCCGATGGTCGAGCATTTTGAGTCAATGGCCAAAGATTGAAGCTCTATGTGGAACACGAACATGTTAAAGACAACCCCGAAGAAATCTCTTTGGTGGCCCCGGTTTATGCTTCGTAATCGGGTACTTTCGTTCCACTGTATACTAGTTTTAATTTTAAGTCTTTGTTAATTTAGAATTTTTGTTTTTAGTTCAGTCTAACTTTGTTTTAATTTTTAATTTTTAGCTTGATTTTATTTAATTTTTAGTCTTAGGTTTATTCTTAGTCATTTTGTTTTGCATTTTTATATCCATGTTACTGATTATTTCTTCCTAGCAGACAAATCAAGTTTTCAGCCCAGCTCGCGCCTAGGCCCAACCCATCTGGCGCTGCAGCCCAACACCATTCACGCCTCTCCCCACAGTGCGTCCTAAGCCCAGCCCACACCAGTCCGCGCCGCACCGCAAGGAGGCCCAAGCAGCGACGTCCACCCGAGAATTGAAAAAAACAAACCCTAAATCTGCACTTTATAAACGAATTTTGCAGCTTTCTTCTTCATTTCTCCTTTCACAAAAATAGCAGCACACTCAACTCTCTCTCATCCTCTCTCCAAATCAAACCTTAATCAACTCTTTTTCTCACCATTTCTTGAAGAATTGCTCACTCCTATTGTAGATTTTACTGAAAATTTCTCCAAAAAAAATCTTGGTTCTAAGAAGATTTTGGGCTTTTCAAGAAGATATCAAATTGGTGGGAACTCTTCCTTCTCTCCATCTTTGGGCATCAAGTAAGGCAAATTTCTTCTCTTTGTTGTTCATTTGTGCTATTTAGGTGGTTAATTTTGAATTAGTTCTATTGTTCTATATATTTGATTCAAATGGCCCCTAAGACTAAAAGACAAAGGGGAAACAACCTCAAGAATATGATGAGAGCAAATTTGTTAGTTTTGAGGCTAGTAAGAGATATATTAGGATGATGCACACTAGAAAACCCATTCCTGAGAGAGGATTTAATATCACAGAGAGAGCAAACCCAACCTTGTATAGAATGATTATTGATAGGTATTGGGGTACATTTGCTAGCCAACCATCTCATTCCCTCACAAATGTGGTTAGAGAATTCTATGTTAATGTAGAAGAACATAGGAATGGTAAGGTGAGAGTGAGCGGCAAAATGGTTTCTTTTATAAGCACATTATCAATAGATTCTATGGGCTCCCTGACATAGAAAACAGTGAGTATAATGCATATGTGTCTAATATTAATTATGAAGAAATTTGCAATACTCTCTGTATTCTGGGCACTACATGAAAAATGACGGGTGATACCCCTATAACCTTGCCCGGTACTTCTCTGACTGTCAATGCTCGAGCTTGGCAATATTTTGTATGTCAGAGATTGATGCCTGCTTCGCACTATAGTGACCTGACTATTGAGAGCGATGTTCTAATTTATGCCATTTTGATGGGCATTACTATTGATGTGGGCTAGATCATATTTAATTCTATCATACACACTGTGCAACAAAAGTTTGGATTGTACTTCCCTTCCTTAATTACCCAATTATGCATCCAAGTCGGAGTCCGGTATAGTCCTGATGAGGAGGCCCAACAACCTAAGAAGCCCATCGATCAAGGCCTCCAGTTCCGGGAGAGAGAGCGCCGATTGCAGCCCCTCTTTCCCCTAGACATTTCACTGTTGCAGAGCGCCTTGAGCGTTTAGAGATTCGTTTTGACGAGCATCAGAAACTCTTGCATGATAGATTTGATCGTTAGGAACGATTCTTGGTTAGGCAAGCCGATTATCAAGCGAGAGTGTACTCTTCTTTTGGTCAGATGTACCAACACCTTGCCTCCGCCACTGGTTGTGACATGGATTATTTTCCCATTTTGCCACCTTATCCAGGTTCATCTTTTGATCCAACTCCTGATGTAGGTGAAGAGAATGAAGAAAATGAAGAGAATGAAGAAGAGGATGAAGACATAGAGGATTAGTTTTGGGTTCTATGTTGTTTGTCTACTTTTATTTTATTTATTATCGAATGACTGTACTAACATTTTTTCTCTCTCTTTTGCTTTTCATTATTTTATTTTTTGTACTTTCTTTTCATTTTTAGTTATTTCTTTCCATTTCATGTGTTAACCTAACATACGGTGGGAATCTTAATAGTACACCACAGTTGCTTTCTTTTTGTTGTGTTGTTCTATGTTGTAGATCGAAATTTCAACAAGAAGAATGGCCTGCAGTTCACATGATGGTGCACAATTTTCAGCTTCTGTGCACTTTCACTTACAAAGGAGTTTCCTTTCCTTTATCTTTAACATTGAGGACAAAGCAATTTTTAAGTTGGGGCTGGAGGAAACATATTTTTTTTCATTGAACTGCTTGGTGCTACTTTCCCTTTTTATCTGTTTTTAGCATGCTTTGTGTTAACCTTAGAGTTAATTCACATGTCAATATATGAACTTAATTGAGATAGCATATAGCATTTAGAAGAAGTTAAATCTTGCTTCGGTTTGAGAATAAATTAAGTGTCAATCTTCTTTGGTTTGAAACTTTGGTTTGTGGTATGATTACATGATTAGTCTAAAGCATTTAGAGAAATTTTATGTGCGATTGTTTTGTGAATACTTTTGCAGTCTCGACAAGCTCTAGAACTTATTTGATAATCACTTGAGGCAAAATCCTAGAATGCACACTACTTAGGATATGATTTAGGCCATTTTTGGACCGTTTGAGCCTCCCAAATTTACCTGTGCTATATTTATCGCTAGTCACATGTTTGAGCATTTTCTTGAAAAAAATTTGAGCCTTGTTTCTTTTGATAACCCATTTACCCACCTATATGAGCCTAAAAATATTTTATCCTTACCTTACTTTTAAGAGAACTTAGTTTATACACATTTCTTGAGAAGTACTTAAGAGGAGTAAGGGTGGAAATATGGAAAAAAATATTACTACCATAATCCAAGTACATTAAAAGAGATAAGTTGAGGGTTGTGGAAAAGAGTAAAAAAAATGAAAATAGAGATGAATGGTTATGTACCAAAATAAAATTTTTTTTAAAAAAAAAGAGTGAATTATGGCAAAGAAAGAAGAAAAAATGGTGATTTATTGCGAGAAATGCTCGAAAAATGGTTGAAAGAGTTGGTTGTTGAAGTAAGGTTATCTAGTGCTTAAAGTGGTTGTGTTTAAAACTAAGAGATTGAGTTCTTTTACTTGTTAAATACTTCCTGTTCTTTCTTGACTTTTACCTTAGCCTAACATTACAAGCTTATTAAAGGCCTATTGATCCGATGTAATGTGATTTTTCTACATAGTGGAGAGTGATTTGAAAAATGAGCTTATGGAGCTTGATTTGTGATTGATGTCATGCAATTTAATATGTGTTTAGAGGCCAAGACTTGTATTCATGCTATATTGTGCATAAAATCATCCGGGTGTTCGGACTAATGGATTGTGGTAAGATAGATGTTAAGAGTCGATAACGATTTTAAGGTTGACATTTGGATTATTTTTGGACTTGAGTGATATTTAATGATTCTATTTGTTGTGTGTTATGCATGATTTTTGAGACAAAATTTTTGAATCACTCTTGGTTTAACACTAACATTGTTGTATTTTGTTTTGATTTCCAATAAAGAATTCATAACCATGTTTTTTGCTTGAATTGCTAGGGACTAGCAATAAGCTAGTTGGGGATTATGATGAGAGTCATAAAATGCATCTTAACAATACTTACTTGTTAGCATTTTAGGGTTGAATTACTCATTTTTACCTTAACAATTCTAAAGTGTCATTCTTGGATCATTGATATATTTCGGTGCATTTTCAGGTACATTGAGTTCAAAAGAGATGGAAAAGCTATCGATGCTTAAAGCGCCAAGATTCCATGCATAACGGAGTGTCGGAGTGGCTGCAGAGAAGTAAAGAAGGAAGAAAAGTCAAATTCTCAGTGTGTACCGCAACTGTTGAGTGATTATCTACCTAAATAAATAAGCAAATAACCGCACTCGTTTTACTTACAAGTGCACAAGGTCTGTGGTAGCATAGTGTGCAAGTGCGAGATCATTTCCACAGGGATTGGTGAATTTCCATCTAGAATTAGTTTCTTCAAGTTTTTAAAAGAGAAATAACAGTTTGAGTGTGAGTGAATAACAATAATGAGAACATAGGGCTACGATATCCACCACTAATTATACTTTCCCACTAACTAAGGTTTCAATGCTCTAGCCTTATCATGAATATCTAATGGTTGCCAACCTAAGGGCTTGGTACACATCTTAGGCTATTGATCTCCCTATGCAACGAGTTAGGCATGGTGTATACTCTAACTCTTTTCTCTCTTAAGGGATTCAGCATGGGTGTATACTGAGTTGTTCTTTAAGAGAGTATGAGGACTGTGGAGATCGGCAACCACACGGGACCTAGGGCTTGGTCCGCTCCCGATTTCCCATGTTGATTAACCCGGGTATCCGGATAAGATATCTCTTGTTACTAATGTCGAACCCAGGACTCGGTCATCCAAATTGATTCGACTAACCTATCCATGCCACATGCATACGTTGATCAGGCACATACATATGAGGAATGTAAATATAAACATGCATTAATCAAGTTAAACATTCTAACTATGCTATAGCAAAGATAATCAATGAATATATATGTGGAAAAGCATAACTAGGGCTTCAATCGAGCCCTATAAGGGTTTAGTTACACATGCTTGTTATTCTAAACATATTCATAAAATAAAGGGGAAAGAGTAAACCAAAGAGAAGAGGCGTCAATTCTCTCCCAAAGCTTATAACTCCAAACTAAACAAAAGGTAAAAGAAAGGATGTCTTCTTTGTGCGTTTTACAGGTGTATTTATAAGGGCTGAATAATCCTAGAAGGTTCATGAATTCCTAAACTTTCCTAAAACACAAAACTCTTTTATTTCCAAAACCAGTTCTGCTGCTTTACTGTTCACACCCGTACAGGTACGCTCGATCGCAATTATGTGCTCGATCTGGCCCGTGTGTTCGATTGCTGCTGCGCTCGATTGCTCGTGCGAGCATGTGCTGTTGCACTCGATCGCATGGCTGGTGCGCTCGATCGCATTCTAGGCAGCAGCTGCTCCAGGATTTTCCAGTTTTCTTCCTTTTAAGCTTCAAAATGCTTATTTCTTCTCCAAAACCCTATAAAAGCATGTAAAACACAGAAATGAAGTCAAATGAACTAAATTAACATAAAATAGGACTTAACAAATGTAAATAAAGGGGCTTAAATATGAATATTTAAGCACTTATCACACCCCCAAACTTACATATTGCTAGTCCCTTAGCAACACAAAACTAAAAACTAAATGAAGAACAAAATTAAAGATAAATTCATTTCCATGATACTCAAAAATTTGGGTTGTGCATAAAACCATGATAACCGTTCATGAGTAAGCTTATAATAAAAACACATTTTTGGATTGCAAAAGGACTTTCAAAAGCTTTATGTTACTTACCTAAGGTCGGCTTAAGGCATCGCAAGTTTGATTTGTGTGTGATGAATTAGCACATATAAGATGGGGTTTTCACATAATTTTAGTGGATGGTGTTTCGGTGCCCAAACTTTTATCAAATTTCTTATCAAAGAGAACAAAATGGCATAATACTTGCTTCTTTTTCTTTTCCTTTTATCATGCGATCTTTGCCATGTTGAGTTCCATCTAGCTTTCTATTTGACCCTTGTAACGAGTGTTTGGCCAATGACTCCCAAACCAGATGGTTTTAGGGCATTAGGTGTAAAGACACCCCTAAGGACTTATTAGCTCGAGTCAAAAAGACTACTGAACTTAACATGTTTTTAATGCTTCTTAATGAAACTCCCACCTTTTGACGTGAACACTCAATGCTTACTGAGGCAAGAGGCCCAGTTACTCAGTGGAAAGTTGATTTTTGGAAGCTTTTTGATTTTCTTTTCGCATGATGGATATATTTTATTTTTTTTTATTTTTCTTATGCCAAAGGGTTCTTTTCAACAAGTTATCCAACTACAGTTTAGTTAATGGAAACATATACAAAAGAATTATATGTCATACCTCACACAAATGCGTTCTAAATGTGCTCGTGCAATTTTAAAGCAAACTTGTGAATTCTTAGGTGCCTTGAGGTAGTTACCTTAACTTTGTAAAATTCCTAAAACAAGACTATGTGTTCTAGTTTGTAAGCTTACTAATGAAGTGTTATCAAAATTTTAAATCAACCAAAATTTTTGTTTACCAAAAGAACATGCTTTTATCTTCCTAAAAAAAAAACTAGGACTTAGTGTGTACATGTATTTCAAGTGTGTGTGTGATAGTATCTAGTATCTCCCACTACCCCCAAACTTAAAATACACATTGTCCCCAATGCGTGTGTGGCATGGAAAGATCTGACCTGGGAGATGGAGAACTCGGTTGTTTGCTTTCTTGTCTACGCCCCCGAACTTGAATTGGATGCACGCACTGAGTACCTTACAAAGAAAAAATAAATGTTTTGCCGAAAAACAAAATATAAATAATAGACATGTAAATATAACTATAACTAAAATAAAAGTACTAAAATGAAAAAGATATGTCTGGGGTGTCTCCCATGAGCGCTAAGTTTAATGTCTTCAGCCGGACGGAGTATCCTTTCTCTGCTGATCATCATGTGGTGCAAATTGTTTGCTTAGGTAGTGGAGTTTAGCTTCTGGAGTAAATGCACTCGATCGTAATGCATCAAGTAGTGACGTTATGTGCAACAGAAATTGGGAATTCAAGTGGGTTAGGTGTCTGTGGATCAGCTATATATTGGATAGTTTGAAGTGTCAAGTCCTCATCCCGAGGAGGTATAGTGAGATCCAGGTATGGTTTGGCTTGGTGTCCATTGACTGTAAATGTCTGATTGCTATTCGAGTCATGAATCTCCAAGGCTCCATGAGGAAAGACCTTGGTGACCACATACGGACCAGCCCAACGGGATTTTAGTTTGCCTGGGAATAGCCTTAATCTTGAATTGTAGAGTAGCACCCTTTGTCCTATGTGAAACTCTTTACGCACTAGTTGCTTGTCATGATAGGCTTTTGTCTGTTCTTTGTAGAGCTTGGCATTTTCATAGGCGTCGTATCTTAGTTCCTCTAGCTTATTTAAATGCAGCTTCCTCTTCTCTCCCGCTTGTTTCATATCAAAATTGAATTGCTTTATGGCCCAATATGCTCGATGCTCTAATTCTACCGGAAGATGGCATGCTTTCCCAAAGACTAGGCGGTATGGAGACATGCCAATTGAAGTTTTATAAGCAGTCCGATATGCCCATAGAGCATCATTTAGGCGCAAAGACCAATCCTTCCGATTAGGCTGCACAGTCCTCTCTAGGATTCCTTTGATCTCTCGGTTGCTTATCTCCACTTGGCCACTGGTTTGAGGATGATAGGGGGTGCCAACTTTATGAGTGATCCCATATTTCCGGAGTATTGCGACAAAAGAGAGATGATGAAAGTGGTTGCCCCCATCACTAATGATTGCTCTTGGAGTCCCAAACCTGGTAAAGATGTTAGCCTGCAGAAACTTGACAACTACTTTGTGATCATTAATCTTTGAGGGGACAACCTCGACCTATTTGGACACATAATCCACACCCACTAGAATATATAAATAACCAAAGGAGTTAGGAAATGGACCCATGAAATCAATGCCCCATACATCGAAAAGTTATACTATATGGATATTTTGGAGGGGCATTTGATTTCGGGAAGAGATCTTACCTGTCTATTGGCATCTATCACATGAGCTGCAAAAGGAGAAAGCATATTTAAACAAGTTAGGCCAATAAAAACCAGATTGTAATACTTTAAGAGCTGTTCACTTAGCCCCAAAATGTCCTCCACAAGCCAACTGATGGCGGTGTTGTAATAAGCTCAAGTTCTCCTCTTCTGAGACACATCGTCTGATGATTTGATCAGGGCATAATTTGAAAAGGTAAGGATCATCCCAATGTTAGTGTCTAGACATGGATATTAGCCGCTTCTTTTCTTGCGTGGTCATACCAGGGGGAAAAACCTTAGTAGTTAGATAATTGACAATATCAGCATACCATGGAAGTTTTACCTCTAGTGTGAATAGTTGCTCATCAGGGAAGTTCTCATTTAAAGGTAGCTTATTGTCATCATTCTCATAGAGTAACCTTGATAGATGATCTGCAACCACATTTTCACTACCTTTCTTGTCTTTGATCTCTAAATCAAATTCTTGTAATATGAGCACCCATCTGATTAGCCTAGGCTTTGCATCTTTTTTAGAAAACAGACATCTTAAAGCAGCATGGTCAGTGAATACAATAACTTTAAAACCAACAAGATATGATCTAAACTTCTCTAAAGAAAAAATAACAGCTAACAATTCTTTTTCAGTAGTAGAATAGTTAAGCTGAGCATCATTTAAAGTTCTAGAAGCATAGTAAATAGCATGAGGTACCTTATTGACTCTTTGACCTAAGACAGCTCCCAAGGCGAAGTCACTGGCATCGCACATCAATTCAAATGGAAGATTCCAATCTGGTGCCATCGTTATTAGAGCAGAGGTGAGCATATTCTTCAATGTGTTGAAAGCTGTCATACAGTTATCATTCCATTCAAATCTGGTATCTTTAGCTAACAATGCACAAAAGGGTCTCGAGATCTTGGAGAAATCCTTGATGAATCTTCTATAGAAACCCACATGTTCAAAGAAACTCCTAATACCTTTAACTGTGAGAGGAGGAGGCAGCTTTGAAATGATGTCTATTTTGGCCTTGTCTACCTCGATACCTCTATTGGAGATGGAATGACCCAACACAATGCCTTGTTGGACCATAAAGTGACATTTCTCCCAATTCAACACTAAATTTCTCTCTTCACATCTCTTTAGGACATTTTCCAAATGATTTAGGCATTCATTAAAATTAGAACCAAAGACACTGAAATCATCCATGAATACCTCAATGTATTTCTTTACCATATCGGAAAATATGCTCATCATACATCTTTGAAAAGTGGCTAGTGCGTTGCATAAACCGAATGGCATCCTTCGATAAGTAAATGTACCGAAAAGACATGTGAAAGTAGTCTTTCCTTGATCCTCGGGTGCTATGGCAATTTGGTTGTACCCACTGTACCCATCCAAGAAGCAGTAATAGCTGTGACTGGCCAATCTTTCTAACATCTGATCAATGAATGGCAAAGGGAAATGATCTTTTCTGGTCACTTTGTTTAATCTTCGGTAATCAATACAGACCCTCCAACCAGTTGTCTTTCTTGTAGGTATGAGCTCATCATTTTCATTTTTCACAACGGTAATCCCACTCTTTTTCGGAACGACTTGGACCGGACTTACCCATTTACTGTCTGAGATAGGGTAGATAATGCCAACATCTAGAAGCTTTAATACCTCGGCCTTTACTACCTCTTTCATGTGTGGGTTAAGTCTTTTTTGAGCATCTCGACTGGGCCTTGCTCCATCTTCAAGGTAAATATTATGTATGCACTTGGCTGGACTTATTCCCTTAATGTCAGCAATGGTCCATCCAATAGCAGATTTATGCTCCCTAAGAACTCTTAACATTTTCTCTTTTTCTCCAACACTCAAATTAGCAGCCACAATCACAGGTAAAGTCTATTTTTCTACTAGATAAGCATAAGTTAGGTGCTCTGGCAGCTGCTTTAATTCTAAAGTTAGTGCCTAGACAATAGATGGTAAAAGAGTAGCCTTAGTAGGTATGAGAGATTCAAATGGAGGAGCATACTTACTTGAGTGTTTTGGAGAAGCTTCAAGGTGGTGCACAGCTTTGATGATGTCATCAGTAACATCTTCAGGTTCTCGCTCAATATCCATTATTGTAAAGCTATGAGTGATAGTAGTCTCTAATGGTTCATTGTGCTGAACCTGAAAAGCTATCTCAACAAAACATTGCATCATACTTACATTAACACATTCCATGTCATCTAGAGGTAGCTTTAATGCATCAAATATTTTAAATTCTATTTTCTCACCATTGATCTTCATACTTATTATGCCATTTTTCACACAAATCTTAGTATCAGCAGTTCTCATGAAGGGTCTCCCTAATATGATGGGCAGAGTAATGGCATAGGGCATTCCTCCATATCTACTACAATGAAATCAGCAGGCAAAATGAATTCTCTTACCTTAACTAGGACATCCTCAAGAATACCTCTTGGTTTTTTAATACTCTTATCTGCCAATTGTAAGGTGATGGAAGTCGGTTGTAGATCCCCCAAACCTAGGGTTTCGAATACCGTGTATGGCAATAAGTTTACACCCACTCCTAAATCTAGTAATGCTTTTTCAAATAGCTGATCACCTATTCTATAGGGAATAGTAAAACCACCAGGATCTTTTAGTTTTGGCGGGAGTTTTCTTAATAGTACAGCACTTACTTCTTCAGTTAATGCTACAGTTTCATGCTCTTGAAATTTTCTCTTATGAGTGCAACAATCTTTTAGGAACTTAGCATAGGCAGGTATTTGGTGAATTGCATCTAATAAAGGGATATTAATTTCAACTTTCCGCAAGGTTTCAAAAATATCAATCAGTTTATTGTCTTTCTTTTGTTTTACTAACCTTTGCGGGAAAGGTGGAGCATTCACCTTCTCCGTTTCACTTACCCTTGGTGCCGATGGTTTCTCTTTGGATGATGTTGCAGATTCATCGGACCCTATCGCCTTGCCATTTCTCAAAGTTGTGACAACTTTCAGTTGTTGATGCCCCCCAAGGTTGGGTAGTGTTTGAGCTAGAAGCTCACCTTGCTTTCTTTCACTTAGCTTCTTAGCCAATTGCCCCATTTGTACTTCTAGCCTTTGAATTGCTTGCCAATGTGTTGCAGTGGTTTGTTTTTGGTGATCTAATGAAGTCATCAATGTTGTCATTAGTTGCTGTTGTTGAGTGGCTAATTGCTTTACAAGACTTTCTAGATCATCCTTCTTGGATTCTGGAACTGGTTGGGCTACTTTATGGAAGTTCCTTTATTGCCCTTGAAGGTTCAAAGTGTTTTGATTTTTGCTCTATGAGAGGTTGGGGTGGTCTCGCCATCCAGGGTTGTATATATTTGCATATGCACTGTTCGGTCCCATATAGTTTGCTTGCTCAGGATCTGTAGATGAATACAAATGGCAGGTCTCAGTAGTGTGATCAAATTGAGAACATAAAGCATATACCTGGCTTTGTGTAGCTTGTGGTCGATGAGAGATATTTTGAGTAGACATGGTTTTTACAATCATATCTAGCTTCCTCTCCAAAGCAGCTATTTGGGCAGAGGGTCCACCATTCAGAGTAACCTCATATGTACCTTTGCTCTTAACTCCTTGTCTGCCTCTAGAGAAGAATTTTTGGGTATGCTCACTTAATGCCTCAAACTGCTCCATGGCTTCTTCACTGCTCTTCTCCATCAGCACACCTCCACAACCAGAATCAGCAATACCTTTATTCATATCATTTAGACCTTCATAAAGGGCTAGTACCAGCTCATCTTGAGGTAGGTTGTGGTGTGGGCATTTGAGTAGTAGCTCATTGAAGTGTCCCCATGCCTTTATTAGAAGGATTAGATCTCCTTCCTCTTTTGGGCTGGGAAGAAATTCCTTAGGAATTTGCCAGCCAACTCCTCCCAAGTGTGGATTGAAACTGCAGGCAAAGAATTGTATCATAGCTTAACATTATCTTTTAAGGAAAAGGGAAATAGAATTAACCCTATTCCTTCTTGGTCTAGGCCTTGGATATGCTAGAACTTGCAAAGATCAAAAAATTCCCGAAGGTGTAAGGGTGGATCTTCGTTGGGTGTACCCCGAAAGTGAGTTAGTGCACTCAGTATTTGCAGAGATATGTAGTAATTGCCTTCCGCCTCAAGTTGATATGCAATGCATGAAGAATGGTTGAGGTTCTGTGGGATGAAGGATTGCTTTATCGGTCTTCGTGCAGGTGGTTGCTGGATTTCTAGTTGTTCCACCATTGGTTCTTCTTCCTCCTCAAAGTTGTCTCTAAGATTTTGTCGGATGGTCCACTCAAGCTCGGGATCAAGGGGAAAGACTGTTGGATGTCGGGATCGAAGTCCGTGCATGAATCAGGTAAAACAGCTTCAGTGCAGCAGTTCAACACTGCTGCTCGGGTACCTCTCTGCTCTAATTGTGCTTGATCGCACAGAAGGGTGCGATCGACCGCAAGTATCACAGAAAGCCGATTAGGGTTTGATGTGTCTGAAACAGAAGAAAAATCAATTAGGGTTTGATAAAGATGGTAAACAGAAATTAAAGATACGAATAACGATAATTAATCTAAACGAAATTAATTCTAAAAAAGAGATTCAGCGCAATCCCCAGCAACGGTGCCAAAAACTTGTTGAGCGATTATTTACCTAAATAAATAAGCAAATAACCGCACTCATTTTACTTGCAAGTGCACAAGGTCTGTGGTAGCATAGTGTGCAAGTACGAGATCATTTCCACAGGGATTAGTGAATTTCCATCTAGAATTAGTTTCTTCAACTTTTTAAAAGAGAAATAACAATTTGAGTGTGAGTGAATAAAAATAATGAGAACATAGGGCTACGATATCCACCACTAATTATACTTTCCCACTAACTAAGGTTTCAATGCTCTAGCTTTATCATGAATATCTAATGGTTGCCAACCTAAGGGCTTGGTCCACACCTTAGGCTATTGATCTCCCTATGCAATGAGTTAGGCATGGTGTATACTCTAACTCTTTTCTCTCTTAAAGGATTCAGCATAGGTGTATATTGAGATGTTCTTTAAGAGAGCATGAGGGTTGTGGAGATCGACAACCACACAGGACCTAGGGCTTGGTCCGCTCCCGGTTTCCCATGTTGATTAACCCGAGTATCCGGATTAGATATCCCTTGTTACTAATGTCAAACCCAGGACTCAGTCATCCAAATTGATTCGACTAACCTATCCATGCCACATGCATACGTTAATCAGGCACATACATATGAGGAATGTAAATATAAACGGGCATTAATCAAGTTAAACATTCTAACTAGGCTATAGCAAAGATAATCAATGAATATATATGTGGAAAAGCATAACTAGGGCTTCAATCGAGCCCTATAAGGGTTTAGTTACATATGCTTGTTATTCTAAACATATTCATAAAATAAAGGGGAAAGAGTAAACCCGAGAGAAAAGGCGCCAATTCTCTCCTAAAGCTTACAACTCCAAACTAAACAAAAGGTAAAAGAAAGGATGTATTCTTTGTGTGTTTTACAAGTGTATTTATAGGGGCTGAATAATCCTAGAAGGTTCATGAATGCCTAAACTTTCTTAAAACACAAAACTCTTTTATTTCCAAAACTGATTCTGCCACTTTACTGTTCACGCCCGTACAGGTGCGCTAGATCGCACACGCGGTTCGCTCGATCACAATTATGCACTCGATCTGGCCTATGTGTGCGATTTCTGCTGCGCTCGATTGCCCGTGCGCGCATGTGTTGTTGTAGTCGATCGCATGCCTGGTGCGCTCGATCGCATTCCAGGCAGCAGCTGCTCCAAGATTTTCCAGTTTTCTTCCTTTTAAGCTTCAAAATGCTTCTTTATTCTCCAAAACCCTATAAAAGCATGTAAAACACATAAATGAAGTCAAATAAACTAAATTAACATAAAATAGGACTTAACAAATGTAAACGAATGGGCTTAAATATGAATATTTAAGCACTTATCAGCAACCAAAAGCCTCCACAAACTTTGTAAAAATCTGAACAACAGTGTGTGCCGCGGCTTGGCCCAAGAGACATCGCGGCCTACAGCACCACCACCATCTTTGAATCACCATGGGCACCGCGGCTTGGATCAAGGGCATCGTGGCCTCCAGCAAAGCTCTAATCTTGGACCAAAGGTGTGCCCCGCGGCCTGGAAAGGTTGAGGTGCGGCACGCACAAGGTCCCCTGACCTAATTAGGGCTTCCAAATGGTATTTTTGAGCCCAAAATGCCCCCAAACCTTACGGTCTATATATAGAACATTAAGTGTTTGCAGCCTCCAGGTCTGTTTTATGCTGGAAATCAAGGGAGAGCTTCATATTCCTCTTCATCAAGCTTGAGCCCCATGGCCAACTAATCTCCAAGCAAGGCAAAGGGATGAATTCCTAGGTGTAGTTGTTCTTATTTTCCATTCTTGATTCAATTGTAAGGATTTATTGTTGAATATTGTTTATGATTTACTCTTTTATTAAGTAAGAATTAGAGGATTTACTCTTAATATGGTGATTGCATCTTCCTCCTCCATATAAGTTTAGTCAAGCTCTTCTTATGTCAGGTTGTTTAGATGTGATTGATTTTGGTAAATTTATCTTATAGATTGTCCATTACTGTGGTATTATCATTGAGATATATTGTCGTTTCTTGATAATCTATGAGATAGGTCATGTGTGCTTAAATCAAAACTAAAGAGTAATTTATAGCAATTACATTAGTGTGTTCATGTGCTTTAATTGAATATTTACCAATTGCTTGTTTGGGATGTGAAATTAGCAATCGAGAAAAACCAATTGAATTGAGAGTGGACTAAGGCAACAAACTTAGGAAAGATTCCCGGAACCTTGTTGTTTTCTCATTTATATTCTTCATTATAATTACACAACTCCTTCACATTATTTCATTATCAAAACTTATATTCTTTCATTTAATCGTTATCATTCGTGTTAAGGTTTACAATTTCTCTTGTAGTTCGCGTTTCCTCGTGGGATCGACACCTCATCTATACACAATAGCCGTGTGATAGTTTGAGCGTAATCACTGGGCTGAGAAAATTCAGAAGAGCCTTAAGTAAAGCTGGGCTGGGTTTGAAAAAATCTAGATTCACTGGTGCTTAGGGATTAAAATCGACCAAACAGTGGCTAGCCACGCGTTTTGGTCTTCTAGCGTCTCGAGCTCCTGAGGTGAGGTCGTTGACTCTTTCACCCTTCGCGGTCCTATTCAGCGATTATAGGCAGGCCAACTCCAAGCTTCCTTACACTAATACGATGCCAGTTTTGCTTCCAGAGATGGTGTCATGTTATTAGGTCGATTTCAGGGATTCCGTGCCGGATTTTAAGCCTGATTATGTCGCAAAAGTTACTAGAAATTCCTTTAGGATTGTTTTAGGTGTTGAGTCGAAGGTTTTGGTTGTGAAGACTTCAGTTCCCTCTCCTAAGATTTTTGGTCCATCTCTCTCTGTATCTGAGCCCTTAATAGTTATTGGAGATTTTTAGGTAACCTTCAAATATGATCGGTTGGTGGTCTTTTCTTTTGTTGATCCAATATTCTGTTTTCCTCCGAGAGTGGATTTGGAGTTGAATGGGATAGGATCGAGAGGCTCTCGTGATTTTGTTAGGGATTCTTTGTCTGAGGAGATTGGGAGCTTTGCTGACGGAAAAGGGTAGATTGAGTTGTGTTTAGAATTGGTTGAGGTTGGTGATCCGGTAGATCAGTGGGCGGGAATGGTCAAGAGTGATGATTTTTCTGTGAGTCGTAAAGCTTTGGCTTGGGTTCTTAATTGGGTTAAAAACTGCATAACATGGTGTAGGTTTCTCTAGTTGGGGTTGAAGATCAAGCTATTAGGTTGTTTGAGGAAATTCAGAGGCATCGTTTAGAAAATTGCAAATCCTGGTGTCGAGGCTAGTCGGCAGGAAAGAAACATTCTAGGGGATAGTAGAAAGCTCAAAAGGTTGGAGTTTGATGTTAATTATGATATGAATATTAGGAATACTGCTAGAGAAGAAGGTGTTGACAGAGGATTTTTAGGGGGTGTCAGTACTACAATGAAGTGGAAGATTATCTCATGGAATGTGAGAGGGGTTAATGACTTATGAAAGAGAGATTCTATCAAGCATTATCTTAGAGTATGGAAGGGTGGAGTTGTATGTCATTATAAGACTAAGTTGGATGAAGTTGATGCTTCGATTATTCGTAGCCTTTGGGGTTTAAGATCTTGTGGTTGGAAAGCTCTCCCATTTGTAGGTGCTTTGGGCAGTGTCATTATTACGTGAGATAAACGAGTCTTGGATCTTGTGGATAGCCAAGTGGGTTTATTTCCAGTTTCTTATGTTTTTAGGGGTCTTTTAATAATGGGGATTGGATTATGTCTAGTGTGTATGGCCGTTGGGAAAGCGGTAGCAGATGTATCTTTTGGGATGAATTGGTGGCAATTAGACATCGTTGGCAGTATCCTTAGGTGGTAGGTGGTGAGTTTAATGTTGTTCTTTATCCTCATGAAAGATTCGGTGGGCATCAAGAAAGTAGGTTAATAAGGGGGTTTTTAGAGTTTGTGAGGGGCCATGATCTTATTGATTTACCTTTATGAGGTGGTTCCTTTACTTGGTTGAATTCTAGAGTCCCCTTCCTTTTCGAGGATTGATCGGTTCCTTATTTCTTCTTGTTGGGAAGCTCATTGTCCTACCTTGATTCAGAAGCTTCTTCCCCGGTCCACGTCAGATCATCACCCCATTCTTCTTAAAGTAGGTTGTATGATGTGGGTTCTGACCCCTTTCCGGTTTAAAAATGTGTGGTTGAGAGTAGATAGTTTTTAGGATCTTGTTAAAGGTTAGTGGGAAGATGTTAACATTAATGGTGTCACTAGCTTTGTGGCGGCTAAAAAGTTGAAAATTTTGATGGAAGAAGTGCAAAGATGGAGTAAAGAGTCTTTTGGAAATGTTAACTAAGCTATTAATGCTATATTGGGTGAAATAATTGGGGGTCGAAATTGATATGAGGTCAAAAGCTAAGAAGGAGTTGGCTAAGCTCATTTCCTTGGAGGAAATTTCGTGGAAAAAAAAATCTAAAGGAGTTGTGGCTTCGCGAAGGAGATAAAAATACCAAGTATTTTCATCGTATAGCTAATGCTCATAGGAGATATAACTTTATTAATTTTATCAAGGTCGATGGGTTGATGTTCGAGGAAGAGGAAGACATTAAGAAGCTATTAGTGGGTTCTATGAGAAGCTCTTTAAATAGACTTGCGTTGAAAGACCGAACCTGTATGGACTGGATTTCTCTAAAATTGATGAGGAAGATGTGGTGTGGCTTAAGTGTCCTTTCTCTGAGGAAGAAATTGTTATCGCTTTTCGATATTGTGATGGATATAAGGCCCCGTGGCCCAACGGTTTCACCTTGGCTTTCTTAAGTCATAATTGGGAGGTTATTAAAGGGGATGTTATTAGGTTATTTGAGGATTTTCATGCATTGGGGGAGTTTGTGAGTAGCCTAAATACTACATTCATCTCCTTGATCCCTAAGAAGGTGGAAGTGGTTAACATTAAAGATTTCAAGCCCATTAGCCTTGTAGGATGTATCTATAAGATTTTATCGAAAGTGTTAACTTCTAGATTGAAGAAAGTGATGTGTAAAGTGGTGAGCCCCAATCAGAATGCGTTTATAGTGGGGAGACTGTTGAAAATCACCTTAAGAATCCTAGGTTGTGACCTTCAAACACCCAAATCCAGAATGATTTGGACCAAGACAAGAATCAAACAACAAAAGAGAAAACACAAGCAATTGTTATCGAGGTTCGACAAATTGTTTACGTCCCTGTGAGCTCCTCTGAGCTCTCTGCACTAAATCAATGGAGTTCTTACAATTACAGCAACACCTCTTCAAGAACCATGTGTTCTTAATGAATGAGAGAAGAGAAAAGAAAGAGATAAGAACTAAATGTTTCCCTAGAATTTTGCCTAAGAAAATTCCAATTACAAAGCCTTAAAACCCTAATCTTTCTTACACTCTCTCACTAGAAAAACCTCTGAAGATTTGAGAGCCTTTCTCCCTAAACACTTCTTCTTGTTGTTATTGCTCTTAGATGACCCTTTATATGGAGAAATAACTACCATAACCAACTTGAAACCAATCTCAACCCTTAGATCTTGAGAACCAAACAATTATGGCCCTCTAAGTGGTCTAAGTGAACCTGTGCGTTTCATTCAAAACCAACGCACTAGCTGAAAGAGCTGAAAATCAAGTATCAGGTATGCTTTACACCACGACATGGAACAAGGTGTGCTGCGACGCGCTCTAGAAAGATGAAATTCCTCACTTGCGGGTGGCCACGACGTAGGTGGTCCTTGCCTTGGCGTGGGAGTCCGTGCTTAGGCACAAAAAACTTGTGTCGTGGCACAGAGGTCTATGCCTAGGCACGCAAAGCTTGTGCCTAGGCACTGAAACTGCTGAAGCTGAAATCTTCAATCTTTAATTCTTAGACCAAAAAAACCCAACAAACTTTACCTTTGTCTAAGCAATTAAACTCGAACCAATTGTGCAGAGAACTGAGGATCCAAACTCAACATAAGTCACCACATCATTCAATTCCAATTCTAAGAAGTTCAAGGCAATGATTGAACTTGCTTAGAGTTAGAACTTTAGTGCCTAAATCTGCAGGATTTTCTTCCGTTGCCACTTTGTCCACATGAATGCTTCATTCCATAACATTTTCCCGAATGAAATGATACCGAACATCCATATGCTTAGTCCTCTCATGGAACACCGGATTCTTACATAAATGCAACTCACTTTGGTTATCCGAATGCATCACCACCTGCTCTTTTAGGACCTTCAACTCTTCCAACAACCCTTTACACAACATAGTCTCCTTAATAGCTTCCGTCGCTGCTATATACTCTGCTTCGGTTGTTAAGAGTGCTACCACCGGCTACAACTGAGCCTTCCAACTTATACAACATCCGTTTAAGTTGAAGAAGTATGAGGTAATCGATCTTCTCTTATCCCGGTCTGCTCCATAGTCTGAATCAGCATAACCTTCTAACTAGATGGACTTACCCCTCTTCTCGTAAATAAGCCCCACATCTGAGCTTCCCTTCAAATATCTCAGTAACCACTTCATCCCAAGCCAAAGCTCCTTTCCAAGATTACTTATAAACCTGCTGAGAACACTAATGGCATGAGAAATGTCGGGTCTAGTGCTTACCATCATAAAGATGACTGATCCAACCACACTAGAGTAAGGGACCTTTTCCATTTCCTTCTTCTCCTCATCCGATCTAGGACATTGATCGCTGGAGAACTTGAAATGACCAGCAAGGGGAATTTTTACTGGTTTACTATCTTCCATAGAGAATTTAGATATCATCTTTTCTATGTAAGAAGTCTGAGAAACCTTCAATCTGTTTCTCTCCCTTTCCCGAATTATACTCATCCCAAGGATATTTTGAGCATGACCAAGATCTTTCATCTCAAACTCCGAACTGAGTTGAGACTTTACCTTTCTATCCTCTCCTTGCTGCTATCAACTAATAGCATATCATCAACATAGATTAGGATAATCACCATTTCCTCCACCTTGTGACCTTTGTAGTACAAGCACGAATCATAGTAGCTCCTCATGAAACCTAAGCTAGTTACAAATGAATCGAACCTCTTATTCCATTACTAAGGTGATTGCTTTAGGCCATAGAGAGATATCTTTAATTTTCACATCAAATCCCCCTGCCTTCCTTCTTCATAGCCTTCGGATTGTCTCATATAGATGGTCTCATCAAGCTCTCCATGTAAGAACGCTGTCTTCACATCTATTTACTCAATTTCCCAATTAAATTAGACCACCATAGCTAACACTATCCTTATCATCTTGTATTTCACAACCAGTGAGAAAATTTTTGTGAAATCTATGTCTTCTCTTTGTGTGAACCCTTTCTCCACTAGCCTAGCCTTATACCAGAATTTATCCCATGGAGTGTTTCCTTCTTTGATCTTGTAAATCCACTTACAATCCGCAACTCTCTGTTTTTCTGGTTTAGACACCAATTCCCAAGAGTTGTTCTTCCTCAAAGAATACATTTCCTCCTCCATAGCTAGCTTCTATCTTAATGAATCCTTACATCTTATGGCATTAATGTAAGTTTCTGGTTCATAGTTGATTATCCCTCCTTCTGAATAAGGAGCTGCTGCATTAACATTTGCAAAACCATATCTCAAAGGTGGTCTGATCTGCCTCCTTTCTCGATCTCTTGTGAGCAGATAATTATTCTGATTTGCTCCATCATCTCCTTCTAGTTCAACCTCCTCTTAAGTGTCTTGAGCTTGGCCTTCATTAATGGGCTCTACTTGATCTGAACCCTCTTGCCTTCCTTGCTCTACCTGAACCGAATTTTCTTTGATGCTATGCTCCACATAAACCGGGCTGGTTTGCTCACTTTCCCCTGCAGGGTTAGTTTTTTCCAAATAGGGAAATAATAGCTCATTAAATATGACATCCCTACTTATTATGAGTTTAGTTCCTTTTGGCTCTAAGGACCACAACCTATACCCCTTAACCCCTTCACTATATCCTAGAAACACACACTTTCTAGACCTTGGGCTAAGTTTATCATCCTTTTGATGTGCAAATGCAGCACATCCAAAAGTCCTAAGGTTATTTAACTCAGGAGGTTTTCCACTCCACATCTCCTCGGGAGTCTTAAGGTCTAAAGCTCTAGAGAGTGATCTATTAACCAAATACGTAGCAGTAGACCTTGTCCAAAAAGGTCATATTCATCCCCCCAAAAATCGGAGCCAATAATCATGCACCTAACCTTGTCGAAAAAGGTCATATTCATCCTCTCAGCAACTCCATTTTGCTGAGGGGTTTTCACAACCGTTCTATGTCTTAGAATCCCATTTAACTCACAAAATTTGTCAAAATCCTGATTGCAAAATTCTAAGCCATTATCAGTTCTCAAAACCTTTACTACCTTGCCCGTTTGAGTTTCCAACAACTTTTTCCACACTACAAACTTATTCAAAGCATCCAATTTATTTTTAAACAAATAAACCCAAACTTTTCTAGAATAGTTATCAATCAAAGAAAGAAAGTAAAGATTACCTCCTTGTGTTGGTGTTCTTGCTGGTCCCCAAAGATCGGCATGAATATAGTTAAGAATACCGTTTGATTTGTCTACTTCGGTGTTGAAGCTAACCTGATGTTGCTTCCCAAGAACATAACTCTCACAGAAATCATGTTTTTTAACCTTGTCACCATTAAGTAAACCATCATTGCTAAGAACTTGCAACCCCTTTTCACTCATATGTCCCAAGCGAATGTGCTAAAGAACCGCCTTATCAATCTCAGCCATCAAGCTTGCTGCTTGATCCTTGATATCCGTCTCTCCAATCATCTCATAGAGACCATCTTTTATTACTGCTTTGATCACTACCAAAGATCCCTTGGTTATCTTGATATTTCCTCCCTCTGCTTTGTATGTGTACCCCATGGAATCTAGCTGCCCTAATAAGATCAAATTTCTTCTCAAATCTGGAAGATATCTCACATTCCGCAGCAGCCTTGTAACTCCATCAAACATACTCAATTGGATGTCTCCTATGCCCCTCACTTGGCAAGAAGTATTGTTCCCCAAGAAAACTTTTCCTTCATTGGTTTCCTTGAAATTCTTGAACCAACCACGGTGAGGACATATATGATAAGTGCACCCGGAATCCAAGATTTATTTCTCACTGCTTTGCCTTTCGCTCACATTTGAGCACACAACAAGAACATTATCATCTTGTTGTTCTCCATTGACAATCGAAGCCTCTCCATTTTTGGTGTGGCCTCTTCCTTTCTCATCCTTTATCATCTTTTTGCAATCTCTCTTGAAATGACCCTCCTTATTGCAGTAGTAGCATCACTTTCCTCCAAACTTTAGTTTAGAATGCGATCTTCCATGGCTTTGTCCTCTACCTTTTGGTTTGTCCCAGTAGTTGCCATAGTTGTTGCTACCATTCTGAGTTGTAGGCCTTCCTCTAACAAATAAACCTTCTCCACTTGATGCTTCCCTCATCTTGGCTTTGAAATCATGACCCTTATAGCATTAATCACAATTTCTTTGGTTAGTGTATCTCTTCCATATTCAATAGCATTAATCAACCTTTCAAAACAATCGAGAAGTGAATTCAACAATATAACAGCCAATTGTTCATCCAGGAATGTTATACTACAACTAGCCAAATCTTGAACTAGTTTATTAAACACATCAAGATTACCTTGCAACTCTTTATTAGTATCTATTTAAAAAGCAAAGATATGTTTTAAAATATAGATTTTATTAGGGAGAGTTTTGGTAAGAAACAACTCATCTACTTTCTTCCAAATGACATATGGATCTTTCGAATCTCCACATTCCCTTGTCACACTATCTGACACATGCAGAAAGATAGTGCTATACGTCATCTTCTTCATCTCATTTCGTTGGAGCTCTGTCATACTTGCTGGAAAATCGTCATTTTCTCCAATCGCCAAGTCCACCTTTTGTTGTATAAGAACCGCCTTGATTTTTCTCTTCCAAAGGGAAAAGTCTCCCTTTCCATCAAACTTCTCAACAATGAAGTTTAGACCCATCTTGCAGGAAAAAATCCCAAGATTTATGCAGCACCCATAATTGCTTTCCAAACTTTTTCTCTCCAACTTCCAAAGTTAAAAAAGCCGATCAAATCTTGATCCCAACACCGTTCTTGAATCACCCAAGAAGTTTCCTTTGATTCTTGGAACCTGGCTCTGATATCACTGTTGTTGCTCTGATTTCACTGTTGAAAATCACCTTAAGAATCCCAGGTTGTGATCTCCAAACACCCAAATCCAGAATGATTTGGACCAAGACAAGAATTAAACCACAAAAGAGAAAACACAAGCAATTGTTATCGAGGTTCGATAAATTGCCTACGTCCCCGTGAGCTCCTCTGAGCTCTCTGCACTAAATTAATGGAGTTCTTAGAATTACAACAACATCTCTTCAAGAACCATGTGTTCTTGATGAATGAGAGAAGAGAAAAGAAAGTGATAAGAACTAAGTGTTTCCCTGGAATTTTTCTCAAGAAAATTCAAATTACAAAGCCTTAAAACCCCAATCTTTCTTACACTCTCTCACTAGAAAAAACCTCTAAAGATTTGAGAACCTTTCTCTCTAAACACCAGCCAATCTTGGAATGAGAAGAACACTTCTTCTTGTTCTTCTTGTCCTATTTTTCTTCTTGTTGTTGTTATTGCTCCTAGATGACCCTTTATATAGAGCAATAACTACCATAACCAACTTGAAACCAATCTCAACCTTTAGATCTTGAGAACCAAACAATCATGGCCCTCTAAGTGGTCTAAGTTAACCTGTGCGTTTCAATCAAAACCAACGCACCAGCTGAAAGAGCTGACAATCAAGTATCAGGTATAAAATAGGGTATGCCGCGGCGTGCTCCAGAAAGATGAAATTCCTCATTTGCGGGTGGCCGTGGCGCGGGGTTCGCACCTAGGCACAAAAAACTTGTGTCGCGGCACAAAGGTCTGTGCCTACGCACAGAAACTGCTGAAGCTGAAATCTTCAATCTTTAATTCTTAGACAAAAAAACCCAACAGAGACAATTCTTGGATGCTGTCTTGAAAACTAATGAAGTAGTGGATTCTCAACTTAAGAGTGAAGGGGAGGAGTTATTTGTAAACTTGATATGGAAAAGACATATAATCATGTTTGTTGGAATTTTATTATATATTTATTGAAACAAATGGGATTCAGGGTTAAATGGTGCAAATGGATCTTCAAATGCATGTCTTATACTTCATTTTCCATTTTGGTTAATAGGTATCCCTTCGGTTTTTTTTGAGCTTCTAGAGGAATTAGACAAGGGGACCCCTTGTCTCTGTTTGTATTCACCTTGGTTATGGAAACCTTTAGCAAGATGTTATTGAAATATGGTTGGGATTGTTGAGTGATTTCAAAGTGGTAAAAATATATTGTAGTGTGAGTCTCTCATCTTATTTTTGCCGATGATATGATTGTCTTTTGTGGGGTGGATGCTTCTCAAATTTTGCACTTTCGATGTATTCCTCTTTGCTTTGAAGTGGTATCAAGTCTTAAAGTTAATCTTGGTAAAAGTGATATAATCCCTTTGGATGATAGTTGTAATGGTCGTTTCCTTGCTAGATTGCTGGGATGCAAAATGGGTTTTCTTCCTACTACTTATCTTGGTCTTCCCTTAGGGGCTAAGTTTAAAGACAAAAGTATGTGGAATTTGATTGTTGAAAAGTTTGAGAATCGTTTAGCTGGGTGGAAGAATCACTACCTTTCGAAAGGAAGAAGGCTCACTCTTATTAAGAGCACTCTATCTAGCCTCCCTATTTACTATATGTCCCTTTTCCCTATTCCTTGTTTGGTGGCTAAAAGGCTAGAGAGTATTTAAAGGAGATCCCAATGGGGCAACTAGAGGGAGGTTTGTAAGTTCCATTTGGTAAATTGGGATGTGGTTAAAAAGCCTTTAAAGAGAGGGGGCTTGGTATTAAGTCCATTTCTTTACTCAATAAGGTTCTTCTTGGTAAACGGTTTTGGAGATATATTATTGAGAAAGATCACTTGTGGAGGAAAGCAATGGAGGTCAAGTTTGGGATAAAAAATGATGGGTAGATGTCTAAGGCACCTCGAGAAGCCTATGGAGTGGGAGTGTGGAAATGGAATAAGAGTGGGTGGGAGGACTTCCGGCCTTTTGTTGAAGTGTCGGTGGGTAATGGAGCAAAACCCATCTTTGATATGATTCTTGGTGTGGGAATACTCCTTCAAAGATAAGTTTCTGAGCACTTTTAGTATTGTGAAAGACAAGGAAGTGCGTATTCTCTCTTGTTATTCCTTGACTAATGATGGAGTATCTTAGGTTGTGCCATTTATTCATAATGTTCAGGATTGGGAAGTTAAGGAGGTTGCAATGTTTTTTGGATTCCTTATACAATAGTAGAATTGAGGTGGGGAGAGAGGATGAGTTAAGATGGGGACCTAGCCCAGATAAAGGTTTTAAGGTTAAAGATTATTACAAGATTCTCATTGATAGAGCTATTGCCAATGATCAAGCTAACTTTCATTGGAAAGCAATTTGGTATGCTCAGGAACCCAAAAAAGTTAGTTTTTTTGCTTGGGCGGCCTCTTGGGATAACATCCTTACTATTGACAATCTTCAAAGAAGAGGAAAAGTAATTGTTAATAGATGCTATATTTGTAAGAGGTCTGCCAAATCCGTGTTTCATCATTTGGTAGAATGCTCTCCTGCTAAGAGTTTATGGGAGATAGCGTATAGAGTTGTTAGGATATTTTGGGTGGTTGCAGGTTCGGTGAAATACGAAATTTGGGCTTGGATTGGCTTAAAGGCTTAAAAGATTGTCAAGAAGGCTTTAGATTTAATTCTGCTATCTATTTAGTGGATTATTTGGAAGGAAAGGAATCTAAGAGTTTTTGACGGTATCGAAAGATCTATTGCAATTATTATGGATAGTTGGTTTAATACTCTTAATTTGTGGTTTAAAGGAAATTTTTTTGTAAATAATTATGATCTTCTAAGTTTTATAGAGCTTCTTCATTGTAATTAACCTTTGGTTTTTTTACGCACCTTCTTGGTGTTTTTCAATAAAAAATTTATTTATCAAAAAAAAATTCATGTCATGATCATTTTTCTTTATTTTTAACTTTTATGAAATAAGTTCAGCTCACGATGAGTTCACCATGTGACTACAGTCAACCTGACAATTGAACAACTAATACTTAAGAAAGTAATTTTTTCTGGTCGATGATACTTTAGTTTCTGAAAATTTTGTTTGTTGCTTTGTTGCGATGGTTATGTTGCTGTTCAACAGATGACAGGTTAGTGAGATATTGTTACTCTTTTTTTTTTTTTTTTTTTTTTTTTGTAACTCTTGCTAGTCGTTTCCTTTAATATTTTAACTGTGTTGACATAGACTATAATTTGCAAAACTGTATTTAGTAGATTTCTCTGATTAGATTAATAATATTTGGCAAGCCTAGTGAGAATGGGACAAACCTGTTATCCAACAGTGGGCTTGGTGAAACATTAATTTACAGATGTGACCGATGGGTGTAAGAATAGCTAACATAAGCACAATGGTTAATTTCTTATGATTTTTTTGTGTTTATGGATTCGGTTTATGTTGATGAGAGTGAATAGCCTACCACTCTTAAGGTTAGTGGTCATATATACTGAGAACATCCATAAATATCTCTAACATATTTAACCTTAATACTTTTAACACTTTTAAATTAGAGCATATACATGCACCTACTTGTTATCAGTATACCCATATAATTTGTTATAATTAGATCTAATCCCAAATAAAACAAACCCATAGGAACAACTTTGGGTCAATAAGACCCATGACACTTAGGTCAACGCAACCTAATAACATTGGATTAACAAGATCCATAGATAAGATCCGAGGATTTTAGATCAACAAGATTTTAACTTTATCTTGACTTTGATTTCGACTTAACTTTGATTGGAATAGGCTGCTTCACATGGGTTGGATCCATAAAATGTGTGGATTGAGTCTTTCTTTAACAACACAAAAACTACATTCGGGTTGGATCGACCGGATCCAAGTTGAGAAAATGGCTTGTGGAACTGTTTACAGTACTATTGATGTTTACAAATTGGGTATTGTTGTAAGCGTGGGCCTAAAACCTATAGGTCCCAAGATTGAAGCCTAACTCTGATACAATATTGATGTTTATAAGAGTGAACAGCCTATTAACTTTAAGATTAGTGGTCTTATATGCAGAGAACATAATAAGAAGAAAATACATATATACTGTAAAACCCTAACAGTCAAACAGATTCTATGTGACATATTACATGTGCAATTTGTAGTCGATATGTTTCTTAGCTTGCTTTTAAGTTTGTAAAGCTGCGGAACCCCGGTCTCCAACTTTTGGTTGTGGCTCAGAGTTCTTTGTGAATGTCCCAGATAACTCCATGGTGTCTACAAACCTAAAGGAGCAGAATGAGGGTGAAAACTTTACTTGCTCTCGACAGAAGAAACTAAAAGACCAACAGAAAATTTTGGTGCTTTACCATTGAATTTTAAAACCTTGTATCTTCCTGAGAGGAAAGAAAGTGAAAGTAACATGGCATCCTCCCCCAAAGTGCAAGTTAGAGCCCTTTTCTTGTTTAATTAAAAGCATTTTTTTGCTGATAAATTTTTAATCCGCTTAGTATATGCAATGGAAATTTGTTCTTAATTAATTATCAGTTTCCATATAACTCTTTTAACTCAATGACTGGACTTAGTCTAACTGAATAACTGTACTAAAATTTGCCCTTAGGAGTCTCTCACTGTCAAATCTCCATAATTTTGATTGATTTCTTGCAGCTGTCTAAGAGGAGCAATTGGTTAATCGTGTACATAATCATCCATTGTAGTTATTAGTAGCATTTTAAATGCATGCCATTGCTTCTTTCCTTCTGCTATTTGTTTATAATTAGCAGAAGGAAAGCAATTGTTTAGTTAATGCAATCATATCCAATTTAGTTTTTTTTTTTTTTAAACTTTTGTTACAATCAAACATGTGTATGCCTTTTGCTAGCCTCTTCATTGTCCTTGCTTGTATATTGTTAATGTGGTCATTTTCCATGGACATATGTGGTTTCCCTTTAACTTTTTTGGTTAATTACATAGGATAGTGTTAATCATAAACTAAAACTGTGTGCATCTAACTTGTGGGGTTGTTGTATCTAATAATTGAAATGATCATCTTTTCACCATTTCTTTGCGTTGAACAAGACACATCGAAGTTTAATGAGAGATCACTTTGAAACAGACATATTAAAGGGAGAAAAAGAGGAGAAATTGTTTGGTGCCTTGACAGAGGAATCTTGTTCCATAAGGACCATAATAAAAGGAAACTGAAACCTGCCAGAAAGGAATGACTATGCATTTCCTTTATGAGAAGTGTTTTCTGTCAGTGGTATCATAGCTTACCCATCATGCATATCTATATTTGATATCTTAAGTTTATTGAGAAACTCTGGAGATTCAAAGTTAATGTTCATATATTGATGTTATTTTTCCTATGTCTAGTATATGATATCTAAGGGTGTCAGTTTCCACTTCTGCTGTTTGTTATTATGCCAAAGGTAGAAGGGTTGTCGAGAGCAGGCAACCTTTGTATTCTAGGTACATGCAGAGAGTGCTTATAAAAAATGTGGGCATGTAGACTGATCAAACGACCAGATTCTGCCTATGAGAGATATCAGTGGCAGCCAAAGGATTGTAAAATTCCAGTGTTTGAGCGGTCTGCATTCTTGAGAAGGTAGACTTTCACTTTTGTTTATTGTTGTCTCTATTTCCTTTTTCAATACCTTATAATTTTCTTAACATCATACATTGCCTGTAAAAAGTTTTAAGCATTGCTAACAAACAGTACTCATTCACACTCACACGCCCCCCTCTCCCCCCCCCCTCCAAACACACACATAGAGTCTTAGTAGGCAACATAGTCCTTTAGGTTATAACTGTTTCCTATTTTGGTCCTTGGGGTTCAATTTCTTGCAATTGGGTCAGTAATATTATGTTCTGGTAACAATCAAGTCCTTCTGTTACTGATTTCGTCAATCCTTGCCGTTAAAATCCAACTGGAGCCACATAAGACGAAAAATACCTTTACCTAAACCCTAACCCCTCCTTTCTTCTCTAATCTCCATCTGCAACCCTCCTAAAAGAAAAAGTTAAAAGAAAAAACCTAACCTACTTTACTAAACCCAGCTGCAACTCTTCCAAAGCTCCTCCATCTTGCATCTTCTTTTTCTCTAGCCTTCCTCCATACCACATTGTCTCTCCATGTTTCCCTTCACAAAAACACCTCATCAACAAAAAAATTCACTCTCCTATTGCTCGCTTCTTTTGGGGATATCTTTTTCGTTTTTTTTTCTTTGTGATTTTGGTTGGGTTTGATTTTTAAAATTAGTGAAGAACATCGTTGAATTCTCTATTACCGTCACAGATCTGCCGCCCCTCCACTTTCCGCGCCTCGTTCTTGAAAAATCTTTGTTGTCGAGCCACAAAAGGCTAGTTGTTGATTTTTTTTATTATGTTCGAATCAATATTTCTTATGTGGGTTTATCATGAGTTTTTGGTGTTGCATTCAATTGCGTTGTTGTAACGATCCATCGGGGTTGGTCACTCCCGAAACGGTATTGTCACATTTTGAAATCCCAGCACAACATATATATGCAACAATATAAAAACATATATCGACTAAAATATATACATACATCAATCTTCAACCCTCAACATGGAAGTTACATTATTAATATCTCAACTGAAACAATATATACAACATATTATGCATGAATATTTACAATTTTTTTTACAATTTACATATTTGCCATTGGTTATTTACAATTCTACCACCATTTAAATTTTACTGTTTTGCCATTACATAATTACAGTTTTACCATTTATCCTTTTAAATCAATTTTACATCTTTTCTTCCTTCCAAAATTTTTATAAAAATTATTGAGAAATATAGAAATTTATATTTTCTTCCAATTTTTAAAATTATTTTCCTCAAGTTCAGTCAATATTTTCTTCAAAATTATTTCATTTCAACTTCAAATTTCAAAAAATTTTAGTACTTTCTTCTTCAAAAATTTCTAACTCTTTTCAACAAAATTTTTAATATTATATTTCAAATCAATACTAAATATTTCATCAATTGATTATTTAATTCAATATAATTTATGTAAAATTACTTTTTTACCCTTATTTTATAAACACGAGTACCACAATTCTACCAACCTTATAAAAATTGTCCCCAAAATTTCCTTACCTAACTCATGAAAGAGGTGGGGGTACTCTTTCCTTATTCTTGCCTCATACTCCCAAGTAATATCTTCAACATCTTTGTTCTGCCATAACATTTGTTCATTTCTGTCTAGAATTCTGACTGGTACTTGCATAAAGGTCAAATCTTCCTGAAGTTCTATAACCTGACTCGGAATACTATGGGATTCATCATGTAAACAATTTCTCAAACATGAAACATAAAACACATTGTATAATTGCTTTAACTTTGGAGGCAAATCCAATCTATATACTACTGGTCCAACTCTTTCAATCACGTCATATGGCCCCACAAATATCGAACTCAACTTTCTTTTCTTTTTAAATCTCAATACACCCTTCCACGGAGATATCTTCAAATACAACCAGTCACCAACTTGAAACTCAATAGGCCGTCTTCTATTATCAGCATATCTCTTCTGTTTGTTCTGTATTGCTCTAAGGTTATCTCTAACCAGTTTGATTCTCTCAGTAGTTAAATTTATCATTTTTGCACCAAATATCTTTCTTTCTCCAACTTTTTTCCCAACGTACTAAAGTTCTACACCTTCTACCATATAAAGCCTAAAATGGTGCCATCCTAATACTAGCTTGATACTCATTATTGTATGCAAACTCGATCAACGGTAAATAAGCATCCTAGCTCACTGAAAAACTCAATACACTTGCCCTCAACATATCTTCTAGTATTCTGATGATTCTCTTTGTCTGCCTATCAGTTTAAGGATGAAAAGTTATACTAAACTACAACTGTGTACCCATAGCTTTATGAAAATCCCTCCAAAATCTAGAAGTAAATCTAGAATCTCTATCTGATACAATGTTCAAAGGTACTCCATGTAATCTCACAATTTCTATTACATACAATTTAACCAACTTTTCAGGAGTCTAGGTAGTTTTAATAGGAAGGAAATGCAAAGACTTAGAAAGTATATCCACTATAACCCATACAGCATCATGACCTCTCTGGGTACGGTAAAAACCATAAACAAAATCCATACTCATATTCTCCCATGGCCATTTAGGTATTGGAAGGGGCTGTAATAAACCTGTCGGATATTTATTCTCAGACTTCACCTGTTGACAAATCAAACATCTAAAAATATACTCAACTATATTCTTCTTCATCCCTAACCTCCAATAATTTTGTCTCACCCTCTGTACATCTTATTATTAGTTGGGTGATTAGAATACGCAGAGTCATGAGCCTCTCTTAGTATCTCCTTTCTCATCTCAACATCATTGGGAACACAAACTCTATGTCCTAATACCACCATACCATCTTCTCTAATTCTAAACTCATTCGGCTTCCCACTCAATACTTCCTGTTTGATCTTCTATATCCCTTCATCTCTACTCTGCATCTGTAACAAACGATCAATAATAGAATATTATACGACCATATTTTCCATCAATACTCCTCTATCACTGATACTCAACTACATTCTCATTTCTCTCAATTCCATCATCAAGCTAATATCATGATTCCCAATAGCAGCTAATCTCCTTGTAGACTTTCTACTCAATGCATCAGTTACTACATTAGCCTTACATGTATGATAATGAATTGTATAGTCATAGTCATGAATCAATTCCATCCACCTTCTGATATGATCCACGCCAAGAACTAAGAAATTGATGGATCAAGAAGACTTCCAAGATCCTCTAGAAGCAGATTTATGTGAGACCGCGACCCGTTGCTTATATTGAAGCAATAACCTTGGTATAATGAAGACTAAGACCACGACCTGTTTCTTATATTGAAGCAAGAACCTTGGTATAATGAAGACTCCACAATCAATTATGGAAGGATTGATTGATAAGTCGAAGATGAACGCCACGGAGACTCCGATAAGTTCAGAACTTCTAAAAGAACCAAAGAGAATTTACTCTCACAAAGTATGAATCAAATCTGAATTGTCTTTATTCCTAAAAGCCAATAGTTATTTAAATACATGAGAATTCGTAACCAATTAGAAAAAAAGACACTAAGGAATTCTTAACCAATTAGAAAAAGGAAACTACGGAATAGGAAACAAACCTAAATTCAATTCTGGTAACCTAAAATCCAAAAAAAAGAAAGTACCTAACTTGGCATGCAAGCCTTGCAATTCAGCAATTAAATTAATAAGGAAACAATTAAAAAAATAAGTAATAAGAAAAATTGCAGCCAACCATTTTCCTTGATAAGCCAACCAAAATGAGTAAGTCTTCAATTTTGGGAAACTAAGATTTTAATTCACAATCTTGAGTTGGTAGATTATTCCAAAGTTTGAATTATGGAAACCCATCCTTGTGGATCATGTATAGCATCATCCTTGGGCCTCCAAAGATGGTTCTTAGCCCAAATTTGTTGAATTAGCCCATTGAGAGTTTCCTTAAACCTTTTAGCTTGAGCCCTTGTAGTTGGACCAATTGGAACTTAAAGAGAATCTGCATCCCATTTGTTAGCCGTGTCCTCATCATTCCCCTCCTCTTGAAAAGGATTTGTCCTCAAATCATCGCCTACATCAAAAGATCTTAAATCAGAAACATTGAAAGTGGCACCATCATTGTACTCACCTGGAAAATCTAATTTGTATGCATTGTCATTGATAAGCTCAAGGACTTGAAAAGGCCCATCTCCTATAGGAAGTAACTTTGAACGCTTATATGCTAGAAATCTTTCTTTCCTCATGTGTAACCAAACCCAATATCCGGGTTGAAAAATCAGCTGTCGGTGACCTTTGATCAATTGGAACGCCTTCTCTTGCTCGTTTTCTCATTTGAATCCAATGTTCTTCTTGATGACCTTGGTAAGTGGTGCGACAATACTACTAAAGTCTTTTACGAACCTCCTATAAAAACTAGCAAGGCCATGACACCTACAAACTTGACCTACATTCGTGGGACTTGGCCATCCTTTAATTGCACGGATCTTTTCTTCATCAACCTTTATTCCTTGTACACTCACAAAAAAAGCAATAAACACAAGCTTATCGGTGCAAAAGGTGCACTTCTTCAAGTTAGCAAACAACTTCTCTTTTCTAAGCACATCAAAAACTGATTTTAAATGCACAACATGATCATCTAAATTTGTGCTATAAATGAGAATATCATCAAAATAAACAACAACGAATCTGTCTATAAAAGTTTGCAAAACATGGTTCATTAATCTTATGAAGGTACTCAGTGCATTTGTTATTCCAAATGGCATAACTAACCACTCATATAAACCATATTTCATTTTAAAAGCAGTTTTCCATTCATCATCCTCTTTCATTCTTAATTGATGATATCCACCTTTTAAATCAATCTTAGAAAATAACAAGCACCATGCAGTTCATTTAGCATATCATCTAAACAAGGAATAGGATGTCAATACTTTACCGTTATATTGTTGACTGCGCGACAATCAACGCACATTCTCCACCTCCCATCCTTTTTAGGAACCAAAATCACCAGAACAGCGTATGGGCTCATGCTTTCTCTTACGTACCCCGTTTACATCAATTCACTAACCTGCGTTTGTAGCTCCTTTGTCTCCTCGGGATTGCTTCGATAAGCTGGTTGGTTTGGAATTATAGCACCTGGCACGACATCAATTTGATGTTCAATTCCTCGAATAGGAGGTAAACCATATGGAATCTCCTCGAAAAAGATATTATCAAACTCCTGCAAAAGAGAAACAATAGAACTAGGCAAAGATGAGTCAAATTGGTTAGTGTTTAATGCATCTTTGTACAAAAGTACAATCATTGGCTTTTTTAAAACCATCACTCTTTTTATTTCACTCGCTCTTGTATAAAAATTTGTTTTTCTCTCAATGGCCGAATCAGCTCTCTTATATTTTCTCTTAATTTTTCTTGCCTTTCTCATTTTCTCTTTCTGATTTTCATTCGTTCTCTTTTTCTCACTCTCTTTTGTTTGCTTACTCTCTTTTTGTAACCTCACTTGATCTTCATAAACCTGCTTTGGTGTCAAAGGAACTAAAGTGATTGTCCTTTGATTGCTTACAAATGAATATTTGTTGGTGAAGCCATCATGCTTAACATGCCGATCGAATAGCCATGGTCGGCCTAGTAACAAGTGCCCAACTTGCATCGAAACTACATCACACAAAACTTCATCTTTATATTTTCCAATCCGGAAGGAAACTAACGCCTATTTGTTCACCCTCACTTCACCACTATCATTGAGCCATTGCAACTTGTAAGGCCGAGGATGTTTAATTGTTAGCAGCCCTAATTTCTCAACCATTGTAGTGCTAGCAACGTTAGTACAACTACCTCCATCAATAATCACACTGCATACCTTGAATCTAAATATCACACACTTTTTTTTCATGTTTTTTTTTTTCTAAACTGGAAATTTGTTCTTTTTTTTTTAATTTCATTTTTTTCACGTTTTTTTTAATCAAATCAAAAGATAAGCAAACCTGCAACTAGAAGGCTCTAATACCAACTGATATGATCCATGCCAAGAACTAAGAAATTGATGGATCAATAAGATTCCATAATCAATTATGGAAGGATTGATTGATAAGTCGAAGATGAACACCACGGAGATTCCGATAAGTTAAGAACTTCTAAAAGAACCAAAGAGAATTTTCTCTCACAAAGTATGAATCAAATCTGAATTGTCTTTATTCCCAAAAGCCAATAGCTATTTAAATACATGAGTATTCGTAACCAATTAGAAAAATGAGACTAAGGAATTCATAACCAATTAGAAAAAGGAAACTACGGAATAGGAAACAAACCTAAATTCAATTATGGTAACCTAAAATCCAAAAAAGGAAAGTACCTAACTTGGCATGCAAGCCTTGCAATTCAGTAATTAAATTAATTAGGAAATAATTTAAAAAAGGTAATAAGAAAAATTGTAGCCAGTCATTTTCCCTGATGAGCCAACCAAAACGAGTAAGTCTCTAATTTTTGGAAACTAAGATTTTGATTCACAATCTTGAGTTGCTAGATTATTCCAAAGCTTGAATTATGGAAACCTGTCCTTGTGGATCACGAATAGCATCATCCTTGGGCCCCAAAGATGTTTTTTAGCCGAAATGTGTTGAATCAGCCCATTGAGAGTTTCTTTGAACCTTGTAGCTCCAGCTCTTGTAACTGGACCAATTGGAACTTAAAGAGAATCCACATCCCATTTGTTAGTCGTGTCCTCATCATTAATGATGAGGACACAGCTAACAAATGACATCTTCCTATTCAAGTTTCAATTGGTCCAGTTACAAGGGCTTGAGCTAAAAGGTTCAAGGAAACTTTCAATGGGTTGATTCAACATATTTAGGCTAAGAACCATCTTTAGGGGTCCAAGGATGATGCTATACGTGATCCACAAGGATGAGTTTCCATGATCCAAGGTCTGAAATAATCTAGCAACTCAAGATTGTGAATTAAAACTTAGTTTCCAAAAATTGGAGACTTACTCTTTTTTGGGAAGTCTAGGAAAGGAAAATGACTGGCTGCAATTTTTCTTATTACCTTTTTTTAATTGTTTCCCTATTAATTTAATTATTGAATTGTAAGGCTTACATGCCAAGTTAGGTACTTTCCTTATTTGGATTTTAGGTTACCAAAATTCTATTTAGGTTTATTTCCTATTTCTTAGTTTCATTTTTCTAATTGGTTATGAATTCTCATGTATTTAAATAGCCATTGGCGTTTTGGAATAAGACAATTCAGATTTGATTCATACTTTTGGAGAGAAAATTCTCTTTGGTTCTTTTAGAACTTTTGAACTTATCAGAGTTTTCGTGGCGTTCATCTTCGACTTATCAATTAATCCTTCCATAATTGATTGCAGTGTCTTCATTATACCAAGATTCTTGCTTCAACATAGGCAACGGGTCATGGTCTCAGTCTTCATTATGCCAAGGTTCTTGCTTCAATATAAGCAACAGGTTACGGTTTCGTATAAATCTGCTTCTAGATGATCTTGGAAGTCTTCTTGATCCATCAATTTTTGAGTTCTTTGCGTGGATCATATCAGTTGGTATCAGAGCCTTCTAGTTGCAGGTTTGCTTAATTTTTTTTGTTTTGATTGATTAAAAAAAACTTGACAAAAAACAAAATTAAAAAAAAAAAGAACGAATTTCCAGTTTGGAAAAAAAAACATGAAAAAAAATGTATAATATTTAGATTCAATCATTTCAATTCTTGTTTCAATTTCTCATCTTTGTTTCCTTGTATTCAAGCCTTTAAATCCGAATTTCTTTGTGAGTTGTTGGTGAATTGTTGCTGGAAACTTTATACTTGTTTGGTTAGTTTGATAAGAACGTATAGAGGATTATTACGAGTGGAAAAAGGCAAGAGTGGTGAGCATATAAGAGGGTAAAAGCCAATCTGATTTTGTGTAAAAACACGAGTGAAATTAAGTGACTCATTCTTTGAGTGAAACACGTGAGGGAGTGTGTGAGGTCCTTTTGTTTTTTTTTCTAACCTTGTTTTTACAGCAAGCATGTCAGACAACAAGAACAAAAATAATTCTGAAGATACGTCATGAGGGGGTGATCTGAAGTTGCTCATGGAGGCTTTAATGGGTGAGATGAGTAGAGTATTGAGAATAGAGATGGAGCAGGTTCATGAATGGATAGATCAGTTAGAGAATACACGTGTGGAGCAGCAACAAAACACTCCTAATATGCATAGGAGGGAGAGAGTTCAACCTAGGGGAGAGAGAGTTGAAGATGAGGAATACCCTGCCCAAAGAGAATTATTGGTTGCAATGAGAGCTCTAAGTGTGCAAATCAAAGAAGATGGCGAAGTACAGCGAGAAAACATCTTTCATACTAGATGCCACGTGCAAAACAAGGTATGTAGTGTGATTATTGATGGAGGTAGTTGTACTAACATTGCCAGCACTACAATAGTTGAGAAATTAGGGCTGCCAACAATTAAACATCCTCGGCCTTACAAGTTGCAATGGATCAATAATAGTGGTGAAGTGAGGGTGAACAAATAGGTGTTAGTTTCCTTCCATATTGGAAAATACGAAGATGAAGTTTTGTGTGATGTAGTTCCGATGCAAGCTGGAAACTTGTTACTAGGCCGGCTATGGCAATTCGATCGGAATGTTAAGCATGATGGCTTCACCAACAGATGTTCGTTTGTAAGAAATCAAAAAACAATCACTCTAGTTCCTTTGACACTAAAGCAGGTTTATGAAGATCAAGTGAGGTTACAAAAAGAGAGTGAGCAAACAAAAGAGGGTGAGAAAAAGAGAAAGAATGAAAATCATAAAGAGAAAATGAGAGAGGCCAAAAAAATTGAGAGATAAAATAAGAGAGCTGATTCAGCCATTGAGAGAAAAACAAATTTCTATGCAAGAACGAGTGAAATAAAAAGAGCGATGGTTTTAAATCAGCCAATGATTGTACTTTTGTACAAGAAGCATTAAACACTAACCAATTTGATTCATCTTTGCCTAGTTCTATTGTTTCTCTTTTACAAGAGTTTGATGATATCTTTTCCGAGAAGATTCTACATGGCTTACCTCCTATTTGAGGAATTGAACATCAAATTGATTTCGTTCCCGGTGCTACAATTCCAAACCGACCAGTCTATCGAAGAAATCCCGAGGAGACAAAGGAGCTATAAAGACAGGTTAGTGAATTGATGGAAATGGGGTACGTAAGAGAAAGCATGAGTCCGTGCATTGTTCCGATGATTTTGGTTCCTAAAAAGGATGGGACGTGGAGAATGTACGTTGATTATCGAGCAGTCAACAATATCACGGTAAAGTATCGACATCCTATTCCTCGCTTAGATGATATGCTAAATGAGCTGCATGGTGCTTATGTATTTTCTAAAATTGATTTAAAAGGTGGATATCATCAAATAAGAATGAAAGAGAGTGATGAATGGAAAACTGCTTTTAAAATGAAATATGGTTTATATGAGTGGTTAGTTATGCCATTTGGACTAACAAATGCACCAAGTACCTTCATGAGATTAATGAACCATGTTTTGTGAGTTTTTATAGGCAGATTCCTTGTTGTTGTTTTTTTGATGATATTCTCATTTATAGCACAAATTTAGATGATCATGTTGTGCATTGAAAATTAGTTTTGGATGTGCTTAGAAAAGAGAAGTTGTTTGCTAACTTGAACAAGTGCACTTTTTGCACCGATAAGCTTGTGTTTCTTGGTTTTGTTGTGAGTGCACAAGGAATACAGGTTGATTAAGAGATGATCCGTGCGATTAAAGATTGGCCAAGTCCAATGAGTGTAGGTCAAGTTTGTAGTTTTCATGGACTTGCTAGTTGTTACAAGAGGTTCATGAAAGACTTTAGCAGTATTGCCGCACCACTTACCGAAGTCATCAAGAAGAACGTTGGATTCACATGGGGAGATGAGCAAGAGAAGGCATTCCAATTGATCAAAGGTCACCAAAAGTTGATTTTTCAACCCGGATATTGAGTTTGGTTACAAATGAGGAAAGAAAGATTTCCAGCACAAAGGCGTTCAAAGTTACTTCCTAAAAGAGATGGGCCTTTTTCTGTCCTTGAGCACATCAATGACAATGCATACAAATTAGGTTTGCCAAGTGAGTACAATGTTAGTGCCACTTTCAATGTTTCTGATATAAGACCTTTTGATGTAGGTGATGATTTGAGGACAAATCCTTTTCAAGAGAAGGGGAATGATGAGGACACGACTAACAAATGACATCTTCCTAGTCAAGTTCCAATTGGTCCAGTTACAAGGGCTCGAGCTAAAAGGTTCAAGGAAACTCTCAATGGGCTGATTCAACATATTTAGGCTAAGAACTATCTTTGGGGGCCCAAGGATGATGCTATACGTGATCCACAAGGATGAGTTTCCATGATCCAAGGTCTGGAATAATCTAGTAACTCAAGATTGTGAATTAAAACTTAGTTTCCCAAAATTGGAGACTTACTCGTTTTTGGGAAGTCTGGGAAAGGAAAATGACTGGCTGCAATTTTTCTTATTACATTTTCTTAGTTATTTCATTATTAATTTAATTGCTGAATTGTAAGGCTTGCATGCCAAGTTAGGTACTTTGCTTATTTGGATTTTAGGTTACCAGAATTCTATTTAGGTTTATTTCCTATTTCTTAGTTTCCTTTTTCTAATTGGTTACAAATTCTTATGTATTTAAATAGCCATTGAATTTTTGGACTAAGACAATTCAGATTTGATTTATACTTTTTGAGAGAAAATTCTCTTTGGTTCTTTTAGAACATCTGAACTTATCGGAGTTTTCGTGGCATTCATCTTCGACTTATCAATCAATCATTCCATAATTGATTAGGGCGTCTTCATTATACCAAGGTTCTTTCTTCAACATAGGCAATGGGTCGCGGTCTCAGTCTTCATTATACCAAGGTTCTTGCTTCAATATAAACAAGGGGTCGCGATCTCACATAAATCTGCTTCTAGACGATCTTGGAAGTCTTCTTAATCCACCAATTCTTAGTTCTTGGTGTGGATCATATCAGTTGGTATCAGAGCCTTCTAGTTGCAGGTTTGCTTAATCTTTTGTTTTGATTCATTAAAAAAACATGAAAGAAAAAATGGAATTAAAAAAAAAAAGGACAAATTTCCAGTTTAGACAAAAAAACGTGAAAAAAAAAGTGTGTGATATTTAGATACAATCCTTTCAATTCTTGTTTCAATTTCTCATCTTTGTTTCCTTATATTTTAGCCTTTAAATCCGAATTTCTTTGTGAGTTATTGGTGAACTATTGCTGGAAACTTTGATACTTGTTCGGTTAGTTTGATAAGAACTTATAGAGGATTATTACGAGTGGAAAAAGGCAAGAGTGGTGAGCACATAAAGGGGTAAAAGCCAATATGATTTTTGTGTAAAAACACGAGTGAAATTGAGTGATTCATTCTTTGAGTGAAACACATGAGGGAGTGTGTGAGGTCCTTTTGTTTTTTTCTTTCTAACTTTGTTTTTGCAGCAAACATATCAGACAACAAGAATAAAAATAATTTTGGAGATACATCGGGAGAGGGTGATCCGAAGTTGCTCATGGAGGCTTTAATGGGTGAGATAAGGAGAGTATTGAGAACGGAGATGGAACAGGTTCATGATTGGATAGATCGGGTAGAGAATGCACATGTGGGGCAGCAACAAAATGCTCCTAATATATGTAGGAGGGAGAGAGTTCAACCTAGGGGAGATAGAGTTGAAGATGAGGGATATGCTGCCTAAGGAGAATTGTTGGTTGCAATGAGAGCTCTAAGTGTGCAAATCAAATAAAATGACGAAGTACAATGAGAAAACATCTTTCATACTAGATGCCACGTGCAAAACAAGGTATGTAGTGTGATTATTGATGGAGGTAGTTGTACTAACGTTGCTAGCACTACAATTGTTGAGAAATTAAGGCTGCCAACAATTAAACATCCTCGGCCTTACAAGTTGCAATAGCTTAATGAGGACACAGCTAACAAATGGAATCTTCCTATTCAAGTTCCAATTGGTCCAGTTACAAGGGCTAAAGCTAAAAGGTTCAAGGAAACTCTCAATGGGCTTATTCAACACATTTGGGCTAAGAACCATCTTTAGAGGACTAAGGATGATGCTATACGTGATCCACAAGAATGGGCTTCCATAATTCAAGCTTTGGAATAATCTAGCGACTTAAGATTGTGAATTAAAATCTTAGTTTCCAAAAATTGGAGACTTACTCGTTTTTGTTGGCTCATCAAGGAAAATGGTTTGCTGCAATTTTTCTTTTTACCTTTTCTTAAATGTTTCCTTATTAGTTTAATTGTTGATTTGTAAGGCTCGCATGCCAAGTTAGGTACTTTCCTTATTTGGATTTTAGATTACCAGAATTCTATTTAGGTTTATTTCCTATTTCTTAGTTTCCTATTCCTACTAGAATTCTATTTAGGTTTATTTCCTATTTTTTAGTTTCCTTTTTATAATTGGTTACGAATTCTCATGTATTTAAATAGCCATTGGCCTTTTGGAATAAGACAATTCAGATTTGATTCATACTTTGTGAGAGAAAATTCTCTTTGGTTCTTTTAGAAATTCTGAACTTATCGGAGTCTCCGTGGCATTCATCTTCGACTTATCAATCAATCCTTCCATAATTGATTGTGGCATCTTCATTATACCAAGGTTCTTACTTCAATATAAGCAGCAGGTCGCGGTCTCAGTCTTCATTATACTAAGGTTCTTGCTTCAATATAAACAACGGGTCGCGGTATCACATAAGTCTGCTTCTAGACGATCTTGGAAGTCTTCTTGATCCATCAATTTCTTAGTTCTTGGCGTGGATCATATCACCTTCTCTGCCTCAAATTCAATTCTCTCTGGGTAGATAAATGCGTCAAACTTTTATGATCAATAAAAATTTCACAAGTGGTTCCATACAGATGATGTCTCCAAATCTTCAAAGAAAAAATTATGGCAGCTAATTCTAAATCATGGGTCGGGTAATTTCTCTCATGGTTCTTCAATTGCCTAGAAGCATAGGTTACAACTCTCCCATGTTGCATCAACACAAATCCCAACCCCTGATGCGATGCATCACTATATACCACAAATCCTTCATTACTAGAAGGAAGCACTAATACTTGAGTAGTAGTCAATTTCTCGTTCAACAGCTGGAAACTCTTCTCATATTCTTCTTAGATCGTAAACTTCACTTCCTTTTTAGTCAATCTGGTCAATGTTCCAACAATAACAAAAAAATTCTGGATAAATCTCCTATAATAACCAACCAACCCCAAAAAGCTTCTAATTTCTGTCACACTAGTTGCTCTTTCCCAATTCAACACTGCCTCCACTTTCTGTGGGTCAACTGCTATACCATCATTCAACCAAAACTCATACTTAGAAAACTTCATATACAATTTCTCTCTCCTTAAAATTTCCAACACTATCTCTAAATGTTGTACATGCTCATCTCCATTCTTGGAATATACTATAATATCATCAATAAATAAAATCATAAATCTATCCAAGAATAGTTTAAACATCCGATTCATTAGATCCATAAATATTGCTGGAGCATTAGTCAACACAAATGGCATCACAAGGAACTCATAATGGCCATAATGTGTCTTAAAAGTAGTTTTAGGCACTTCTCTCTCTTTTATCCTCAACTGATGATAATCCGATCTTAGGTCTATCATAGAAAACACCCTAGCCCCTTGTAATTGCTCAAATAAATCATCTATCTTGAGCAAAGAATATTTATTCTTGATGGTGATCTTATTCACCTATCTATAATCAATACACAACCTCAACGTTTCATCTTTCTTCTACACAAACAACACAGGGGCTCTCCAAGGCAACATACTCGGTTGAATAAATTGTTTATCTAACAACTTCTGAAGTTGAACTTTCAATTCTCTCAACTCAGCTGGTTCCATTCTGTAAGGTGCTATAGATACGGGTGATGATCCCGGAATCACCTCAATAGAAAACTCAATCTCCTTACTAGGAGGCAAACCAGACAAGTCCTCAGGGAACACATCAGAAAAAATTTGCACTGTTGAGAAAATCACCACAAGAAATCCCAGGTTGTAATCTTTCCCAAACACCAAAATCCAAAATGATTTGTACAAAATGGAAACAAGAATCAAGGCATAAAAGAGAACACAAGCAATTGTTATCGAGGTTCGGCAATGTGCCTACTGATGAGTCTTAAATATTGCATATTTTAGACCCTTAACTTACATTTGTTATGCTCTTAGTTGGTAGTATTTTACTTCATTTTACGTTTTTCTTGTGTTTTGTGTGTTTTTACAGCTTTGTGGAGAAAATGAAGCATTTCAGGGGATTTGAAGCTTCTGGAGACATTGCGATCGATAGCACGAGATATGCGATCGAACGCACATGCGCTCGAGCGCACCTGCTTATGATCGAGCGCAAGGTCATCAATCCCACATCGAAATATTTGAAGTTCAGTGCATGCGCGATCGAGCGCACCAGACACGCGATCAAGCGCATCTACGATCGAGCGCACCAGACACGTGATCAAGCGCATCTACGATCGAGCGCACCAGACACGCGATCGAGCGCATCTGCAATCGATCGCAACATACTGCGATCAAGCGCACTCGGGCCAGTATCCCACATCGTTTTTGCAAGCCACATTAGTCCGGGTCTTCCCCTACATAAACACCACCTGACTTCATAATTCAATGTACAATTCCTGAGCCACTTTGGTGTTTACCGGTGGACGTCCGCTAGCATTCTGGTGGATCTCGAAGGCATTGCTACCACGAGGGGAAGCGCCGCCCGGCAGCGAGTGGAATTTCTCCCATGTAAAGTTGTTTATTTATTTCTTTATATTCAGTTGTTTTAGTTTAAATGTTTAGCACTTGTTATTATAGTTTTATAATTATGAGTGGCTAGACTCTTCAGCTAAGGTTGAAGATGAAGCCCTGCCGTTGTTTGGCCTAGTAGTTCAGATTTGCTTGTACAAATCTGACAATTTTTAGTATAAATATTCTGTCAATTATTTGAGTTAATCTTATAATTGATTGAGTTTAAATTGTCTGTTGGATTTTCTTTGTGTTTCATCTGATGGATACATTGAATGCTTTTCGATTAAATTGGATTCCCTTTGTGATTTGTTGAGAGCGGATACATCGGGTGCTTTTGGTTTAGTTGGGATATTCTTTGTTTTTTGTCTTATAGTTGGATTCATTGAATGTTTTGATAGGCTATATTTTTAGAACATATATGCTTAACTTCGGTGGGGTGGATTCGGAAACCTTAGTGCTTTTTATTATTAGTTTTAAAATCAATTTAATTTAGTTTTAATTTATTTTACAAATTATCATTCAAAATTCGGAACTAGGTTAAGATAGAGTTAGTTTAGATTAAAAATTATATTTTCACAACGCAATTCCCTGTGGATTCGACCTCGCACTTGCACAACGCTATACTGTAAATGACTCGTGCGCTTGCGAGTAAATTAAAACTCACAACAAGTTTTTGGCGCCGTTGCCGGGGAGTTGTTTGGTTTGTGAAATTTTTTTGTCTTAATTGATTTTATTTTTCTACTAGTTAATTTAATTTAAAAAAAAAAAATTTTGTTTGCTTTATTCTGTTGCTTCTGCTGGTTAGTATCTCATTATTTTTCTATTAGTGTATGCTTGGTCGGAGATCCTTGAACTTAGATTTGACACATTTAGATCCCGATTTAGGAAGAACTCTTAGGAGGCAGAAAAAAGCACTAGTTGAGAGAGAGACTGTTGAGATGGGAGAAAATTTTAATCATCCTAAACATGTAGAGCAACCTAGAGCTTGGAACGTGGACTCCACTACATCCCTTAGGGATTTGTTCGCACCCGTTGTGACTAACTCATCTTCCTGCATAGTGTTGCCACCAACCAATGCCACACACTTTAATTTAAAGCCACATGTTATCTAACTCCTACCCTCATTCCATGGATTAGATCTTGAAAATCCTTATAGTCATGTGAAGAAGTTCAAAGACATTTGTGCTACATTCAAATTCCAGAACTTCTCTGAGGAGTCAGTCCATCTTCGACTCTTCTCTTTCTCCCTTCACGATAGAGCTAGGGCGTGGTTGGACTCCAACACGTCCGGGTCTATTACATCTTGGGAAAACCTGCTTAGCAAATTTTATCATAAGTTTTTCCCAATGTCTAGAGTGAATGAGTGCCGAAAGGAGATTAGCTCTTTCACTCAGGACGAGGATGAGAAGTTCTCTAAAAGCTGGGAGCGCTTTAAAGAGTTACTGATCAGATGCCCTCCACATGGATATGAGAAGTGGAGACTCGTTCAATTCTTCTACCAAGGGTTGACTCAACCCAACCGTAGCATGATCGAGTCTATGAATAGGGGGGCATTCTTGAGTCTGACAGGAGACGAAGCATATATGGCGTTGGACAAGTTGTCCGACAATTCACAGCAGTGGGATTTTTCAAGCTGTCGAGATAAGTCCATTCGTGCTCCTAAGAGGGGAGGCATCTATGAGGTCAGAGAGGATGTTGATTTGAGGATAAAGTTAGATGCCCTCACCAAGAAGATTGACGCTCTCACTGTGAGCCAATCCATCAATGCTGCCAACACATTCAATGTTGAAAGCTGTTCCATCTGTGCTAGTCCCATGCATCTAGCACAGAATTGCCCATCAATGCCGGTTTGTGCCGAGTATCCTATGGAACAAGTAAATGCTTTCAATGACTTTCGAAGGCAGTCAAATGGATCGTACTCCGAGACGTACAATCCAGGGTGGCGGAACCACCCAAATTTTTCATGGAGGCAGAACCAACCAATGAATCAGGGAGGATCCTCTCATCATGCTCAAAATCAATATCCTCCCGGATTTGCCCCACAAATTCCTAATCATGGTCGTTCTGCCCATCCAGCACCTTCACCTGCTTACCATGCACCCGCTCAAACACCAGCGCCAGTTTCACAGTTGCTAGAGGACACCCTTAAGGAATTCATGAAAGCGACTAGCCAAAATATGAGCGATGTGAGGAGTGCAACAATGGTAAACACCCAAGCAATTGCCAAGCTGGAGAGTCAAATAGGGCAAATTGCAAGTCACTTGGGTGAGAGAGAGAAAGGAAAGTTCCCCAGTCAGCCCGTGCAAAACCCAAAAGGACAATTTATGGTTGAGAGTTCATCAACTCCTACGCACGGGGAGGAACAAGTACAGTCGATTGTTACACTGAGGTCTGGGAGACAAGTGGACAATCAAGTGGAAGAGAGCCCTACTATGCAGCAAGGGCAAGGGAGTGGCAACACAGAGAAGAGAGATGCTGAGCCATCTACAGCCACACCTATTGAGAAAGACCCTCCTAGGTCGTTTGTACCTAGAGCGCCCTACCCCGAGAGATTACAGGCGCCCAAGAAAGGAGGGAAGTATGAGGAAATTCTGGAGGTATTCAAACAAGTCCAAATCAATATCCCATTTTTGGATGCCATCCATCAAGTGCCATCATATGCCAAGTTTTTAAAGGACTTGGTCACTATCAAGAGGAGGACGAATGTCCCAAAGAAGGCATTTTTGACCGAGCAAGTCAGTTCAATCCTTCAGTGCAAGCTACCCATCAAGTATAAGGACCCGAGGTGTCCTACCATCTCTTGCACGATAGGAGTCAGCCACATTGAGAGGGCCCTTTTGGATCTAGGGGCGAGTGTGAATCTTCTACCCTACTCAGTCTATGTGCAGTTGGGGTTAGGAGAATTGAAGCCCACATCCACGACGCTTCAATTGGCTGACAGGTTAGTGAAAAGACCACGGGGGATAGTTGAGGACGTTTTAATAAAAGTGGATAAGTTCTATTTTCCCGTGGATTTTATTGTGCTTGACACAGAGCCAGTTCAGAATGTAGGGATTCAAATACCGGTGATTCTAGGGCGACCATTCTTAGCCACAGCTAACGCCCTAATCAATTGTAGGACAGAGGTGATGAAGATCTCCTTCGGAAATATGACAGTGGAGTTGAACATTTTTGATATCACTAGGCAACCACTGGAATATGATGAAATGAGAGATGTGTGCTTGATAGAGGAGATTCTTGAGGATACTGTGGATGAATCAAGCATTGAGGATCCCATGGAGGCATGCTTTGCTCACTTTGGAGAGGACTTGGGTTTAGATAAGTTACTCGAGGAAGTAAATGCCATTTTGGAGTCTGATCCTCAAGAAAGCAAGGAGGATGAGGAGAAGGTGTCACCAGAACCTCAAAAGAAGGAACTTAAGCCTTTACAGGATAATCTTAAGTATAAGTTCCTGGGTCCAGCATACTGTTTGCCTATGATAATAGCTTCAGATTTGGGAGAGGCTCAAGAGGAGAAATTATTAGATGTTTTAAGAGAGCACAAGGAAGCTATCGGCTGGACCATTGAGGATATTAAGGGAATCAGCCCCTCTGTGGTGATGCACAGGATACATGTGGAGGAAGATGCTAAGCTATCGAGGGAGCCGCAAAGAAGGCTCAACCCTGCTATGCAAGAGGTTGTGAGGGCAGAGGTTATTAAGCTGTTAGATGCAGGGATCATTTATTCCATCTCTGATAGCAAGTGGGTGAGCCCCATTCATGTCGTGCCCAAGCGAGCTGGGTTAACGGTAGTAAAGAATAAGGACGAAGAGTTGGTGCCAACTCGTGCGCAGTCTGGGTGGAGAGTGTGTATAGACTACCGTAAGCTGAACACTGCCACAAGGAAGGATCACTTTCCACTTCCATTTATTGATCAGATGGTGGAGTGTTTGGCTGGGCACGAGTATTATTGCTTTTTGGATGGTTATTCTGGATATAACCAGGTCCTCGTGGACCCCGAAGATCAGGAGAATACGACGTTTACTTGTCCTTTTGGGACCTTTGCCTACCGTCGCATGCCCTTTGGGTTATGCAATGCACCTGCCACTTTTCAGCGGTGCATGGTCAGTATATTCTCTGACATGGTAGAGCGGTTCTTGGAGATTTTCATGGTCGACTTCTTCATCTTCGGTTCAACATTTGAGGAGTGCCTGCACTGTCTCTCTTTGGTTTTGGTACGGTGCAAGGAGAAGAACCTGGTGCTTAATTGGGAGAAGTGCCATTTTATGGTCAAGCAAGGAATTGTACTGGGGCATATCATATCTCATCGAGGGATTGAGGTCGACAAAGCGAAGGTGGATTTGATTTCCAGCCTTCCACCCCCACGTACGGTGAAAGAGGTTCGATCTTTTCTAGGCCATGCAGGTTTCTATAGGCGATTTATCCATAATTTCAGCAAGATCGCCAGGCCCTTGTGCAAGTTGTTGCAAAAAGATGCCCAATTTCTATTTGATGAGGATTGTAAGAAAGCATTTGGGGATCTGAAGGAAATTCTGACGTCCACACCCATTATTCAGCCACCTAACTGGGGTATGCCTTTTGAGATTATGTGTGACGCATCAGACTATGCTGTTGGAGTTGTTTTGGGGCAGCGTGTTGATAGACTTCCCCATGCTATCTATTACGCAAGTCGAACTCTAAACGACGCACAACTCAATTATTCTACCACTGAGAAGGAGTTGCTTGCAGTCGTTTTTGCACTAGACAAGTTCAGATCCTACTTGTTAGGATCTAAAGTCATTATCTACTCGGACCATGCTGCATTGAAGTATCTTTTCTCTAAAAAAGATGCTAAATCTTGTCTTATCCGATTGATCTTGCTACTTCAAGAGTTCGACATTGAGATTCGGGATAAGAAAGGTTCGGAAAATGTGGTGGCGGATCATTTGTCTAGATTGATTGTGGAATTCAGTGAGGCTACCACTCCCATTTCTGAGACCTTTCCTGATGAGCAATTGATGCACATTGCTCACAGTCCCGCACCATGGTTTGCTGACATAGTGAACTATCTTGTCACCGGACACATGCCCTTGTATTGGGGGAGGAAAGATAAATCAAAATTTTTGGCCATGGTAAAACACTTTTCCTGGGACGATCCTTACCTGTTCAAGTATTGTCCTGATCAGATCATTAGACGGTGTATTCCTGAGCATGACCAATCTGATGTCATCGCCTTTTGTCATGATCATGCATGTGGAGGCCATTTTAGTGCTAAAAAGACCGCTGCAAAGATTTTGCAGTGTGGATTTTATTGGCCTACCCTGTTCCGGGACTCTCACACCTACTGTATATCTTGTGAGCGTTGCCAAAAGCTAGGGAGTCTTTCTAGGAGAAATATGATGCCCCTCAACCTTATTCTGATTGTTGAGATTTTTGATGTGTGGGGCATTGATTTCATGGGACCATTCCCAAACTCCTTTGGCTACCTATACATTCTAGTTGCTGTGGACTATCTGTCCAAGTGGGTGGAGGCTGTTGCGTGCAAGACCAATGACCACAGAGTTGTGGTCCAGTTCTTGAAAGACACTATTTTTGCTCGTTTTGGTACGCCTCGAGTAATCATAAGTGATGGAGGTAAGCACTTTTGCAACAAGATCTTTGAGCAGTTGATGAAGAAATATTGTATCACGCACAAAGTTGCCACCCCATTTCACCCACAGACGAGTGGTCAAGTAGAAATTTCAAATCGCGAGATCAAACATATTTTGGAAAAGACTGTGAACCCTATTAGAAAGGATTGGTCTCTGCGATTGACGGATGCACTGTGGGCATATCGGACAGCCTTCAAGACGCCAATTGGCATGTCTCTCTATCGCATTGTATACGGAAAGGCATGTCACCTTCCGGTTGAATTAGAGCATCGTGCGTATTGGGCTGTCAAGCAACTAAATTTTAATCTTTCCAAGGCTGGCTCACAACGAAAGCTCCAACTCAATGAATTGGAGGAGCTGCAGAATGATGCATATGAGTGTGCCCGATCATACAAAGCACAAATGAAGAAGACTCATGACCAAAATATTTTGAGACGAGCTTTTGAGCCGGGTCAGAGAGTTCTTCTTTATAATTCGTGCTTGCATCTTTTTCCAGGCAAGCTCAAATCCCGATAGTCAGACCCATTCATTATTCGATCGGTTTTTCCTCATGGGGCCATCGAGATTGAGGATCCTAAGAATGGTAATACTTTCAAGGTAAATGGACAGAGGCTAAAACCATTCTTAGAGTTGAGGAGTCCGGACATTGAGACGATACTGTTGGAGGATCCTAGTTACTCAGATTGAGTGTAGTATTCTAGGGAGAGTCTGGCTGAAGACGTAAAACTTAGCGCTCATGGGAGGCACCTCACAGCTTATCTTTTCTTTTGTTTATTTATTATTTCGCATTTTTATGTTTAATGTTTGTTTCCAGTATTTTTTGTTTTTCAGTTTTTATTTTTCAGGGACAAAGCGTACTTCAGTTCAAGTTTGGGGGTATGCTATGAGCCATACTAGTCCAGATAGTTCTCCATATCTCAGATCAGCTCTTTCCATATTAGTCACACATTGGGGTCAATGTGTAATTTAAGTTTGGGGGTATGGGAGACACATCACACACTTTGTCCTAATTTGTTGTCTTTTCGTCATAGAGATAAATGCATGCTCATGTTATCGTGAAATTTTCGTTGATCTAAACATTTTTTGTGATGTGATGTCATTGGTGAGCTTAACATTTTGAACACATGATCGGGTGATAAATTTTTAAAATTTAGTTACTTACTTTAGGCATTTTGAGAATTCACGTGTTTGATCTGATCTAGCACGAGCACATTAGCACAAATTATGTGAGGTATGACACGTGATTTTAATGTGTATTTTTTCTTATCTTAACTGAAACTGGATGACTTGTTGGATGAACTCTTGGGCATAGAAAAAAAAATATTATTATCAATAAACTTTTCGCTGAGTAACTGGACCTCTTGTCTCAGTAAGCAGTGAGTGTTCACGTCAAAAGGTGGAATTTTGCTTGGTAATATTAAGGTCGGTTTAATTTCGTAGCCTTTTTGACTCGAGTTAGTAAGTCCTTAGGGGTGTCTTTACACCTAATGCCCTAAAACCACCTGGTTTGGGAGTCATTGACTTAACACTCGCTACATGGGTCAATTAGAAAGCTTAAGGGAACTAAACATAGCCGTGCCTTAATAATAATATAAAAAAAAGAGAATAAAATAAAAACTATGCCTTTTCGTTCATTTTTGATGGGAAATTCGGTGAATCTTGAGACATAGAGACCTTACACATTAGAGTTACTTAGAAGCTTCATTTTTATGTACTAATTCACCTTACACTGATTCAAGCTTGTGATGCCTTATCCTGCCTTTTGTAAGTAACTAGATTTTAACATTTCTATTCATTGCGAAGATGGGTTTACCTTTTTAAGCTTGCTTATGAATGAATATCATGGTGATGTGTGCTCCTTAAATTTTTGGATACCATGAGTGATGACTTTATCTTTATGTTCTTTGTTTTTCATTGAGTCTTTTATTTTGTTTTGCTAAGGGACTAGAAAAAATATATGTTTGGGGGTATTTGATGAGTCTTAAATATTGCATATTTTAGACCCTTAACTTACATTTGTTATGCTCTTAGTTAGTAGTATTTTACTTCATTTTCGTTTTTCTTGTGTTTTGTGTGTTTTTACAGCTTTGTGGAGAAAATGAAGCATTTCAGGGGATTTGAAGCTTCTGGAGACATTGCGATCGATCGCACGAGATATGCGATCGAGCGCACATGCGCTCGACCGCACCTACCTATGATCGAGCGCAAGGTCATCAATCCCACATTGAAATATTTGAAGTTCAGTGCATGCGCGATCGAGCGCACCAGACACGCGATCGAGTGCATCTGCGATCGATCGCAACATACTGCGATCGAGCGCACTCGGGCCAGTATCCCACATCGTTTTTGCAAGCCACATTAGTCTGGGTCTACCCCTATATAAACACCACCTGACTTCATAATTCAATGTACAATTCCTGAGCCACTTTGGTGTTTACCGGTGGACGTCCGCTAGCATTCTGGTGGATCCCGAAGGCATTGCTACCACGAGGGGAAGCGCCGCCCGGCAGCGAGTGGAATTTCTCCCATGTAAAGTTGTTTATTTATTTCTTTATATTCAGTTGTTTTAGTTTAAATGTTTAGCACTTGTTATTATAGTTTTATAATTATGAGTGGCTAGACTCTTCAGCTAAGGTTGAAGATGAAGCCCCGCTGTTGTTTGGCGTAGTAGTTCAGATTTGCTTGTACAAATCTGACAATTTTTAGTATAAATGTTCTGTCAATTATTTGAATTAATCTTATAATTGATTGACTTTAAATTGTCTGTTGGATTTTCTTTGTGTTTCATCTGATGGATACATTGAATGCTTTTCGATTAAATTGGATTCCCTTTGTGATTTGTTGAGAGCGGATACATCGGGTGCTTTTGGTTTAGTTGGGATATTCTTTGTTTTTTGTCTTATAGTTGGATTCATTGAATGTTTTGATAGGCTATATTTTTAGAACATATATGCTTAACTTCGGTGGGGTGGATTCGGAAACCTTAGTCCTTTTTATTATTAGTTTTAAAATCAATTTAATTTAGTTTTAATTTATTTTACAAATTATCATTCAAAATTCGGAACTAGGTTAAGATAGAGTTAGTTTAGATTAAAAATTATATTTTCACAACGCAATTCCCTGTGGATTCGACCTCTCACTTGCACAACGCTATACTGCAAACGACTCGTGCGCTTGCGAGTAAATTAAAACTCACAACACCTACGTCCCCGTGATCTCTTCCGAGCTCTCTGCACTAAATCAATGGAGTTCTTACAATTACAGCAACACCTCTTCAAGAACCTTTTTGTTCTTGAAGAATGACAGAAGAGAAAAAGAAAGTGATAAGAACTATGTGTTTCCCTGGAATTTTCCCTAAGAAAATTCCAATTACAAAACCCTTGAATCCCCAATCTATACTACTCTCTCTCCAAACAACCAGCCTCCCTTAAATGAGTCTCTCTTGTGTTTTTGTATCTTTGCACTCTCACACTTGTTGTTATGTCTTGATCTACTTTGATTGCTCCTAGATAACCCTTTATATAGGGCAATGACCACCTCATCCAATCTTTGAGATCAATCTCAACCCTTAGATCTTAAGAACAAAAGACTCATGGCTCTCTAAGAGTCTAAGTGAACCTGTGTGTTTTAACCAAGGAAACCACGCACTAGCTGAAAGGTCTGAATCATGAATCAGGTCTGCCTTGTGTTACAGCTCAGAACAGGGTAGGCCGCGATGCCTAACTCTCCTGGTCTTCATCCTTTCTAGCCGCCGTGGCGTAGGGGAGGCTGTGCCATGGCGCACACCTGAGGGCTGAACTTCTGGACTTGCTGGAGGCCACTGTGCCCAAGGCTGGGCCGCGGCACACACCAGGACCTGATGCTGAAGTCTTTAATTGTTTAATTCTTTGACAAATTCCTAACAATCTCTACCTTTGTCTAAGCAATTAAACCTGAACCCATTGTGTAGAGAACTTAGGATCCAAACTCAACTTGAGTCACCATATCAACCGACTTTAATCCTAGGAAGTCCAAGGAAATGATTGAACTTTCTTAGAGGTAGAACTTTTGTACCTAAATCTGCAGGATTTTCTTCTGTGACCACTTTGTCCATATGAATGCATCCTTCCATAACATTTTCCCGAATAAAATTATCTCGAACATCCATATGCTTTGTCCTCTCATGGAACACCGGATTCTTACACAAATGGAACGTACTTTGGCAATCCGAATACACCACCACTTGCTCTTTAAGAACCTTCAACTCTTCCAACAACCCTTTGCACCACATAGCCTCCTTTATAACTTTCGTAGCTACTATGTACTCAACATCGGTTGTTGAGAGTGCTACCACCGGCTACAACTGAGCCTTCTAACTTATACAACATCCGTTTAAGTTAAAGAAGTAGGAGGTAATCGATGTTCTTTTATCCCAGTCTGCTCCATAGTCCGAATCCGTATATCCTTCAAGATAAATGAACTTACCCCTCTTCTCGTAAACAAGCCTCACATCTGAGCTTCCTTTCAAGTACCTTAGCAACCACTTCATCCCAAGCCAATGCTCATTTTTGGGATTACTCATAAACCTGCTGAGAACACTCATTGCATGAGAAATGTCGAGTCTAGTGCTTACCATCATGAACATGATAGATCCGACCGCACTAGAATAAGGGACTTTTTCCATTTTCTTCTTCTCCTTATCTGATCTCAGAAATTGATCGCTAGAGAACTTGAAATGACCAGCAAAGGGAACCTTCACTAGTTTGCTATCTTCCATAGAAAACTTAGATATCATCTTTTCTAGAAGTCTTAGAAATCTTCAATATGTTTCTCTCCCTTTCCCGAATTATACTCATCCCAAGGATCTTCTGTGTATGACCAAGATCCTTCATCTCAAACTCCGAACTGAGTTGAGACTTCAATTTTCCTATCCTCTCCATGTCGCTCCCAATTAACAGCATACCATCAGCATAGATGAGGATGATCACCATTTCCTTCACCTTGTGACCGTTGTAGTATAAGCACGAATCATAGTAGCTCCTCATGAAACCCAAGCTAGTTACAAAGGGATTGAACCTCTTATTCCGTTGCCGAGGTGATTGCTTCAGGCCATAGAGAGATTTCTTTAATTTACACACCAAATCCCCATGCCTTCCTTCCTTATAGCCTTCGGGTTGCCTCATGTAGATGGTCTCATCAAGCTCTTCATGCAAGAATGCTGTCTTCACATCATTTGCTTGATCTCCCAATTAAATTAGACCACCATTGCTAACACTATCCTTATCGTCTTGTATTTCACAACCGGTGAGAATATTTCGATGAAATTTATGCATTCTCTTTGTGTGAACCCTTCGCCACCAGCCTAGCTTTATACCGGACTTCATCCCCTAGAGTGTTCTCTTCTTTGATCTTGTAAATCCACAACTCTTTGTTTTTCTAGTTTGGGCACCAATTCCTAAGAGTTGTTCTTCCTCAAAGAATACATTTCCTCCTCCATAGCTAGCTTCTATCTTGACGAATCCTTACATCCCATGGCATCAATGTAAGTTTCCGGTTCACTCCTTCCTTCTGAATAAGGAGCTGCTACATTAGCATCTGCAAAACTATATCTCAAAGGTGGTCTGACTAGCCTCCTTTCCCGGTCCCTTGTGAGTTGATAATCATTTTGATTCCCTGCATCATCCCCTTCTAGTTTAGTCTCCTCTTGAGTGTCTTGAGCTTGGCCTTCATCAATGGGCTCTACCTAGTGCGAACCCTCTTGCCTTCCTTGCTCTACCTGAACAGAATTTTCCTTGATGCTATGCTCCACATAAACCGGGCTGGTTTGCCTACTTTCCACTACAGGGTTAATTTTCTCCAAATAGGGAAATAAATGCTCATTAAAAATGACATCGCTACTTGTTATGAGTTTAGTTCCTTTTAGTTCTAAGGACCACAACCTATACCCCTTAGCCTCTTCACCATATCCTAGGAATACACATTTCCTAGATCTTGTGCTAAGTTTATCATCCTTTTGATGTGCAAATGCAACACATCCAAAAGTCCTAAGGTTACTTAACTCAGGGGGTTTTCCAGTCAACATCTCATCGGGAGTCTTTAGGTCCACAGCCCTGGAGGGTGATCTATTAACCAAATATGCAGCAGTTGACACAACTTCCCCCCAAAAATATTTGGGTAATCCAGAGCCTATTATCATGCACCTAACCTTGTCTAGGAGGGTCCTATTCATCCTCTCAGCAACTCCATTTTGCTGAGACATTTTCACAACCATTCTATGTCTTAGAATGCCATTTAACTCACAGAATTTGTCAAATTCCTTATTAAAAAATTTTAAGCCATTATCGGTTCATAACACCTTAACTACCTTACATATTTATGTTTCTTCTAGCTTTCTCCACGCCACAAATTTATTCAAAGCATCTGATTTATTTTTAAGCAAATAAACCCGAACCTTTCTAGAATAATCATCAATTAAAGATAGAAAGTAAAAATTACCTCCCTGTGTTGGTGTTCTTGCTGGTCCCCAAAGATCAGCATGAATGTAGTTAAGAATCCCCTTTGACTTGTTCACTTCGGTGTTGAAGCTAACCCGATGTTGCTTCCCAAGAACACAACTCTAGTAGAAATCGAGTTTTTCTACCTTGTCACCATCAAATAACCCATCATTGCTGAGAACTTGCAGCCCCTTTTCGCTTATATGTCCCAAGTGATTGTGCCAAAGTACTGCCTTATCCATCTCAGCCATCAAGCTTTGTTGCGCATTTATTTACATAAATAAATAATCAAATAATCCCACTCGTTTTACTTACAAGTGCACAAGGTCAATAGTAGTATAGTGTGCGAATGCAAGATCATCTCCACAGGGATTGGTAGATTTTAGTTTTAGAATCAGTTTCTTAGTAAAAGAAGTTTGAAAAACAGTTGAGTGTGATTTAATAATAATAAAGACATAGGGCTTTGATATCCACCACTAATCATACTTTCCCAATGTTTAATGTATCAATGAACTAGCCTTATCATGTATACCTAATGGTCGCCAACCTAAGGGCATGGTATCTACTCCTTAAGCTATTGATTTCCCTAAGCAACGAGTTAGGCATGGTATCTACTCTAACTCTTTTCTTTCTTTAGGAATTCAACATGGTATCTACTGAGTTGTTCCTAAAGAAAGCATAAGGGCTGTGGAAATCGACAACCACATGAGACCTAGGGCATGGTATCTACTCCCAGTTTCCCATGTTAATTAACCCAAGAATCCAGTGTGGATATCTTTTGTTACTATTGTTAAACCTAGGACTCGGTCATCCAAATTGATCTAACCAACCAATCCATACCACATACATACGTTGGCCATACACAGACATATGAGGAATTTAAATAAACACAGGCATTAATAAAGTTAAGTAACATAATAAAGGCTATTGGCAAAGATAATCAATGAATAAATATATGGGAAAGCATAACTAAGGCTTCAATCGAGCCCTATAAAGAGTTAGTTACACATGCTGTCTGAGATAAACATCATATATAAACTAAACATAAAGGGAAGAATAAACCTGAGAGAAGAGGCGTCAATTCTCTCCCAAAGTTTACAACCCCAACCTAAGCAAAAGATATATGAAGAGATCTCCAAGAAGTGATGATTTGTGTGTGCTTTACTAGTGTATTTATAGGGCTTGAGTAATCCTAGCAAGCTCTGGAAACCATAATTTCCAAAAACGCAAAACCTACTCCATTTTTAAAACTGGTTCTGTTGTTTTACTGTTCACGTCCGTACATGTTCGCTCGATCGCATGCGTCTTGCACTCGATCGCAAGTGCTGCGCTCGATCTTTCTTGTGTGTGCACGATCGCGTGTGCGCTCGATCACATACAGCAGTGCGATCAATCGCACTTTGACCAGAAGCTGCTCCAGGATTTCCAGGTTTCTTCCTTTAGGTGCCAAAAGTGCTTCTTTTTCTCTAAGACCCTATAAAAACATGTGAAACACACAAATGAAGTAAAATAGACTAAATTAACATAACTAAGGACCTAACAGATATAAATAAGGGGGCTTAAATATGAATATTTAAGCACCTATCAGACCCCCAAACTTACATATTTCTAGTCCTTTAACAATACAAAACAAAAACTAAAATGAAAAATAACAACATACAGATAGATCCAATGTTCATACTGTTCACAAAAGTTTTAGGTCTTCACACAAAACTATGATGTGTATTCATAAGCAAGTTTAACAAATATAAACATATATTTGCAATGAATAAGAGTTTTGAACGCAAATCACTTTCATGAGGCAGTTTAAGATATCACAAGTTTGACTTTAGTGTGTGGTGAACTTGCACATAAAAGATTAGGTTCCAAATAATTCTAATGTGTAGTGTTTCGATGACTCAAGATTCACCAAATTTCTTATTAGAATCAACAAAAATGGCACAAATTTTCGTCTTTTCTTTTATTTGTGAGACTTCTGCCATGTTAGTTCCCTTAAGCTTTCTATTTGACTCATGTAACGAGTGTTTAGCCAATGACTCCTAAATCATATGGTTTTAGGGCATTAGGTGTAAATACACCTGTAAGGACTTACTAACTTGAGTCAAAAAGGCTACGAAACTAACTAGTCTCAATGCTACCAATCAGAATTTTCACCTTTTGACATGATACTCTCTGCTTACTGAGGCAAGAGAGCCAGTTACTCAGTGGAAAGTTTATTTTATTGATCATTAGGAGCATTTTTCTTTTTGAGCACTAACAATCTGTTTCTATTTTCTTATGCCAAAATGTTAATCTAATAGGTCATCTGGTTCACATTCAAGCAAAAGAAACATATGAATCAAAATTATATGTCATACCCCACACAACTATGTGCTAATGTGCTTGTGTTAGTTCAGGTCAAACTTGTGAATCCTTAAATGCCTAAAAGGAAGTGATCTAAGTTCAAAACTTAATTATTGGCCTATATGTTCAAGATGTTAAGCTCACTAATGAAATTAAATCATATCATTTGTTTAGATCACCCAAAATTTTATTAGAACAGAATGAACATGCATTTATCTCTAAAAACAAAAAAAATGGGACATAGTGAGTGTAGTGAATGTGTGAGTGTGTCCCCATACCCCTAAACTTAAATTGCACATTGTCCCCAATGTGTGATAGCATAGAAGGAGCTGACTTGGGAGATGGAGAACAATATGGCTGGCATGGCTCGTAGCACGCCCCCAAACTTCAACTAGATACACTCACTCTATCCTTGAAAAAGAAAGATAAACAAACATAAAATGGAAAACAAGTAAATATAAAAAGCTATAGAAAAGTAAACTATGAAATACTAATAATAAAATAAAATAAACTATTAAAAGGATATGCTCTGGAGTGCCTGCCATAAGCACTAAGTTTAACATCTTCAGCCAGACGTGATACCCTCTCACTGCTGATCATCATGTGGTGCAGTCGAAGAGGTACCGGGTGCCGGAGGTAGGTGATCAAGAATAGCTTGTAGCATAGCCTCCTGTCATTCAAACCGTGCCTCCAAACTATCTATGCGCTGATGCACGAGTGTGGTAGTGGCAGAGACCTCACCTTGAAAGGAGGACAGCTCAGCTAGAAAGTGCTGGGACTCGGTAGGTCCCATGTCCGGATGGTCCTCCTCTCGCACTGGGCTAATTACCGGGGTCTCGGTCTCTATACAATCCTCTTCAACTCTCTCAACTGCAGGAGCAGGTGTTGGGAGTCCTCGAGGCATATGCGAGAGGCTATGTGTCCACTGAGCCTTCCTGAAGAAAGGATGCTCTCGCACTGGTCCGTCGCTGGTGGTCCCCTTAATCCCTTTCTTCTTGAATATATAGGAGAGTAAGAATGGGAAAGGGAGGCCCTATGCATTGGCTGTGGTGGTTTGATGGCCATGGACATGATCCCAGAATTTATGCAACTGGTTCTATATAATAGCCGGAATAGAGTACCAGTGACCTCTATGGAAGGCATATAAGGTCTGTAGAAACTGGTCTCTCTGTTGTGTCTTGTGCCCCAATGGGCATACGTTGCGCTGAAGGATGGTGTCTATGAGCCAAAGTCGTGGAGGCAACTTTGACCGGCTTGCTGAGTTGTTGTGCCTATCAGCGTACTAGCTAGCGCACATATCCTCAATGATCTCAGACAGGGCAAAAGACTCCAGCTACTCCTTGATATTGGTGTCCTCCGAAGGGGACTCGTCAGAGCAATGAAGAGCAGCGACTAAATCGGCACTAGTCACCTCTACGGGTGTGCCCTGGACTGAAGAAGTTAATACTCTCGATCTGTTGCAGTCAAAGGATAGGCTCGCATAGAACTGGACTACGAGCTGGGTGTATGCAGTCAAGAAAACCGGCTTGAAAAGCCTCTTCAACCCTCGATGCCTAAATTCTTGGACAACCCAGTTAGTGGCATCCATGTATTTGAAGACGTCATCGATGGCAAAAGTAGTCTCAAATAATAGCTCTCGTTGCTCGATGCTGGGTCGGGATGATGGGGCACGGCTGCTTGAAGCACGAGAAGTGGAGGCAGATGGTTTGGACATGCTACTACTAGTTTCTGCCAATTTTGCAATCGATCTCGATTATGTGCGCTCGATCGCACACTGGACACTGCGCTCGATCGCACATCGCAGATGATGTGCACTCGATCGCACATGGCCAAGCTTTTCCTCAAATAGATTGTGTGCGACAAAAGACTAAGCTATGGTCTTGTGGTTTTGGATGTGTTCTTAACCTCCTGCAAATAGATTAGCACCCAATCATACACAAGATAACATATATTTATACTGAAAGTGTGGATAAAACATTAAAATTCGTGTGTATGAACGAAATGGGTACCTTGTGTATGGAAGGAATGTGTAATGGGGAAGGTGACGTGACGGTGCTGGTAGGTGCTGGATGGTAGCGATGGTGGTTAGTGGTGATGGTTGGTGATGGTGGTTAGTGGTGAGGGTTGGTGATGGTGGTGATGCTGGAGTGGAGAGTGTGAGAGTACAGGTTTGTAATGGGAGACTGCAAGTGAGAGGGTGCGAGTGAACAGTGCAGAGAGAGTGAGTGAGTGTGAATGAAAATTTTTAAACTTATAACTAAACTATCTGCCACTCGTGCGCTCGAGCACATTGAATGGTGCGCTCGATCGCACTCTTACGCTCGATCACATTGACTAGTGCGCTCGATCGCAAGCAGTGTGCATAGGCAAAAATGAAAACTTACCGCAGCTAAAAAATAGGAACAATACAACCTTACCATGTGTTAGTGGCCTCAGTACCACTAACCTTCGTAGAGATGCTTGAGCTGTATGGGTAATCGAAATGAACTTTCTCAAGCACTCTCGTGCTACAGTGCTAGTTGGTTGGAAGGGAGCACTTAGAGCCCACATCAGGTGGTTTCAGTGCCCTTGACAACTGCTGCATCTCAAATCTTGGTTCCTGGTTAATAAAGTAAGGAAAAGTAGTATTAGTAATTGCAGGAGGGTCAATTTGAAGAACATACTTTCTTGAAGGCTATGGTGTGTTCTTGAGGAGGTGTGCAGCTGTATTGACGTTTTTAATCACATTGTCATCCTCGGGCCAATATCCACTCTTGTGTCCTCATGGTTGGGGATGGTCTCCGATTGAACAGTGTGATAGACCTGAGAAACTTTCTCAACAACACCTTGCAAGAAGCTCACATTAGAATATTCATTATCCTCATTGGTTGAATTTAATGTATTAAATATTTTAAATTCCATCTCCTCATTATTTACTTTCTTAGTGACAATGCCCCTTTTTACACTAATATTAGTGTCAGCAGTTATCATAAAGGGGCGTCCTAGGATGATGAGGAGAGGTAATGGCAGAGTACATTCTTCCGTATCTAATACTATAAAATCAGCATGTAGAATGAATTTACCTACTTTTACCAACACATCTTCAAGGATACCTCTCGGTCTTTTGATGCTTCTATCAGCCAATTGCAAAGTGACAGAGGTTGGTTGAAGCTCTCCCAAACCTAGTGTCTCGTATACACTGTATGGCAGCAGGTTGACACTCGCTCCTAGATCCAATAGTGCATGCTCGAACAGCTGGTCACCTAGCCTGCAAAGAATAGTAAAACTACCCGGATCTTTTAGTTTAGGTGGTAATTTTCTTAAAAGCATAGCACTTACCTCTTCGGTTAAGGCTACCGTCTCATGCTCCAGGAATTTCCTTTTATTAGTGCAATAATCTTTTAAAAACTTAGCATATGCAGGAATTTGTTTAATGACGTCTAACAAAGGAATATTAATCTCTACTTTCCGCAAGGTTTCAAAAATATCAATCAACCTTTACGGGAAGGGTGGAGCATTCACCTTCTCTATTTCACTTACCCTTGACGCCGATGGTTTATCTTTGGATGCTGTTGCAGATTCATCGGACCCTATCACCTTGCTATTTCTCAAGGTTGTCATAGCATTCAATTGGTGATGTCCTCTTGGGTTAGGTACTGATTGGGCGGGAAGCTCACCTTGCTTTCTATTGCTCAATTCCTTGGCTAATTGCCCCATTTGTACCTCTAATCCTTGAATTGCTTGATCATGTTTTGCTGTGGTTTGGCTTATTTCAGTTTGAAATTTTCTTGTTTCTTCCATGAACTGACTTTGTGAGGTCATCAATTATTGCTGTTGAGTTGCTAATTGCCTCACATGACTCTCGAAGTCGCTCTTCTTTGGTTCGGGAATAGATTGGGCTATTGGTTGGAAGTTTCTGTGCTGTCCTTGATGGTTCTGATTGTTGCTCCACGAGAAATTCGGGTGATTCCGCCATCTAGGGTTGTATGTGTTTGCATAAGGGTTGTTCTTTGGCGGATATTTGTTAGGTCCCACATAATTTGCTTGTTCCGGATCTGCAGATGAGTATAAAGGACAAGTATCAGTATTATGGTCAAACTGGGAACATATCGCACATACCTAGAGTGGTGTGGCTAGTAGGCTAGATAAGGCATTTTGAGCAGCCATGGCTTTTACCAATAAGTCTAGTTTCTTTTCCACAGCAGCTATTTGAGGAGAAGATCCTCCATACAGATTTACGTCATACATGCCCTTACCCTTGGTCATATGTCTACCTTGAGAGGAGAACTGCTGAGTGTGTTTGCCGAGGGTTTCGAAGAGCTCCATAGCTTCTTCGTTGCTTTTCTCCATCAGTACTCCTCCACAACCTGAATCAACAATACTTTTGTTAGTATCATTCAAACCTTCATAAAAAGCTTGTACCAGTTCATCTTGGGGCAGGTTGTGATGTGGGCATTTGAGTAGTAGTTCGTTGAAGTGTCCCCATACTTCGAAGAAGAGGTCTCCATCCTTTTGTTGGAAGGACTGACTCTCCTTCCTCATCTGTCTCGTCTTTTGGGCTGGGAAAAACTTCTTTAGGACTTTGCTAGCCAACTCCTCCTAAGTATGGATAGAAACTGCAGGCAAAGAATTGTACCACAGTTTAGCATTATCTTTTAAGGAAAAGGGGAACAGAATTAACCTTATTCCTTCTTGGTCTAGTCCTCGGATGTGCTGAAACTTGCAAAGGTCGAAAAACTCCCGAAGGTGCAGGTGTGGATCCTCATTAGGTGTACCCCTAAAATGAGTCAATGCACTCAAGATTTGCGAAGATATGTAATAGTTGCCTTCTACCTCCAGTTGATAAGCGATACATGATGGTTGATCAAGGTTCCGTGGAATGAAGGACTGCTTCATTGGTACTCGTGCAGGTGGTTGCTGGTTTTCGAGTTGTTCCGTCATTGGTGCTTCGTTCTCAAATTCTTCTTCGTTCTCCTCGAAATTGTTCCTAAGCCTTTGTCGGATGGTCTGCTCAAGCTCGGGATCGAGGGAAAAAAATGTTGGATGTCGGGATCAAAGTCCGTGAATAAATCAGGTAAACCAGCTTCAGTGCAGCAGTTTAACTCTGCTGCTCGGGTAGCTCTCTGCCCTAATTACGCTCGATCGCACAGAAGGTTGCGATCGATCGCGATTATCACAGAAGGTTCTGTTAGGGTTTGATGTGCCTGAAACAGAAGAAAAATCGATTAGGGTTTGATAAAAATAAAGATGATAAACAGAAATTAAAGATTTTTAGAAAAATACAAATAACGATGATTAAACTAAACGAAATTAATTCTAAAAAGAAATTTAGCGCAATCCCTGGAAACAGAGCCAAAAACTTGTTGCACATTTATTTACCTAAATAAATAAGCAAATAATCACACTCGTTTTACTTGCAAGTACACAAAGATCAACAGTAGTATAGTGTGCGAATGCAAGATCATCTCCACAGGGATTGGTAGATTTCGGTTTTAGAATCAGTTTCTTAGTAAAAGAAGTTTGAAAAACAGTTGAGTATGATTTAATAATAATAAAGACATAGGGCTTTGATATCCACCACTAATCATACTTTCCCAATGTGTAATGTATCAATGAACTAGCCTTATCATGTATACCTAATGGTCGCCAACCTAAGGGCATGGTATCTACTCCTTAAGCTATTGATTTCCCTAAGCAACGAGTTAAGCATGGTATCTACTCTAGCTCTTTTCTTTCTTTAGGGAATTCAGCATGGTATCTTCTAAGTTGTTCCTAAAGAAAGCATAACGGCTGTGGAAATCGACAACCACATGAGACCTAGGGCATGGTATCTACTCCCGGTTTCCCATGTTGATTAACCCAAGAATCCGGTGTGGATATCTTTTGTTACTATTGTTAGACCCAGGACTCAGTCATCCAAATTGATCTAACTAACCAATCTATACCACATGCATACGTTGGCCATACACATACATATGAGGAATTTAAATAAACATAGGCATTAATCAAGTTAAGCAACATAATAAAGGCTATTAGCAAAGATAATCAATGAATAAATATATGGGAAAGCATAACTAGGGCTTCAATCGAGCCCTATAAAGAGTTAGTTACACATGTTGTCTGAGATAAACATCATATATAAACTAAACATAAAGGGAAGAATAAACCCGAGAGAAGAGGCGTCAATTATCTCCCAAAGCTTACAACTCCAAGCTAAGCAAAAGATATATGAAATGATCTCCAAGAAGTGATGATTTGTGTGTGCTTTGCAGGTGTATTTATAGGGCTTGAGTAATCCTAGCAAGCTTTGGAAATCCTACTCTATTTCCAAAACTGGTTCTGCCGTTTTACTGTTCACGCCCGTACATGTGCGCTCGATCGCATGCGTCTTGCGCTCGATCGCAAGTGCTGCGTTTGATCTTTCTTGTGTGCGCACGATCGTATGTGCGCTCGATCGCATGCAGCAGTGCGATCGATCGCACTTTGACCAGAAGTTGCTCCAGGATTTCCAGGTTTTTTCCTTTAGGTTCCAAAAGTGCTTCTTTTTCTCCAATACCCTATAAAAACATGTGAAACACACAAATGAAGTAAAATGGACTAAATTAACATAACTAAGGACCTAACAGATGTAAATAAGGGGGCTTAAATATGAATATTTAAGCACCTATCAAGCTTGCTGCTTGATCCTTAATGTCCGTCTCTCCAATCATCTCATAGAGACCGTTCTTGATTGCTGCTTTGATCACTTTCAAAGATCCCTTAGTTACCTTGATCTTACCTCCCTCTGCTTTGTATGTGTACCCCATGGAATCTAGCTGCCCCAATGAGATCAAATTTCTTCTCAAATCCGTAAGATATCTCACATTCCGCAGCAGCCTTGTAACTCCATCAAACATCCTCAATTGGATGTCTCCTATGCCCCTCACTTGGCATGAAGTATTGTTCCCCAAGAAAACCATTCCCCCATCGGTTTCCTTGAAATTCTTGAACCAATCCCGGTGATGACACATATGATAAGTGCATCCGGAATCCAAGATCCATCTCTCGTTGCCCTCCCTTTCTCTCACATTTGAGAACACAACAAGAACATCATCTTGTTGTTCTCCCTTAGCAACCGAAGCTTCTCCATTCTTAGTATGGCCTCTTTCTTTCTTATCCCTCATCATCTTCTTGCAATCTCTCTTGAAATGGCCCTCCTTATTGCGGTAGTAGCATCTCTTTCCTCCAAACTTCGGTCTAGAATGCGATCTTCCATGGCTCTGCCCTCTACCCTTTGATTTGTCCCGGTAGTTGCCATGGATGTTGCTGTCATTCCGAGTTGCAGGCCTTCCTCTAATGAACAAACCTTCCCCACTTGATGCTTCCCTCATCTTGGCTTTAAAATCATGAGCCCTTATAGCATTGATCACAATTTCTTTGGTTAGTGTATCTCTTCCATATTCAATAGCATTAATCAAACTTTCAAAATAATCAGGAAAAGAATTCAATAACATAATAGCCAATTATTCATCCGGGAATGTTATACTACAACTAGCCAAATCTTGAACTAGTTTATTAAACACATCAAGATTATCTTGCAACTCTTTATTAGGATCCATTTTAAAAGCAAAGATTCGTTTAAGAAGATATATCTTATTAGGGAGAGTCTTAGTAAGAAATAACTCATCTAGTTTCTTCCAAATGACAGCTGGATCTTCCGTGTCTCCACATTCCCTTGTCACACTATCCGATATGTGCAGGAAGATGGTGCTGTACGCCATCTTCTTCATCTCATTCCGCTTGACCTCCGTGATACTTACTGGAAAATTGTCATCTTCTCCAATAGTCAAGTCTACCTTTTGTTGCATAAGAACAGCCTTGATTTTCCGCTTCCAAAAGGCAAAGTCTCCCTTTCCATCAAACTTTTCAACAATGAAATTTGAACCCATCTTGCGGAGGATTTATGCAACACCCACAATTGCTTTCCATCTTCTAAATCTCAAGAACACAATCAAATCTGGATCCCAACACCGTTCTTGAACCTCAAGAACCCGATCAGATCTTGATCTCAACTCCGTTCTTGAATCACCCAAGAAGTTTCCTTTGATTCTTGGAGCCTTGTGTTGTGAGTTTTAAATTACTCGCAAGCGCACGAGTCGTTTGCAGTATAGCGTTGTGCAAGTGCGAGGTCGAATCCACAGGGAATTGCGTTGTGAAAGTATATTTTCAATCTAAACTAACTCTATCTTAACCTAGTTCTGAATTTCAGATGATAATTTGCAAAAGAAATTAAAATTAAACTAAATTGATTTTTAAAAACTAATAATTAAAACACTAAGATTTCCAAATCCACCCCACCGAAGTTAAGCATATATGTTCTAAAAATATAGCCTATCAAAACATTCCATGAATCCAACTATAAGACAAAAAACAAAGAATATCCCAACTAAACCAAAAGCATCTAATGTATCCACTCTCAACAAATCACAAAGGAAATCCAATTTAATCGAAAAGCATTCAATGTATCCATCAGATGAAACACAAGGAATATCCAACAGACAATTTAAACTCAATCAATTATAAGATTAACTCAAATAATTGACAGAAAATTTATACTAAAAATTTTCAGATTTGTGCAAGCAAATCTGAACTACTACGCCAAAGAACGGCGGGGCTTCATCTTCAACCTTAGCTGAAGAGTCTAGCCACTCATAACTATGAAACTACAATTCATAATAAAAGTGCTAAACATTTAAACTAAAACAACTAAATGTAAAGAAATAAATAAATAACTTTACATGGGAGAAATTCCACTCGCTGACGGGTGGCGCTTCCCCTCATGGTGACAAAGCCTTTTAGATCCACCAGAATGCTAGCGGACGTCCACAGGTAAACACCAAAGTGGCTCAGGAATTGTACACTGAATGATGAAGTGGAGTGGGTCTTATATAGGAAAATACCACAAGTGGAATGTGTTTCCAATCCGATGTGGGATGTGGGATATAGAAATGTGTTTCCAACCGATATGGGATGTTGGATTTAAGTCTTCACATGCCCTTCAAAACTTCTGTTCACGCTGAAATCCCGCACAGCCCGCACAGCCTGACCTTTGTCTACTAAAACGGCCATAACTTTCTGTAGAAAAATCATTTTTACGAGCCGTAAAATTCTCCAGAAAATAGACTTCTGGATCTTTCTAAGTATATATGGCTCATATCCTGGTTCTTCTTGAATCAATACAGTTTAATTTTCAAAGATGATTGATCTGTACGGGCAATTCTGGCAATTTTAGTGAAACTCCTTTCCCAGTGCTTGTAAACCTGAAAAACAATGAAAACAACTCAAAGTAACAAATTCCTAAGCTAAAAAATGTAAATTAAGTGGCCAAAATATGCAATATTTTTCACTCATCACCTTGCTCCGATCTAACTCTGATACCACTGTTGAGAAAATCACCATAAGAAATCCCAGATTGTGATCTTTCCCAAACACCAAAATCCAGAATGATTTGTACAAAACTGAAACAACAATCAAAGCATAAAAGAGAACACAAGCAATTGTTATCGAGGTTCGGTAATGTGCTTACGTCCCTGTGAGCTCCTCCGAGCTCTCTGCACTAAATCAATGGAGTTCTTACAGTTACAGCAACACCTCTTCAAGAACCCTCTTGTTCTTGAGAATGAAAGAAGAGAAAAAGAAAGTGATAAGAATTAAATGTTTCCCTGGAATTTTCCCCAAGAAAATTCCAATTACAAAGCCCTTGAATCCCCAATCTATACTACTCTCTCTAAACAACCAACCTCTCTTGAATGAGTCTCTCTTGTGTTTTTGTGTCTTTGCACTCTCACACTTATTGTTATGTCTTGATCTACTTTGATTGCTCCTAGATAACCCTTTATATAGGGCAATGACCACTTTATCCAATCTTTGAGATCAATCTCAACCCTTAGATCTCAAGAACCAAAGACTCATGGCTCTTTAAGAGTCTAAGTGAACCTATGTGTTTTAACCAAGGAAACCACGCACTAGCTGAAAGGTCTGAATCATGAATCAGGTCTGCCTTGCGCCATGGCTCAAAACAGGGCAGGCTGCGGTGCCTAACTCTCCTGGTCTTCATCCTTGCTGACCGTCGTGGTGTGGGAGAGGCTGTACCACCGCGCACACCTGAGGGCTAAACTTCTGGACTTACTGGAGGCCGCGGCGCCCAAGGCTGGGCCACGACGCACACCAGGACCTGATGCTGAACTCTTCAACTGTTTAATTCTTTGACAAATTCCCAACATTCACTACTAAGATTTCTTGTAACTTCTTAATCTCCTTTCTAGAATCCAACACATACTCCAAATACCCCTCACAACCCTTCTTCAACCATCTACTAGCAGTCGGGGTAGAAATAAGATAGTTGACAAGTATCTTACGTTTCTCCCTGAAAATTAAACTCCTCTTGTCCTAGTATCCTAAACACCACATTTTTCCTAAAACAATCTACCCAAGCATGATATGTAGATAACCAATTCATCTCCAAAATTAAATCAAAATCTGTCATATCTAAAGGCAACAAATCAACTTCAAATTCTCTATCAATCATACTAATCACACAACCCTGATAAATAGTCTTTATAATAACCTTATCCCCAGTAAGAACATGAATAATAATAGCATGTATCAAAGGACTAATACAAGTATCAATAGATTTCATATAAACATTGGATGCAAAAGAATTGGTTGCACTAGGATCAATCGATAATCTAGCAGATCTATTAAGAATAGATACCATACCCATAACAATATCAGGATTGGCCAGTGCATCCTGTTGGGTCAATGCATAGACTCTGCTATCTCTGGGTTGTAATTAACAACCGCATCCTCTCTTAACTACTGATCATCTGCCTCTGTCCCGCATACTCCCTGATCTACTACCTCTCTCCACCTGTTTTCTTCTAATACCTCCAACACTTATATCAACAGATTTCCCCACTGGACAATCTACACTAATATACCCTCCCCCACCATATATAAAGCACATCAGAGTAGGACAATTTCGAGATAGATGCCATGTCTAATTACATTTATAGCAAACTCTTGTCTCTCGATCACACATTAGATTACCACTTTCCTTTGGTGGCATACTTACTCTTCTACCATAACTTTCAGTTCCCATAGCCTGTCTCCCAAATCTAGGGGTCCCATCAATATTACTCTGAGCTACAGAAACAACAGATCTTGCTTACCTCTGACTCTGCATTACAGTTCCCTTTGACAAGGAACACCTCTTTCGGGGTGGTCTCCCACCCTGCACACTCATACTATTACCAACTCTTGGTTCCTCAAATCTATACCTCTTTAGCCAATCCCTTCTACCTCTAAACTGCATCACATCATTCCTAATCTATAATGCTTTATCCACCATTATAGCATAATTCCCAATACTCGTATAAGATAAATTAGTTCGAATTTCATAGTGTAACCCGTCTAAAAATCTCTTATATTTCATCTCCTCTGTATTTACTAACTCAGGTACAAACCTCGACAGGGCTATAAATCTACTGTCATACTCAACCACAGATAAAGTATTCTGTTTTAAATGAATAAAATCTCTCTCCTGCTATGCTCAAAACGTATCTGAAAAATACTTCGCAAAGAATATATCCTTAAACTTATGGGAAGTTAAGGGTTGATCTACCTATGTACTCAATCTATGCAGAATATCCTCCCACCATTGAGAAGCCTCACCTTCAAGCTTAAATAAAGCAAAAGTAACCTTCTACCTAACTGTCACTGGTAAGACTTCAAAATATTTCTCAATATGTTTAATCAACTACTCAGCTTCAATAGGATTTACAGATCCTCTGAAAGACTGGGGGTTAAATTTAAAAAATCTCACAAAATAATCCTCTTGCATCTTATGTGCAAACACAACCTCTCTCTCATAAGCTTCTTGTCTCACCACATTAGGTTATGTTCTACCCCTTTCTTTTAGTCTCCTTTGTAAATTATCAGCCATTTCTTTCACTGCATTCATTCTCTCTATAGCATGATCAAGAACTTCTCTTAACTCATCTCTCCTAATATCATATTTTCTCCCACCTCTATTAGTACCAGTTGTACTAGCTTTCTGTTCCCTTGCATGAATCACAAACTTGACCTCCCATTCTGTTTTAGCTCTTCTAAATATTGGAGGTCTACCACATCTTCTCTGGTTCAATATTCTACCTCTAGCTCTAGCTCTAGCACGTCCATGTGTCATCCTCAGACTCTGCATTAAAATGTAGTTTATTTAAATCTTTCGCTTCTTTAAATTTTTATGTAGTCTATATAATCATAAAACATAATGTTCTGATACCAAAATTATAATGACCTATCCTAGATTGGCCACCCTTGAGACGGTTTCGTCACGTTTTGAAATCCCAACATGACACATATATGCAACAATATAAAAACATACATAGACTGAAATATATAAATACATCAATCCTCAACCCTCAACCCTCAACAGGGGAGTTACATTATTACTATCTCAACTGAAACAATATATACAACATATTATGAATGAATATTTACAATTTTCTTTTCTTTTCTTCCAATAGTCTGAGGATGTGGATCACGAGACTTAGAGATAGTAACTCAGTATGAATCTCAGCTCACAAATCTATATGTCCTGCCCGCTACCTAAAATTATTTAACAATGAGGAGTGAGCTTCACAAGCTCAGTGAATTAAATTTACAAGAAGTACTCGATTTGTATACTTCTAGTTATATTCATCCATTGTTAAATTAGCATTATTAACCATATATCTCTTCTCACATTCTAATTCAATCATTTATCATTTTCTCTTAATAAATAAATTATCATTTTATCCTCTTTCAATCCATATATCTCATATATTTTATCAATTTAATATTTCCAATTTAGTATTATCACAAAACTCACATCATATAAACAATCAATAATATAATTTTTTATTATGTCACCATTTTCTATTTATCTATCATCAAAATTGTCTCATTATGAGACTCATCTATCTATCAATCATTTAATACTCAAAACTGATTCTTTAGTATCTCAAGCATTAATAATAAATATTTAAACAAGTATAATGCATGAATTTAAATTTTCTTTTTTTCTTTCTCATCAGATCGTTTCATATTATCATTTAGGAACATCTTCCAACATGTCGACATGTTTCAGCCAAACCAACTACCTTATTGGTCTTCTCAGCTAGACCAGCTGTCTTCCTGATCTTCTCAGCCATACTAGCTGTATTCTCGGTCTTCCTTTTTATGCATATGAGCAATAATACGCAAGCAAGCATATATCAAAGCATTCAATTCAACTATCTAGTTTTTTCTCAAAATTATTATTTTTATCATATTTATTAAATTGTCTCCTCATATATCATATCAATTTTTCAATCATATTTTCAGAAATTTCATATAACTTCTCATAATATTTTTCATTAATCTATCCTTTTTAAAATATAAATTCTTATATAATTAATATTCAACATACTATTTAATCTCTAATCAATAAATCAATCAATTATTACACTTAACGGAAAATACATTATTATAATTCAAGAATTTATTCAAATATCATAAATTCATATTTTTATTGGTCTCGATTACTAAAAGTAAATCTAACTCACCACGTAGCACTTAAAGCTACTCGTGAATCACTTCCTTGCCTTTCCTGCTCTTTTCAGCAATTTCTTGAGATTCAGACTGAGTTATTATCTGTAAGTCTGGTGGTCCACATCCTCAGACTTATGGAAGAAAAAAATTTGTAAATATTCATGCATAATATGTTGTATATATTGTTTCAACTGGGATATTAATAATGTAACTCTCCTGTTGATGGTTGAGGATTGATGTATGTATATATTTTCAGTCGATGTATGTTTTTATATTGTTGCATATATGTGTCGTGTTGAAATTTCAAAACATGACGACACCATCTCAGGGGTGATCAACCCGGGATGAGTCGTTACAGTTGTATAATTAAGTAGGTTTTGGATCTAAGTATATGAAAGTCAGCAAGTTATGTTGGTGGGGATGCTGATGTTAAGGTGTTTTCATTTTAAAAAAATTTGGTAGCTTAGCACAATACCCATTTCTTGCATTAGGCTTACAGTGAATGTCTTATTTCTTTTGCTCCTAAAGGTTGTAAAATCTTAGATTCATAAGCTTAATTTCTTTAGGTTAGCTTATATATATTCTCGACACCTTTGTGAGCATTGTGAAAAGATAAGATCGTACTTTCTGACGATTTTATCATACTGTTGTGAACTTGCTTATATATATTCGACACCTTTGTGAGCATTGTGAAGAGATAAGATCGTACTTTCTGACGATTTTATCATACTGTTGTGAACTTGTTTGCATTGCTTTAATCCTGGCTGTTGTTGGTACTATCATTGTTACTTTCATTTGAATATAAATAGTCTTTGATTATGACATTTTTCTTTTCTAATTTTTTTAATCTTATCTTGTTGATTGGTTCTTAGATTTTTTTTTTTTTTTTAATTCATAGGATGGTGTTGTGTTGATTTATTGTTTGAAATATCGGTTTAAAGTTAAAGTTATGTTTGATAATATTTCAATTATAAACAAGGGTATTTTCATTTTAAGTGGCTCCAAATAGATTTTAACAGCAAAGATTGACAGTATTTGAATACAACGCTATTGACCCGATTGTAAAAAATTGAACTCCAAAGATCAAAATAGGAAATGGATATAACCTTAAGGATTAAGTTGCATATCATGCCCTCCATCAATATAGTTGTGTTTTTTTAAAAGAAAAAGTAGAAGAAAGACAACCAGTGTGACACCTTTGGACGTGACCATCAATGTCTCTATCTGCTGGAAAACCAATACTTGTAGGAGCCCGGAATAGTTATGAATTTTTATATACAAAGGGTATCATTGTATTGGGCGTTTATGATTTTGGATGTTGTATGTGTTGGCATTTTTTATTCATTAATTATCTAAATATACAAAGAATTAATAGAAGAATCGGATATAATAGTTTTCATAAACTAGTGAGTTAAGGTTAATTTTAAATTTATTTTTTTATCAAATATAAAATTAAAAGTAATCATTTTATTTTGTTTTATTTATTTAATCATCTTCAAAATTCGATGTACCAAATTGGTATTTAAAGTTGGCGGAATATTAATGATAAGATCAATTTTACGTATATTTTTTTTATCAAATATAAAATTAAAAGTAATCATTTTATTTTATTTTAATTATTTAATCATCCTCATAATTCGATGTACCAAATTGGTATTTAAAGTTGGTAGAGTATTAATTTTGAAATTAGGCATCATCCAAGGGTGGAACCGAGATTGAAAATCTTTAAGGGAGCCATTATAAGACAACTTTTTATAGTTGCATAATTAATTGGTAAGACTTAGATAGAATTTGATTTTTAAATTTCTTATAGATGCAAAAAAAAAAATATCAATATAATTCCTTAATTAGAATTGAACTGAAAATTATGTAAATTTAAAATATATATATATATATATATATATATAATTTCTTAATTAAAATTAAGCACAACTTAGTCATTGTTTGATTTGATGCTGTAAAGAAATTAAATGCCACTATAAATTTTTTTCTATTATATCTAACAACATGGAATTATGGACCTAATTTAGAGGTTTACTTAACTTACAGTACAATTGGGAAGCTTTAGGCTTAGAAAATGACCAACACCTTTTTTAGCATAAATAAAATCATATTGAAGGTACCATTGACTAACTTGATAAAGACTTGGTAATTATAGTAAAGAATTTTAGATCAAACATCTCCTAATTCAAACTAAGAATGAGAGGTTATAGTAAAGACTTTTAGATCAAACATCTCCTAATTCAAACTAAGAATGAGAGGTTATGAAATAACAATAGTTACCTCCTTTATGTAGCTCTCATTGAAAAGAGAAAAATGAAGAAAATAGAATCAAATTCACAATATTTAAACAAAATTAAAACAATTTTTTTAATTAAAAAAATAAAAACAGGATGCCAAAGAACGAGTAAAAAGACATAAGTTTGGCTGGATGCACAAAAATAAAAAAATCGTCATAAAATTTTTACATTATTTTTGTGTTAGATAAAAATTTGATTAATAATTTTAAAAAATTCAATAATATTCCAAAAAAATTATCAAAAAAGATTATACTACGTCACATTGAGTGCATATAAAAAGGCCAAACTTACGAAAGTTCCTTAGGGAGGGATGACACTTAACTTTTTTTCTTTTTCTTTTTTATTTTTATTTTTTATAAATGAAGGGATGACTAAAAATAGAAACGTGTAGAGCCTTTTCCCACTGAAGAAAAAATTGACTTTGTTTTAGTGTGTGAGTGCTTGAAATCACGTGGCAGACTTTTGTCCAAAGCGAACATGCTGCAGTGTATTATATTTTATGATCCTCCGTGGACCATGACGTTATATACTTTTCTCAACCAATCAGACTAGTACCAAAGACATTGGTCTTTCGACCTCGTCACATTATTATATGAACATTTTTCCTCTCATAATTTTTGTTTTTGGCCCTTTTGTATTTATATATACAGCTACTACAATTAAAAGAACATCCTGTTTAAAATTATTTAAATCTAAGGCATTGATGTAAGTCAAATATAACAAGACCCTATGAAAAAATAACATGGGGTAATCCCAATGGTAAACTAATAATTTTATCGGTCTCAAAGTTCTATAAATAATGGTCCTATTAATGGTAACTTATTTATAACCATAACTTTTTACTAGTTTTCTCTTCCCACCTCTTATTTTGACTTAAGCATAAGATGACCTTCTTCAGAGAAAAACACTCTGAATCGGTTCCTTTTCAGGTACCTCAAACCCAACTCAGATTAGACAAACTTGAACTAATATGCGCCCAAGTGAACTAGACTAGACCCGACTCCAGTAAGCAGTCCGATCAGACTCGAACATACCCGACTTATTTTCAACATCAACAAAATTGGCGTTGTTTATGAAAAACTACATAAATCTTATCTATTGAAAAATGTTGCCTAAGAAAAACACTATGAGACAACAAAGTATTGTCCAGAAGACCTTTGAGGCCAACCCATCCGAGGTATATAAAGAACGGGCCCCACCTAATCAGCAAGTGGTATCATATTCAAACTAGGTGATCTGACGAGAAGCCCATGAGATAGGTCTGAATGTTGTTGTCAACAGAGTCGAATATATCGCTCTCCAACATCAATTTGAATTGTTAGTCGCATGTTTCAGCCAATTTGAACTAAGCAGAACTAAACACCTCCAGTCCCCAGTCTGAACTACGAATACCACCCGAAGGACCACTGAGGTGGTACCCCATAACTTGAACATTCGACCCAAGGAGGTGAGTTTGGGTAAGAGGCACAATCCACTTATGCGAGGTAAAAGTCGAGGATGTCTTCTAAAAAAAGGAAAACTGAGTCGATGAATGCCTCAGTGAAGCCCTCAACGCTCAGTCCGAGATGATGAATCCATTTCGAACTCTCATCAATCCAAAAATTAGCAAGAACACAACAAGTTTGAAGTAAGAAAACAGCCGAAAGAAATGAATGAACGCATCTGACTCGCCATAAAAGACACTCGAGGAAACATTCTCAACGAGATCAGACTTACAGGAAACCCTTTCTCTAAAGAGCTCATAAACAAGAAAATGCTTCAAAATTTAAAAACGCCTCATATGGAGCCTTATACAAGAAAGACATGTCTCATAGACCACTTAAAGACTTTTAAGTCTCTTAAATGTTCCTCCATGGCCACTCAGAGGCAACAATGTGTCGTGTATTTCCAATAACACAATGAGAGAACGAGAACATGATTCTCTCGATTGCCTTTCGAACCCATAAAATCATTTGACGAGCTTAGTGAACAATTCATCACACATTTCTTTAGTAGCCAATGTCCCAAAAAAACTCTTGAAAGCTTGTTGAGTATAACTCAGCATATGGACAAGACCCTTTTATGACTACATCTCACGATCCACTTTGGTTATGGTGCAAGTAAAGGATCTGGACCAAAAAGTAATGGTTATGGCCTTCATCAATGGCCTCAAGCTCTCTAACTTCAACCACTACTTCTCTATAAAATCCACTGCATATCGTGCCAGCCCTTCTAGCCAAAGAAGACGAGTTCATAATCGCAAAAGAAGACCAAACCTTCTGCAAAACCCAAGGGTGATCAAAAGAAATAAGGCTAAAATGATATCTGAAGGGGTGAAAAGTGAAGAGCTCCTCGAGGATTTAAGACTTACACTCCGCTCAAAACCTTGAGGACTGATCTCTTAATGGAAATAGCAAATCAAGATATCATCAAGTGGCCTGCTAAGATCAAGATACCTATTGGAAAAAAGGGACATGTGTCACCTCTGTCACTTCCATAACGATCAAAACCATGACATGAATGAATTCATCATATTTGAAGAACGAAATCGAAGCTTGATAGAAAGAGGATACTTGAAAAAGTTCATTAAGAAGAAGAAAGAATCGAATAAAGAGCCCTGACCGTGGAGAAAGCAGTAGACCAAGATAAAGTCCGAGCTGAATGGAGAACAAAATAAGATGCCAAACCCTAGAGAAGAAGTTAGGAAACTCCCCCACAGTAAGTATCATTCGAACTATTTTCAAGGGGACAGCCTTCAGAGGTGAATTCTCGAATTCTCGAATTCCCAAAGAACCTACGCCTGTTTTGTTAGATCAATCGAGGGGACCATAAAGAAAACCTGAGTCGATCAAACCATCAGCTTTACAGATGAGAATCTTGAAGGAGTAAAGTTCCTTCACGATGACGCAGTTTTTATGACTTTAATCATTTTGAATTTCGCAATTGAAATTTTTTTGGTAGATAATAGATCATCTCAAGATATATTGTACTATGATGCTTTCAAAAAGATGAAACTATCAGAAGACTGTTTGAAGCCGACACATTACCCTTTGTATGTCTTCTCGAGTGAGCTGGTCTATCCAAAAGGAAGCATAGAGTTGTCAGTAACAACGAGTACCTCACCTTGTCAAACAACCATTTTGGGTACCTTCTTGGTTATAGATATCCCTTCTTTGTACAATGCAATCCTTGAGCGACCAAGGATGAATGCCATGAGAGTAATAGTCTCAACGTACCACTTGAAGATGAAGTTCCAAAAAGTAACCAAGTTACAAGTCAAACTTACTACTTGGCCTCTGTTGTGAGTTTTAAATTACTCGCAAGCGCACGAGTCTTTTGCAGTATAGCGTTGTGCAAGTGCGAGGTCGAATTCACAGGGAATTGCGTTGTGAAAATATAATTTTTAATCTAAACTAACTCTATTTTAACCTAGTTCCGAATTGTGAATGATATTTTAGAAAACAAATTAAAACTAAACTAAGTTGATTTTAAAACTAATAATAAAAAGCACTAAGGTTTCCGAATCCACCCCACCGAAGTTAAGCATACATGTTCTAAAAATATAGCCTATCAAAACATTCTATGAATCCAACTATAAGACAAAAAACAAAGAATATCCCAACTAAACCAAAAGCACCCGATGTATCCGCTCTTAACAAATCACAAAGGGAATCCAATTTAATCGAAAAGCATTCAATGTATCCATCAGATGAAACACAAAGAAAATCCAACAGACAATTTAAACTCAATCAATTATAAGATTAACTCAAATAATTGACAGAACATTTATACTAAAAATTGTCAGATTTGTACAAGCAAATCTGAACTACTACGCCAAACAACGGCGGGGCTTCATCTTCAACCTTAGCTGAAGAGTCTAGCCACTCATAACTATAAAACTATAATAACAAGTGCTAAACATTTAAACTAAAACAACTGAATATAAAGAAATAAATAAAAAACTTTACATGGGAGAAATTCCACTCGCTGACGGGTGGCGCTTCCCCTCGTGGTAGCAATGCCTTCGGGACCAGAATGCTAGCGGACGTCCACCGGTAAACACCAAAGTGGCTCAGGAATTGTACATTGGATTATGAAGCCAAATGGTGTTTATATAGGGGGAGACCTGGAGTAAAACAGGTTGCAGAAACGATGTGGGATACAGGCCCGTGTGCACTCGATCGCAGTGTGGTGAGATCGATCACTGGTGCGATCGATCGCATGTCTTGTACGCACGATCTCATGTGCACTCGATCACATGTCTGCTGCGATCGATCGCAAATGCACTGAACTTCAAATATTTCGATGTGGGATGTTGACCTTGCGCTCGTTCAAAGGCAGGTGCGATCGAGCGCAATGTCTCCAGAAGCTTCAAATCAACCTGAAATGCCGCACTTTCTCCACAAACATGTAAAAATACACAAAACACAAGAAAAACGTAAAATAAAGTAAAATACTACTAACTAAGAGCATAACAAATATAAGTTAAGGGTCTAAAATATGCAATATTTTAGACTCATCAAATACCCCCAAACTTATATTTTGCTAGTCCCTTAGCAAAACAAAATAAAAGACTCAATGAAAAACAAAGAACATAAAGATAAAGTCATCACTCATGGTATTCAAAAATTTAAGGAGCACACATCACCATGATATTCATTCATAAGCAAGCTTAAAAAGGTAAACCCATCTTCGCAATGAATAGAAATGTTAAAATCTAACTACTTACAAAAGGCAGGATAAGGCATCACAAGCTTGAATCAGTGTAAGGTGAATTAGCATATAAAAATGAAGCTTCCAAGTAACTCTAATGTGTAAGGTCTCCATGTCTCAAGATTCACCGAATTTCCCATAAAAAATGAACGAAAAGGCATAGTTTTTATTTTATTCTTTTTTTTTTTTTTTAATAATAAGGCACGGCTATGTTTAATTCCCTTAAGCTTTCTAATTGACCCATGTAGCGAGTGTTGAGCCAATGACTCCCAAACCAGTAGGCTTTAGGGCATTAGGTGTAAAAACACCCCTAAGGACTTACTAACTCGAGTCAAAAAGGCTACGAAATTAAACCGACCTTAATATTACCAAGCAAAATTCCACCTTTTGACGTGAACACTCACTGCTTACTGAGGCAAGAGGTCCAGTTACTCAGCGAAAAGTTTATTGATAATTTTCTTTTTATTTCTTTTTCTTTTTATTTTTTTTTATTTTCCTATGCCCAAGAGTTCATCCAACAAGTCATCCAGTTTCAGTTAAGATAAGGAAAAATACACATTAAAATCACGTGTCATACCTCACATAATTTGTGCTAATGTGCTCGTGTTAGATTAGATCAAACATGTGAATTCTCAAAATGCCTAAAGTAAGTAACTAAATTTTAAAAATTTATCACCAGATCATGTGTTCAAAATGTTAAGCTCACCAATGACATCACATCACAGAAAACGTTTAGATCAACTAAAATTTCACGATAACATGAGCATGCATTTATCTCTATGACGAAAAGACAACAAATTAGGACAAAGTGCGTGATGTGTCTCCCATACCCCCAAACTTAAATTACACATTGACCCCAATGTGTGACTAATATGGAAAGAGCTGACCTGAGATATGGAGAACTATCTGGACTGGTATGGCTCATAGCATACCCCCAAACTTGAACTGAAGTACGCTTTGTCCCTGAAAAATAAAAACTGGAAAACAAAAAATACTGGAAACAAACATTAATCATAAAAATGCGAAATAATAAATAAACAAAAGAAAAGATAAGCTGTGGGGTGCCTCCAATGAGTGCTAAGTTTTACGTCTTCAGTCAGACTCTCCCTAGAATACTACACTCAATCTGAGTAACTAGGATCCTCCAACAGTATCGTCTCAATGTCCGGACTCCTCAACTCTAAGAATGGTTTCAGCCTCTGTCCATTTACCTTGAAAGTATTACCATTCTTAGGATCCTCAATCTCGATGGCCCCATGAGGAAAAACCGATCGAATAATGAATGGGCCTGACCATCGGGATTTGAGCTTGCCTGGAAAAAGATGCAGGCGCGAATTATAAAGAAGAACTCTCTGACCAGGCTCAAAAGCTCGTCTCAAAATATTTTGGTCATGAGTCTTCTTCATTTGTGCTTTGTATGATCGGGCACACTCATATGCATCATTCCGCAGCTCCTCCAATTCATTGAGTTGGAGCTTTCGTTGTGAGCCAGCCTTGGAAAGATTAAAATTTAGTTGCTTGACAGCTCAATACGCACGATGCTCTAATTCAACCGGAAGGTGACATGCCTTTCCGTATACAATGCGATAGGGAGACATGCCAATTGGTGTCTTGAAGGCTGTCCGATATGCCCACAGTGCATCCGTCAATCGCAGAGACCAATCCTTTCTAGTAGGGTTCACAGTCTTTTCCAAAATACGTTTGATCTCGCGATTTGAGATTTCCACTTGACCACTCGTCTGTGGGTGATATGGGGTGGCAACTTTGTGTGTAATACAATATTTCTTCATCAACTGCTCAAAGATCTTGTTGCAAAAGTGCTTACCTCCATCACTTATGATTGCTCGAGGCGTACCAAAACGAGCAAAAATAGTGTCTTTCAAGAACTGGACCACAACTCTGTGGTCATTGGTCTTGCACGCAACAGCCTCCACCCACTTGGACAGATAGTCCACAGCAACTAGAATGTATAAATAGCCAAAAGAGTTTGGAAATGGTCCCATGAAATCAATGCCCCACACATCAAAAATCTCAACAATCAGAATAGGGTTGAGGGGCATCATATTTCTCCTAGAAAGACTCCCTAGCTTTTGGCAACGCTCACAAGATATACAGTAGGTGTGAGAGTCCCGGAACAGGGTAGGCCAATAAAATCCACACTGCAAAATCTTTGCAGCGGTCTTTTTAGCACTAAAATGGCCTCCACATGCATGATCATGACAAAAGGCGATGACATTAGATTGGTCATGCTCAGGAATACATCGTCTAATGATCTGATCCAGACAATACTTGAACAGGTAAGGATCGTCCCAGAAAAAGTGTTTTACCATGGCCAAAAATTTTGATTTATCTTGCCTCCCCCAATGCAAGGGCATTTGTCCGGTGACAAGATAGTTCACTATGTCAGCAAACCATGGTGCGGGACTGTGAGCAATGTGCATCAATTGCTCATCAGGAAAGGTCTCAGAGATGGGAGTGGCAGCCTCACTGAATTCCACAATCAATCTAGACAAATGGTCCGCCACCACATTTTCCGAACCTTTCTTATCCCGAATCTCAATGTCGAACTCTTGAAGTAGCAAGATCCATCGGATAAGACGAGATTTAGCATATTTTTTAGAGAAAAGATACTTCAATGCAGCATGGTCCGAGTAGATAATGACTTTAGATCCTAACAAGTAGGATCTGAACTTGTCTAGTGCAAAAACGACTGCAAGCAACTCCTTCTCAGTGGTAGAATAATTGAGTTGTTCGTCGTTTAGAGTTCGACTTGCGTAATAGATAGCATGGGGAAGTTTATCAACACGCTGCCCCAAAACAGCTCCAACAGCATAGTCTGATGCGTCACACATAATCTCAAAAGGCACACCCCAATTAGGTGGCTGAATAATGGGTGTGGACGTCAGAATTTTCTTCAGATCCCCAAATGCTTTCTTACAATCCTCATCAAATAGAAATAGGGCATCTTTTTGCAACAACTTGCACAAAGGCCTGGCGATCTTACTGAAATTCTGGATAAATCGCCTATAGAAACCTGCATGGCCCAGAAAAGATCGAACCTCTTTCACCGTACGTGGGGGTGGAAGGCTGGAAATCAAATCCACCTTTGCTTTGTCGACCTCAATCCCTCGATGAGATACGATATGCCCCAGTACAATTCCTTGCTTGACCATAAAATGGCACTTCTCCCAATTAAGCACCAGGTTCTTCTCCTTGCACCGTACCAAAACCAAAGAGAGACGGTGCAGGCACTCCTCAAGTGTTGAACCGAAGACGGAGAAGTCGTCCATGAAAATCTCCAAGAACCGCTCTACCATGTCAGAGAATATACTGACCATGCACCGCTGAAAAGTGACGGGTGCATTGCATAACCCAAAGGGCATGCGACGGTAGGCGAAGGTCCCAAAAGGACAGGTAAATGTCGTCTTCTCCTGATCTTCAGGGTCCACGGGGACCTGGTTATATCCAGAATAACCATCCAAAAAGCAATAATACTCGTGCCCAGCCAAACGCTCCACCATCTGATCAATAAATGGAAGTGGAAAGTGATCCTTCCTTGTGGCAGTGTTCAGCTTACGGTAGTCTATACACACTCTCCACCCAGACTGCACACGAGTTGGCACCAACTCGTCGTCCTTATTCTTTACTACCGTTAACCCAGCTCGCTTGGGCACGACATGAATGGGGCTCACCCACTTGCTATCAGAGATGGGATAAATGATCCCTGCATCTAACAGCTTAATAACCTCTGCCCTCACAACCTCTTGCATAGCAGGGTTGAGCCTTCTTTGCGGCTCTCTCGATGACTTAGCATCTTCCTCCAAATGTATCCTGTGCATCACCATCGAGGGGCTGATTCCCTTAATATCCTCAATGGTCCAGTCGATAGCTTCCTTGTGCTCTCTTAAAACATCTAATAATTTCTTCTCTTGAGCCTCTCCCAAATCTGAAGCTATTATCACAGGCAAACAGTGTGCTGGACCCAGGAACTTATACTTAAGATTATCCGGTAAAGGCTTAAGTTCCTTCTGTTGAGGTTCGAGTGACTCCTTCTCCTCCTCTATGCTTTCTTGAGGATCAGACTCCAAAATGGCATTTACTTCCTTGAGTAACTTATCTAAACCCAAGTCCTCTCCAAAGTGAGCAAAGCATGCCTCCATAGGATCCTCAATGCTTGATTCATCCACAGTATCCTCAAGAATCTCCTCTATCAAGCATACATCTCTCATTTCATCATATTCCGGTGGTTGCCTAGTGATATCAAAAATGTTCAACTCCACTGTCATATTTCCGAAGGAGATCTTCATCACCCCTGTCCTACAATTGATTAGGGCGTTAGCCGTGGCTAAGAATGGTCGCCCTAGAATCACTGGTATTTGAATCCCTACATTCTGAACCGGCTCTGTGTCAAGCACAATAAAATCCATGGGGAAATAGAACTTATCCACTTTTATCAAAACATCCTCAACTATCCCCCGTGGTTTTTTCACTGACCTGTCAACCAATTGAAGCGTCGTGGATGTGGGCTTCAATTCTCCTAACCCCAACTGCACATAGACTGAGTAGGGTAGAAGATTCACACTCGCCCCTAGATCCAAAAGGGCCCTCTCAATATGGTTGACTCCTATCGTGCAAGAGATGGTAGGACACCTCGGGTCCTTATACTTGATGGGTAGCTTGCACTGAAGGATTGAACTGACCTGCTCGGTCAAAAATGCCTTCTTTGGGACATTCGTCTTTCTCTTGATAGTGACCAAGTCCTTTAAAAACTTGGCATATGATGGCACTTGATGGATGGCATCCAAAAATGGGATATTGATATGGACTTGCTTGAATACCTCCAGAATTTCTTCATACTTCCCTCCTTTCTTGGGCGCCTGTAATCTCTCGGGGTAGGGCGCTCTAGGTACAAACGACCTAAGAGGGTCTTTCTCAGTAGGTGTGGCTGTAGATGGCTCAGCATCTCTCTTCTCTGTGTTGCCACTCCCTTGCCCTTGCTGAATAGCAGGGCTCTCTTCCACTCGATTGTCCACTTGTCTCCCAGACCTTAGTGTGACAATCGACTGTACTTGTTCCTCCCCATGCGTTGGAGTTGATGAACTCTCAACCATAAATTGTCCTTTTGGGTTTTGCACGGGCTGACTGGGTAACTTTCCTTTCTCTCTCACCCAAGTGACTTGCAATTTGCCATATTTGACTCTCCAGCTTGGCAATCTCTTGGGTGTTTACCATTGTTGCACTCCTCACATCGCTTATATTTTGACTAGTCGCCTTCATGAATTCCTTGAGGGTGTCCTCAAGCGATTGAGAAACTGGCGCTGGTGTTTGAGCGGGTGCATGGTAAACAGGTGAAGGTGCTGGATGGGCAGAACGACCATAATTAGGAATTTGTGGGGCAAATCCGGAAGGATATTGATTTTGAGCATGATGAGAGGATCATCCCTGATTCATTGGTTGATTCTGTCTCCATGAAAAATTTGGGTGGTTCCGCCACCCTGGATTGTACGTCTCAGAGTACGATCCATTTGACTGCCTTCGAAAGTCATTGAAAGCATTTACTTGTTCCATAGGATACTCGGCCTAAGCCGGCATTGATGGAAAATTCTGTGCTAGATGCATGGGACTAGCACAGATGGAACAGCTTTCAACATTGAATGTGTTGGCAGCATTAATGGATTGGCTCACAGTGAGCGCGTCAATCTTCTTAGTGAGGGCATCTAACTTTATCCTCAAATTAGCGTTCTCTCTGACCTCATAGATGCCTCCCCTCTTAGGAGCACGAATGGACTTATCTCGACAGCTTGAAAAATCCCACTGCTGTGAGTTGTCGGACAACTTGTCCAACGCCATATATGCTTCGTCTCCTGTCAGACTCAAGAATGCACCCCCATTCATAGACTCGATCATGCTACGGTTGGGTTGAGTCAACCCTTGGTAGAAGAATTGAACGAGTCTCCACTTCTCATATCCATGTGGAGGGCATCTGATCAGTAACTCTTTAAAGCGCTCCCAGCTTTCAGAGAACTTCTCATCCTCGTCCTGAGTGAAAGAGCTAATCTCCTTACGGCACTCATTCACTCTAGACATTGGGAAAAACTTATGGTAAAATTTGCTAAGCAGGTTTTCCCAAGATGTAATAGACCCGGACGTGTTGGAGTCTAACCACGCCCTAGCTCTATCGTGAAGGGAGAAAGAGAAGAGTCGAAGATGGACTGACTCCTCAGAGAAGTTCTGGAATTTGGATGTAGCACAAATGTCTTTGAACTTCTTCACATGACTATAAGGATTTTCAAGATCTAAGCCATGGAATGAGGGTAGGAGTTGGATAACATGTGGCTTCAAATCAAAGTGTGTGGCATTGGTTGGTGGCAACACTATGCAGGAAGATGAGTTAGTCGCAACCGGTGCGAACAAATCCCTAAGGGATGTAGTGGAGTCCACGTTCCAAGCTCTAGGTTGCTCTACATGTTCAGGATGATTAAAATTTTCTCCCATCTCAGCAGTCTCTCTCTCAACTAGCGCTCTTTTCTGTCTCCTAAGAATTCTTTCTAAGTCGGGATCTAAATGTGTCAAATCTAAGTTCAAGGATCTCCGACCAAGCATACACTATCAGAAAAATAATGAGATACTAACCAGCAGAAGCAACAGAATAAAGCAAAAAAATTTTTTTTTTTAAACTAATTAAATTAACTAGTAGAAAAATAAAATCAATTCAGACCAAAAATTTTCACAAACAAAACAATTCCCCGGCAGCGGCGCCAAAAACTTGTTGTGAGTTTTAAATTACTCGCAAGCGCACGAGTCTTTTGCAGTATAGCGTTGTGCAAGTGCGAGGTCGAATCCACAGGGAATTGCGTTGTGAAAATATAATTTTTAATCTAAACTAACTCTATTTTAACCTAGTTCCGAATTGTGAATGATATTTTAGAAAACAAATTAAAACTAAACTAAGTTGATTTTAAAACTAATAATAAAAAGCACTAAAGTTTCCGAATCCACCCCACCGAAGTTAAGCATACATGTTCTAAAAATATAGCCTATCAAAACATTCTATGAATCCAACTATAAGACAAAAAACAAAGAATATCCCAACTAAACCAAAAGCACCCGATGTATCCGCTCTTAACAAATCACAAAGGGAATCCAATTTAATCGAAAAGCATTCACTGTATCCATCAGATGAAACACAAAGAAAATCCAACAGACAATTTAAACTCAATCAATTATAAGATTAACTCAAATAATTGACAGAACATTTATACTAAAAATTGTCAGATTTGTACAAGCAAATCTGAACTACTACGCCAAACAACGGCGGGGCTGCATAAAAAAGAAAGAAAGTGGAAGATTAAAATAAATTATATTTTAATGCAGAGTCTGAGGATGACACATGGACATGCTAGAACTAGAATTAAAGTTGTTCACTTAAGAGGGTGTGGTAGGCCCCAATTTTTAAACGAGCTGAGGTTGAGATGGAAGTTGAGTCTGAATCTGTGGTTCTTAGAAGGGAACGTGTTGACAGTGTAATTGATATTAGTAGGGATATGAAAGAATCTAGAGTTGAAAGAGATAAGCTAAGAGAAGATCGTGCTTATGCTCTTGAGAAAATGAATGTAACAAATGATAGAATTGATAGTCTATAGCATAGACTTGATGAACAGGCTAGAGCAGTGCCTGTGGTTGTTGTAAATCCAATAATAGTAAACGTTCAAAAGGGAAAAGGTGAGTGTATGTATGAGATGTATGGAGATTATTTTGTTAAATACATTAAGTTGAATGCTTTGTTGTTTAAAGGATTTATGAATCCTTTTGAGCCTGAGCTATAGGTGAAACAGGTATAGATATTATTTGGTACTTTACTAGTAACTGACAGGCAGAGGGTTATCTTTGCTTCATTTGAGTTATAAGGAGAAGCTTTGGAATGACGGGAGGATACTCCTCCCAGGGTAACCGCATATGTTGATAGACCCTTAACCTGGAATAGGTTTAAGGAGGTTTTCTTTGATAAATACTTTCCTTATACCTTTAAAGCCCAACAAGATAGAGATTTTATTTAATTGAGGCAAATGTGTTGACTATGACTCTATATAATAGCAGATTTGTGGCTTTGACAAGGTTTATATCGAAAATGGTAGACATAAAGGAGAAGAGGTGTAAGAGGTTCAAATATGGACTAAATTTTGAGAATAAATCGAAACTAATTTACATGAGGCATATAATTTATGTTACGTTGGCGAATATAACACTTCAGATTAAGAAGGATGTGATGGAATTTAGAGGTAGGAGGAATTGGCGAAAGAGGTCTAGATTTGAGGAACCTAAAGGTGGTACCAGTATGAGGGTGTAGAGTGGTAGACCACCCAGATGAGGCATTCCTTGTCATAGGGAACTGTAGTACAGAGTCAGAGGCAAGTAGAATCTGTTGCTTCTCTAGCTGAGAGTAATATCGGTGGGACCCTTAGATTTGGGAGACAGGTTATGGGAACTAGGAGTCATGGCAGAGGAAGTAAGTATGCCACCATGGGGAAGTGGTAATCTGAAGTATGATCGAGAGACATAAATTTGTTATAGATGTATTCATATAAGATATTTATCCCAAAATTATCCTAATTTGAAGTGCTTTGTCTATAGTAAAGGTGGACATATCAATGTTGGTTGATCGTGATGCAACCCATTCTTTTGCATCCAGTATTCATATGAAGTCTATTGAAGTATGTATTAGTACTTTGATGCACAATGTTATTGTTGAAGTTCCCACTAGAGATAGAGTGATAATCATAAATCTTTACAAGGGTTGTGTGATTCGTATCAGTGATAGAGAGTTTGAAGTTGATTTGTTTTATTTGAATATGGTTGATTATTTTAAGGAAAATGTACTGTTCAGGATACCTGGACATGAGGAGTTTAAATTTCAGGGAAAAACTCAAGATATTTGCAAATTATCTTATTTTTGCTCTGACTACTAGTAGATGGTTGAAAATAGGTTGTGAGGAGTATTTGGCATACATAATGGATTCTAAAAAGGAAAATAGGAAGTTAGAAGAAATCTTAGTAGTGACAGATTTTTCTGATGTATTTCTTGATGAGTTGTCTAGGTTGCCCCAGTAAGGAGATTAAATTCTCTATTGATGTGATACGAGGTTCATCACATATATCGATAGCACCCTATAGAGTGACACTCACTGAGTTAAGAGAGTTCAAAGTTCAAGAGTTGTTAGATAAATAATTTATTCGATTTAGTGTGTCGCCTTGGGGAGCCCTATGTTGTTTGTGAAGAAGAAAGATGGAATGATGAAATTGTGTATAGACTACAGATAGTTGAATAAGATAACCATTAAGAACAAATATCTTTCATCTAGGATAGATGATTTATTTGAGAAGTTGTAGGAAACAAAGGTATTTTCTAAGATAGACCTGAGATCAAGTTATCACCAGTTAAGGATAGAGGAGGGAGACGTGCCTAAGACTGCTCTTAGGACACATTATGATCATAAGTTTCTTGTGATACCATTTGGGTTGACTTATGTTACAACTGTATTCATGGACTTGATGAATAGAGGGTTTAAACTATATCTTAACAAGTGTATAGTTGTATTTGACATTATAATATATTCTAAGAGGGAAGAACAACATTTGTAGAATTTAGAAATAGTGTTGGAGATTCTGAGGAAAGAAAGATTATATGCAAAAAAAAATTTAATGTGAATTTTGGCTTAATAAAGTTACTTTCTTGAGACATGTAGTGTCTGGAAATGGTATAACAGTTGATCCACAAAAGATAGAGACAATGTTGAGTTGGGAGAGACCAACTAATGTGACTGAGATTTGAATATTCTTGGGGTTAGCTGGTTATTATAGAAGATTCATACATAATTTTTCTATTATTGCATTACTGCTGACTAGATTGACCAGGAAAAAGGTGAGTTTGTATGGTCTGGGAGTGTGAGAAAAGTTTCCAATTACTAAAAGAGAAATTGACTACAACTCTAGTGTTGGTGTTTTCTTCTGGTGATGAAGGATTTTTGGTGTATAGTGATGCATCCCATCAAGGGTTGGGATGTGTGTTGATGTAACATGAGAAGGTAATGTCATGTGCTTCTAGGCATTGAGGAATCATGAGAGAAATTACCCTTCCCATGACTTAGAGTTGGCTGCCATAGTGTTTACTTTAAAGATTGGAGACATCATTTGTATGGAGCCACTTATGAGATATTAATTGATCATAAGATTTTGACATACTTACCTACCCAGAGAGAGTTGAATTTGAGGCAAAGATGGTGGATGGAGTTGATTAATGACTATGATTTTGCAATTCACTATCATCTAGAAAAGGCGAAGGTGGTAGCTAATGCATTGAGTAGAAAATCTACAAGAAGATTAACTGCTTTTGAAAGTCATGATGTGTAATTGATGATAGGTTAAGAGAGATAATAATGAAGTTGAATATCAGTGATAGAGGATCATTGTTAACAAATATGGTTGTACAATCATCCATAGTAAAATGTTTGTTAGAGATGCAAAGTAAAGATGAAGAGATAGAAAAGATTAAGCATTGAGTTCTTACTAGAAAGCAATATGAGTTCAAAATTTGAAATGAGGGTATTTTGGTAATGGAACATGGGATTTGTGTTCTGAATGATGCGGAGTTAAAAAAGAAAATATTGAGAGAGGTACATGATGATGTATATTCGATGCACCCAATTAACAGTAAGATGTGTAGAGGATTGAGACAGAATTATTAGTGGTTAGAATTGAAGAGGAATGATGTTTGGTTTGTCAGCAAATGAAGTTAGAGAACAAACATTTGGGAGGCTTACTATAGTCTCTTCATGTGCTTGAATGACCATAGAAAAATGTGAGTATGGATTTTGTTTCTGGATTTTTCTATACTTAGAGAGGTCACGATACAATGTAAGCGATAGTAGATAGACTTTCTAAGTCATCTCAATTTCTTCTAATTAAAGCTAATTGGAATCCTAAAAAGTTGGCTAAACTGTATGTAGCTGAGATTGTGAGGTGGTATGGAGTGCTATTGAGCATAGTATCAATTAGAGATGCTAGATTTACATTTTGATTTTGGAGAGGCTTTCAGAAAACCATGTGTACACAGTTGCAGTTTATTACAAATTTTCATTCTCAAACAGATGAGCAGATAAACAGGATTATTAGACTACTAGAAGATATGTTAAGAGTAAATGTGATGAGTTTCTCAGTAAGTTGGGATGTTTACTTGCCATTGATGGAATCTGCTTATAATAATCAACATCAATTTAGTATTGGAATGGAACTGTTTGGGACATTGTATGGTAGGAGGTGTAGAACTCCTGTATGTTGGGAAAAAGTGGGAGAGAGAAATGTATTTGGTCCATAAATTATTGAGTTAACAAATGGGAGGATCAAACTGGTTAGAGAAACCTTAAAATAACACAGAGTAGACCGAATAGCTATGTTAAGAAAAGAAAAAGACCTCTTGAGTTTCAAGTAGGTGATTGGGTGTATTTGAAAATATCTCAATGAAAAGGTATGTTGAGGGTCAAAAAGGAAAGGAAAGTTGAGTCCAAGGTATATGGGACCCTATGAGGCTATTGAGGAAGTGGGGCTAGTTATGTATAACTTGGATTTGCCTCCAAGGTCAAAACAGTTACATAACATATTTCACATTTCACTTTTGCGAAAGTGCTTACATGATGAATCTCATAATATTTCGAGCCAAGTTGTAGAAATTCAGGAAGGCTTGACTTTTATACAAGTACCAATGAGAAATTTAAACAAAAAAGAACAAGTTTTGTGTAATAAAGTAATTCCAATAGTTCAAGTTCTGTGGCGGAATAAAGATGTCGAAGAGATTACGTGAGAACGTGAAGCAACCATGAAAAAAAATATTATCCACCATTGGTTTATGAGTTAGGTAAGGAAATTTCGGGGACGAAATTTTTGTAAGGTGGGTAGAATTATAATACTTGTATTCATAAAAAAGGGTAAAAAAGTACTTTAATAAATATGACATGGAGTTAAAATAATATATATGCAAAAGATTTAATTTATATAAAAAAAATAAAAAAAAGACGCGTGGACCGCATGTAAGCAAAAAGGAAAGAAGAAAAAAGAAGAAGAAAGAAAAACGTGTAAACACCTGGATGTCCAGGTGTTACTCACTGGTCATGCGAATGTTGCATGATTTACAACTCAAAAATTGTAAGCTTAGTGGCAAATTGGGGAGGGGGGCAGTTAATTGAGCATATATATATATAGATTTTTTTTTAAATCTTACCATATCCTGCTTGGTTTTCTCCATTCTTCATTACAAATTACTCTTTTTCTTTAAACACTTGGGAACTGAAAGAAAGGTTCAAAGAGTAAAATTTTGAAGGGGTTTACGGGAGAATTTTATAGAGAGTCACTGGAAGCTCTAAGAAAAACATAAGGTACTAATGTGAGTTTTATTTTTTGAAATCTAGCATACATGAAATTTCACAGAATTCAATGTGAGAATTTTCAAAGGGTGTGAATTATAAAGAAATTGAAGAATAAATTAGAAATTTTAACATAAATATTATGTCAGGTGTTGACAATCAGTAACTGGGAAAATTTGTTGAGAAGAGCAGGAAAGGCTAAGAGGTGATCCACGGGTAGCTTTAAGTGCTACGTGGTGAGTTAGATTTACTTTTAGTAATCAAGATAAATATTAAATATATAGTGAAAATATTTGAATAAATTATTAACTTATGATTTGAGGATAGATGAAAGTTGGTTGATGGGTATGACATGAATAATTGATATGTAGAGAATTATTATATTAGAAGTAATATTATTAGAATAATGAGTCGAATTAATAATGAAGGTGATAAATAAAATTCTGGACAAGCTATGTTTGATGATTTGATATGATATATGAGGAGAAGAATTTAGTGAAATTGATCAAATAATAATTTGAGAAGAAGTGGGATTATTAATTTGAATGTCTAAATACATGGTAGTTTTTATATTATTATTCATATGCATATGCATGAAAATAAAAGAACCGGGAAGGTAACTGGTCTAAATGAAAATAAAAGAACCGAAAAGGTAGCCGACCTAAATGAAAATAAAAGAACCGAGAAGGCAGTCGGTCTAAATGAAAATAAAAGAATCGTGAAGGCAGTCGGTCTAAATGAGAATAAAATAACCGGGAGGGCAGTCGGTCTAAATGAGAATAAAAGAACCGGGATGATAGCCAGTCTAAGCTAAAACATGTCGACATGTGATAAGATGTTCCCAATAATAATAACATTTAAAATCATGCATTGCATTTGATTTAAATATTGATTGTTATTACTTGAGATGTTAAAGTGCTATTCATGATTGTAAATTTATTGATAGATGAATGAGCCTCACAGAAAGACAAATATACTGAGGAAGAAATATGGAAATATGATGATGAGAATTGTCTGAGTGATTGATTATATGTTGTGAACCTCATAACGAGGTAAATGATAATGTTGAATTGAGAATTTAGAGATGATTAAATATATGATTGAAAGATTGATATATCTAATAAGAAACTTAAGAAGAGATTATGTAATGGGGGAATTATAAAATTGAGTAGCGATTATAGAATATTGTTATTGAATTATTTGAGTAAAAAGATGAAAGAATATCGAAAGATTATTAGAAGTAATTGAATTATAAGATGTAACTAGGAGTATATAATCGAATACTTATAGTAAATTTAATTCACTGAGCTCGTAAAACTCACTCTTCTTTGTACAATGATTTCAAGTAGCAGGCAGGACATATAGTTTGGTGAGTTGGGATTCAGGCGAAGTCATTATTTGTAAGCCACGTGGTTCACATTCTCAAACTAATGGAAAAAAAATATTTGTAAAAACTCATGCATATTACGGTGTATATAATGTTTATGTCAAGATCTGAACGATGTATCTCCCTTGTTGAGGGTTGAGGATTGATGTAATAAATGCAATTAGTATTATTTTTATTGCTGCATATATGTGTCGTGCTGGGATTTTCAAAATGTGACAACATGGTCTCGGAGGTGGCCAACTCGGAATGGGTCGTTACAATTTTAGTATCAAAGCATTAGGTTTTATGATTCTGTAGACTGCATAAAAATAAAGAAAGTGGAAGATTAAAATAAACTATATTTTAATGCATAGTCTAAGGATGACACGTGGATGAGCTGGAACTAGAATTAGAGTTGTTCACTTGAGAAGGCGTGGTAGGCCCTAATTTTTAAACGAGCTGAGGTTGAGATGGAAGTTGAGTATGAATCTGTGGTTCCTAAAAGGGAACATATTGACAGTATAATTGATATTAGTAGGGGTATGAGAGAATTTAGAGTTAAAAGAGATGAGCTAAGAGAAGCTCTTACTCATGCTCTTGAGAAAATGAATGTAACAAATGATAGAATTGATAGTCTATAGCATAGACTTGATGAACAAACTAGTGCAGTGCCTGAGGTTGTTGTAAATCAAATAATGGTAGACGTACAAAATAGAAAATGTGAGTTTATGCATGAGATGCAGGGAGATTGTTTTGTTAAATATATTAAGTCGAATGCTTTGTTGTGTAAAAGATTTATGAATCCTTTTGAGCTTGAGCTATGGGTGAAACATGTATAGATATTATTTGGTTCTTTACTAGTAACTGACTGGCAGAGGGTTGCCTTTGCTTCATTTGAGTTAGAATGAGAAGCTTTGGAATGGATGAAGGATACTCTTCCCAGAGTAAGTTCATATGTTGATAGACCCCTTAACTTGGAATAGGTTTAAGAAGATTTTCCTTGACAAATACTTTCCTTATACCTTTAGAGCCCAACAAGATAGAGATTTTATTTATTTAAGGAAAATATGTTGACTATGACTCAATATGATAGCAGATTTGTGGCTTTGACAATGTTTGTATCGAAAATGGTAGACATAAAGGAGAAGAGGTGTAAGAGGTTCATAGATGGACTACAATTTGAGATTAAATCGAAATTAATTTAAATAAGACATATGAATTATGTTACGTTGGCGAATATAAACTTCAGATTAAGAAGGATGTGATGAAATTTAGAGGCAGGAGGAATTGGCAGAAGAGGTCTAGATTTGATGAACCTAAAGGTGGTACTAGTATGAGTGTGTAGTGTGGGAGACCACCCAGAGGAGGTATTCCTTTTCACAGGGAACTGTAGTATAGAGTCAGACGTAAGCAGGATCTATTGCTTCTGTAGCTTAGAGTAATATCAATGGGACCCTTAGGTTTGGGAGACAGGTTATGGGAATTGAGAGTCATGGCAGAGGAACGGCGGAACACTGTAGTAGAGGGCTAGAAGTGGAGGACTGGAGGGTGGAGGTGGAGTTGCTGCCTCGCTAGTTGCGCAGTAGCCACCTAGGTTCCAGAGAGAGAAGTAGATAAAGAGTCAAAGACGAGAGAAGCAAATGATTTTAAGGCTTTTAACTTTTGATTTTAGGGTTTTTTTTACTTGTAAGCTATTTTATCATTACACCCTTGGTTTTGAAACATAAGAGTCTAATTTATTGTTATAATTTATATGGATAAAATTATAATTAGATGTATACTATATATTTAATTATATACTTATCAAATATATATAACTATATATTATATATATATAATTTTAATATGGCTAGGTTAAGTGGTTAACCAGCATATTTAAAAATCAATAACCATAACCATAACAAAAAATCAAAAATACTAACCATAAACCTAACTATTTCTTTTGGTAACTATATTTTTGGTTTGGTTATGAAATAGTTCATGTTCGGTTAGGTTTTTAGGTCATTTTTGCCTATCCCTAATCCTAAGGCTATGGGCAATGACTAACAAAACCCAAACAATATATTGCAAAGTCGATATTAATTGTGTCTCTGCAAAAGGGTTGACTACAAATTAAATAAAAATTAGTTCACTAATTGATCCTTGGGAATTTTGGAAAGATCTTATAGATCTTATTATTATAGGTTTGTAATTAGGTGAGCTTAAAGTCAGTTTTGTGCCCTTATTTATATTTTTAAAAGAAAATTTGCAAAAAAAAAGGACACGTGTTCCTGCAAAGGAATTCACCCGAAGCGTGGTGCTTCGAGGAGGGCCCTTTGATGATTAAGTCAGTGGGTGTACTGGAATGATGTAAAGAAAGGGTTTAGAGTGATATCGAGGTGAAATAGTGAGAAAAGGGAAGAGAACCGATGTGGTGATATGTGTTCCCTAGGCTATTTGCTCTCTACGTATGATTTTTTTTCTTGTGTCCCCTATCTTTTTTTCTTCACATCTCCTTTGTTCTAATGGCTGGAGCCTCCTTAAATAGGTGTTGAAGATCCTCTGTTTGGAGTTTCAAAATGGGATACAATTGAGATGTGACTTACTGAGCCTCTAGCCTTGTAAGAAGTGACCTCTGCTTGTGGGAAATGATTTCTGTCTAGCAGTTCTTCCCATCAAGGACAAATTCTTCAGGCTTTAGGGTGGTGAATCCGTCATTATGGTCAGAGTATCCTTGGTTCCTACTCTGCCTAGGGAAACCGGTCATCATAACGCATCACGTGTCCAATTCTCATTGGATTAGATAATTTTAATCACATCATATGCCCCTCACTCCCTAGAAAGATTTAGAGAGATTTCTAAGGGAGTAGAAGACTTTCTTGTTACCTTAGTAGAACTAAAATCATAGCTTTGGTTGGAAATCTTAGTTCTAGTATGAGAGGAACTCTATGGTTAAAGCTTTAGTTCTACTCTGGTGGGAACTGTTTGGCCAGAGCCTTAGTTTTTCCTTGGTATGATTTTTTGTTTAAAACCCTAATTCTTATTTGATCCGGGGCAGAATTGTAGGTCTTCAAAAGTAGTTAGTTTGATGTAGAGAGGATTTGTTGACTGTAGTTGGCTCTTGAGAAGGAGTAATGTGATTGAATTTGTAATTCGTATTGATCCAAGATGAAACTATATGTCTTCAAAAGCCTTAGTTTGTGCTTAAAAAATGTTGTATGGTTGAAGTCGCAATCCCTGTCTGGCTAAGGATTGTTGGACTGAAGTTGTAATTTTTTACTAGTCCGATATGGAATTGCGTGGCTGAGGGCTCCTTAATCCCAGCTTCAATAGGAATTATATTGGTTGAAGTCTAAACTCCTGTTAGTTCGAAGTGGAATTGTGTGGCTTTAGAAGCCGTAATTCCACGTCGATAGGAATTGAATGACTGAAATCATGCTCTTCATTGTGCTTTTGAAGTCATAACTCTGATTGATTTGGGGCGAAATTGCATGGCTTTGGAAGTCGTAATTCCACGTCAGTAATAATTGTTAACTGAAGTTTTGACCATTCTTTTGATCGAGTGGAATTGTGAGTATGTAAGTCGTAGTTCATCTTTTGGAGGAATAGTATAGCTGAGACCTTAATTCTTTTTTTTTTTTTTTGTATATGGTTGGAACTATAAGGCGCGGGAGTTATAGTCACTCTTCTGGAGTAATTATGTAGTCGATGCCATAATTCCACTTTCGTGGGAGTGTGATTGAAGCCTTAATTCCTCTTCTGTTCGAGTGGAACTGTGAGACATAGAAGTTCTAATTTCACTTCGATGAGAATTGTATAGTCGAAGTCACAACTCCACTTTAGTAGGAATTGTGGGGCACGAGCCTTAATTCCTTTTTTAATTTTTTAATCTAGTTGGGACTGTAAGCATGGGAGTTATGGTCCTTTTCCTAGAGGAATTATATAGTTGGGGCTTTAATTCCACTTTGGTGGTAGTGTGACTGAAGCCTTAATTCCTCTTCTGCTTGAGTGGAACTGTGAGGAGTTGAAACACTTCGACGGGAATTGTATAACTGAAGCCATAACTCCACTTCGATAGTAATTATTGGGCATAAGCCTTTGTTCCCTTTTTTATGGGGATTATGAGACTGAAGTTGTAACTCCTGTTGAGCTGGGGTAGAGTTGTATAGATTCGGGAGCCGTAACCCCATGTTGGTATGAATTGTTAACTCATGCCTTAACCCTTGTTGGATAGGACTTGGGTGACTAGAGTTGTAATTCTTTTTTATCCGAGGTGGAACTACATGGCTTCAGGAGTCGTAATTCCACGTTGGGAGGATTTGTTGACCGTAGTCAACTTTTGCTACTGGATAGGAGTTATATGACTGAAGTCGTAATTCTTATTAATCCGAGGTGAAACTATATGACATGGAGGTCGTAGTTCCACTTTGAAAGATTGTTGACTATAGTTAACTCCTGTTGTTGGGCATTGATTGAGTCATGTGACTATACAGGTCTTACACTTTGTAAGCAGGGTTTCAAAGCTAAGACTTTAATATTGGGCCTAGGCTTATCCAATATAATTATATGGTCGAAGTTTTAAACCTGTATGCGAAGAGGAGGCGTTCGGTTCTCCCGAGGCACACCCTGTGAGTTGTCATATTAATGATGAGCGGACTTTCAATTACTCGAAACACCTTTTTGTTACGACGTATTAATCATGCGTTTAGAAAACAACTCATTTTGCAGGAGCTATTTGATCAGTGCAAACTGCAAGTGCACAATATCGTAGTTTTATAGTAAAGTGATAAGATGAGTATCGTCCTCAAAGATTGGTAACTTACTTCTAACAAGTACCGAAATTATACTAATCTTGATTTTATTTAGAAAACTCTCTTTTTTTTTGTTTGTAATTGCAATATGAAATAAAATCAATTTAAAAGAAATAATCAAAGGAAAATAATGTTGTTTTTTCGAATATCAAATTAATAAAAGAAAGAACTTCTAGGAACCCGATTTCCCTTAATTCCTCACTATGCTTAACTCATCTAACTAATTAAAATTAATCATCTCTGTTTGTTAGTGAAATCTCCAATTTATCCAAAAGCCTATTTCGATAGTCAATTAGAAATATTATTGTTCATCATTCTACCCAAGAGTATGCAAATTAATAAAACAAGAAAGCATTAAGACCATCGATTTTTTTAGACTACACAAGTTCATATAAGTCTTCCGATTCCTATATCTACCTACGTTGAAATATCAAAGTTCTATCATGTAATTCCTTCTTTCGACAGCAAATCACAAGATCAAGATAATCTAATTAATGGCTAGTCAATTAAAAACAATACATTCAAAATAAATCAGCCAAACATAGAAGATAATTATTGCAAATCAGCATAGAAAAGCAAGCGTAGTTTGAAATTAAATTACATCGTTTTCCTAGAATAAAGAAAGTTTAGTTCATGTTGAAAATTAAATTTAACAGCAACGAATTCAACACAATTCCGTAAATCAGTGTGCGTTCACCTGCTACTGCTACTGTGGAGGGCTACTGTGAGATCAGCACTAGATACCGAGTAGTGGGGCAAGGTAGGTGCCAGCTATGAGGAAGCAGCTGCTAGAGGCGGCAGTTGCTGGTGCCAGATTAGGACAACTGCTACTGCTAGATGAGGACGACTAGTGGTTGCGAGCTGCTGCTGCCGGATGAGTAGAAGAGGGCTGTTGGCTATCTCTATAGGGCTGTGTCTCTAAGGCTGCAGGTTGTCTCCTTTAATTAGGGTTTCTCCTTTTCCTTTATATAGGCTCCCAATTCTTCAATTAAAATTTTATTTTTTATATGCTCCAAAGTCTTTAATTAAAATTTCTTTTTTTTATAGGCTCCATAGTCTTTAATTAAAATTTCCATTTTTAAACAAGAGAAAGAGTCGCTTGACGATATGACACTAAAATTTGGATCTTTCCCTTCTTCTAAACCTGAAATAAGTTAAATGACAATAATGAAGCCTTAACCAACAAAAATTAATAAAATTATATTAAAGTTAAAAGTTAAGACGTGATAAAAATAGGAAATTATGCACGAAATCAAACACCTCCAAACTTAAAACTTTATTTGTCCTCAAATAAAAATAAAACGAACCCATAGAAAAATCTCATCACTCACCAAGCCATGATCTAAATTTACATTTCATTACTAGCATCTTACTCTTTTAATATCAATGATAGCAGGAAAATCAAACAAAAATTTAACAATTTGTCAAGTAAGAGTTAAGAGACTACTTTAACCTAAAGCTAAGTCCTTGAGTGTGTGTGTGATATAGTCAATTTAACTCCAAACCACCTGCAAACTCAGATAAAATTAGAACAACTGAAACTAAAGGAATTATCTCAAAACTTAACTCCGTAAGTCCAATTTTCAGAAACACTCTCCATTAATGTAGTCAACACCAAAATCAGAAATCAAAAGGTCTTTAATCAGGTTGTAATGACAGGCCACGAGGTAAGGGCTAAGAAAGAAATGGATAAGGAAAATTAAAGCAAACTAGGAAAACACTTGGTGGAAAGAACAATAAAAGAGATATCCATAGGTTTCAAACCATAACTCTTTCTTGGCTGCATGCTCATACTGGTGACATTATTGTTGTTGTGCTTAATGAAGCAATACCAAGTACACTTTTAACAAAATCTGAAGTGATCTGCACTCCATTCATTGAGTTTTCTCAATTTTATGCTTCCTTCCATGATGGATAAATCACCTCTGGGCAAACAAAATGAACCCAGCAAAAATAATTCTTTTCTTTCTTTCTTTTTTTGAAGATATACTTGGATCAAACAGAGCATAATTTCCTTTGAACTAACTTTCTCTTTAAATGTAGACTCCCACCAAAGTATTTTCTCAAACTATAAAAGGTAAATTCATGGTTTTTCAGGCTTCGAATGGGAATGGTTAATGTAGTTAAAAGTATAAATAAAAGCTTAAATAAAGTAAGGCTCAAGGGAGGTTGACTATGGAAGTACACCATGCAATGATGGTATGATAACTAGGACGACTGGGAAAGCTTTTTGTTATGAAAAAAAATGCCTAGATCATTTCTCAAATATTTGGTATCAACTAGGATTTCACCTCAAGGATCCATCAACGGATTCTAGAGTAAAGCAAGATTGAACTCCCTCGACCTAGTTGATTCTACCCATTCTCTTTGTCAGCAAAATGGAAATAAAGAAAAAAAAATGAATATGTGCTCAATTATGTTCAAGGACAAAGATTTAAATCAAAGCATCCACAAAACTCAGCCTAACATAAAAGAAATTTTCAAAAATTTTCTCAATCCTATCCTCAATCACAAATTTTAGGTTCATTGAGAATTCAATCATACTCAAATGCATGCTTGGTAAGAAAATTCAAAAACTCAAGACTTATAAAATCACAAGTAAAGTAAAATAACCAGCAATCAAGAGGACAAAAATGACTATAGGAGTTTACATCGCCACACTTAAACTCAACAATGTCCTCATTTTGATTCAAAGGAGAGAAAGATTGAATAAATGAAAGGAACTTCCCTGTTTTCATGGTGAATCCGCCGTAGTTTGCCATTTCCAGTTCTTTATTCTTGCTAATAAACGTGCATCAAAATCCAAATTATTCAAAATAAAAATAAAAATAAAATAGTAAAAGAAAGTTCTATGGGCTGCCTCCCAGAAATGCTTGTTTTTAAGTCTACAGCCAGACTTTCAATTTTCCTTAATTAGAGTCTCCAAGAGCAATAAGTGCACAGTTCCTCTCAACTTGTTCTCCACAATAGTGCTTCAATCTTTGACCATTAAGTCTGAATATATTCCATGTCTTGTCCTTCAAGTCTATTGCTCCAAAAGAGGAAACATTGTCAATTATATAAAGACCTGTCCATCTTGATTTTAACTTGCCGAGGAGAGATTGAGTTGTGAATTGAAGAGTAAAACTTGTTGTCCTAGGGAAAAATCATGCCTAAGAATATGTTTTTCATGCCACTTTTTTCGTCAATTCTTTGTAGATCTTCGCATTTTCATAAGCATCGTTCCAGAACTCGTCCATCTCATTCAATTGTAAGAGTCATTTTTCACCTACTGCTTTAAATCAAAATTAAACTTCTTTACATCCCAATAAGCTCTATGCTCCAACTTAACAGGAAGATGGCACGCTTTTCCAAACACTAATCAGTAAGGACACATCCCGATAGGAGTTTCAAAAGCTGTACAGTATGCCCACAAAGCATCAACAAGCTTCTTTGCCCAATCCTTCCTATTGGTGTTGACTGTCTTCTCAAGGATGTTCTTGATTTCTCGATTTGAAATTTCAGCTTGGCCATTAGTTTGAGGATGGTAGCCAAGTGCTATCTTGTGCGTCACACCATATTTAGAAAGAAGATTGGCAAACAACTTGTTGCAAAAGTGGGTCCTCTCGTCACTAATAATAGCTCGTGGAGTGCCAAATCTTGTGAATATATTCTTATTCAGAAATTTGAGCACAACCTTTGCGTCATTTGTTGTTGTAGCAATTACTTCCACCCATTTTGACACATAATCCACTGCCAACAAAATATAGACAAAGCCAAAAGAAGGAGGAAAATGACCCATAAAATCGATTCCCCAAACATCAAATAACTCAACCTCTAAGATATTTTTCAATGGTAGCTCTTGACACCTTGAAATATTTCCCATATGTTGGCACTGATCACAACTCTTCACCAAAGTATAACTATCATAAAAGATATACATAAAAAAAAACTACTTTGAAATACCTTAGCTGCTATTTGTGTTGCTCCAAAATGTCCTCCATATGATGATGAATGGGAATGATGGAGAATGGCTTGCATATCTTCTTCTGGTACACATCTTCGGATGATTTGATCAGGGCATCTTTTGAACAGCAAAGGCTCATCCCAAAAATAATATTTCACATCATGTAGAAACTTCTTGCGTTAGTGGTAAGTGAGATCTGGTGGCAGTACTTTACAGGCTAGGTAGTTTATAATATCAGCATACCAAGGAAGCTTGATCTCACATGCAAACAATTGCTCATCAGAGAATGCTTATTGGATCCCTGAATTTGGTCTCACTTCCTCTTGCTCCAGTTGAGAGAGATGATTAGCAACTGAATTTTCACTTCATTTCTTATCTCGAACCTCCAAATCGAATTCTTAAAGAAACAGTATCCAACGAATCAGCCTAAGCTTAGCATCCTTCTTGCCAAACAAATAACGAATTGCTGTATGATCAGTGAACACTATCACTTTTGTACCAATGAGTTAAGACCAAAATTTGTCATAAGCAAACACAACAGCAAGCATCTACTTCTTAGTTGTTGTATAATTTAGTTAAGCATCATTCAAGGTTCGACTTGCGTAATAGATGGCCTTGAACAGTTTGTCTTACTTTTGTTCTAATACTGCCCCAACTACAAAGTCACTTGAATCACATATGACTTTAAAAGGTTGACTCCAATCAGGTACAGTCATAACTGGTGTTGAAACTAGTTTCTCCTTGATTGTATCAAAGGCTTACAAACAAGCATTACCAAAGTCAAATGCAGAATTTTTTTTTTTCATGAAGATTACATAAAGGTTTAGAGAGTTTAGAAAAATCCTTGATAAATCTTTTATAAAATCCCATATGTCCCATAAAACTTCTAATTATCTTCACATTCTTTGGAGGTGGTAGTTTTTCTATGGTTGCAATTTGAGCTTGATCAACCTCAAGTCTTTTAGATGACACTTGATGGCCAAGCACGATCTCTTCTTGAACCATGAAATGGCACTTCTCACAATTTAAGACTAGTTTTTTGTCTTCACATCTCTACAAAACAAAAGCTAAATTATGCAAACAATGATCAAAAGATGTACCAAAAACTGAAAAAACATCCATAAAAATTTCTATTATCTCTTTTACCACGTCAAAAAAAATAGCCATCATGCAATGTTGAAATGTCGCTAGGGCATTGCACAATCCGAATGACATCCTCTTAAAAGCAAATGTGCCGTAGGGGCATGTGAATATAGTTTTCTTTTGATCTTTGAGGGCTGTGGCAATCTGGTTATACCCAAAATAACCATCTAAGAAGCAAGAGTAGGAATACTCAGCCAATCGATCCAGCATTTGATCAATAAAGGGCAGTGGAAAATGATCCTTTGTTGTTTTGTTCAACTTGCGGTAGTCCATACATACACGCCAACCCGTGACTGTTCTTGTAGGAATAAAATCATTATTGTCATTTCTCACCACTATCATTCCATCATTTTTTGGTACAACCTGCACTGGACTTACCCATGAGTTGTTTGAAATAAAATAGATAATTCTAGCATTGAGGAGCTTCAAAATTTCAGCTCTCATGACCTCCTTCATTACTGGATTTAATCTTCTTTGGTGCTCGATTGATGGTATGTAAAGTTCCTCCATTAAAATCTTATGCATGAAAATGGAGGGGCTTATACCTTTTATGTCGAAAATAGTCTATCCCAAGGCTGTTCTATGCTCCTTTAACACATGCAACAAATTTTCCTCTTCTTTGGGTGTGAGTGATGTAGCAACAATCACTGGAAATGTGTAACTATCACCTAAGAATGTATAGTGAAGATGCTCAGGTAATTTTTTCAACTCTGGAGTTGTAGTTTGCAGTATATTTTCTCTAGAAATTTCATAATTAGGCCTTGCTACAATCGGATCTAGCCTTTCCACTTCATTGCTAAGTGATGCATCCTGCTGCAAAGCTCCCAAGGCAAATACATAGTGGATAAATTCTTCACTAACAAGAGAGAAATCAAATTCACAAACAGCAGAATTGGTAATATTATAAGCTTGAGATAAAGTGGTGATACAGCATTCTAGGTGATCAGTTGGTACATCTTCTTGAAAGGTTTCTTCTAGACATTGCTTAATGACATCTACCAGAAAGCAAGTGCTTGAATCTTCTGAAAATCTCATAGCTTGGTAGATGTTGAACATAACCTCTTCCTTGTTTACTCTAAATGTTAATTCACCCTTTTGAACATCAATTAAAGCCCTTCCCGTAGCCAAGAATGGTCGGCCAAGAATTAGTGGGACTTCTTGGTCTTCCTCCATATCTAAAACCAAAAAATCAGCTGGAAAATTAAATTTATCCACCTTTACCAATACGTCTTCTATGATTCCACATGGGTACTTGATGAATCGGTCTACTAGTTGCAAAGAAATGGTTGTTTGTTTGATCTCTCCAAGTCTTAATTTCCTGCAAATGAAAAATGACATAAGATTAATGCTAGCACCAAGATCACATGAAAATTTATCAAAAAATGAATTTCTAATAGTGCAAGGCAAACTGAAACTCCCTGGATCTTCTAATTTTTGAGGCAATTTCTTTTGAAGAATGGCACTGCATTCTTCATAAAGCTTTATTGTTTCGAACTCCTCCAACCTTTTCTTCTTGGAAATGATGTTCTTTAAGAATTTAATATAATTTGGCATTTGTTCCAAAACATCTACAAAAGGAAAATTTATGTGAATTTTCTTTAAAATATCCAAAAACTTAGAAAATTGCTTATCTAATTTTTGTTTCTGAAAACGTTGAGGGTAAGGAAGTGGAGTAGGGAGAATATGAGGATTGTTAAGAAATGAAATTTTTGGAAGCTTATCAGTTTCTATTAATGTATCATCCACAATCTCTTATTCACCTACTTTATTCTGACATTGGCCATTAGTTGGAGCTGTAGGGGTGGACTTGGTTTCCTTTGATGGTGACCTCTCAATTTCTCTTCCACTCCTAAATGTGATGACCTTGCCTTATTCCTTTGGATTCACTTCTATGTTGCTAGGAAATGTTCCTCTTTGTTAGGCAGTGATAGTTGTGGCTAGTTGCCTAATTTGTACTTCAAGATTCTTCGTAGTGGCTCCCATGTTGCTACAATGAGTCTCAATGTTGTCTAACAGTGAATCATTCTTTTTGAACCTTACTTTTGTCTCCTCAACAAAGGAAATCATGGCATCCTCAAGTGACATCTTATTCTCACTTGGTTGATTAACAAATCCTAGAGGAGGTTGGAACACATTCTTTGTGTTTCCATAAGACAAATTCTCATGATTTTGAAGCCCTGGATGGTAGTAATTTGGCATAGGATTACCACGATAGTTGTAGTTCCGATTGTTGATGTATTAAACTTGTTCTTGACTTGATTCATTACTTGGAACTGTCATACTTGGGGCTGCAACATATTCTTCACTTTGCAGTATTCCTTGTGTTGTCAAAGCTGAAATTTGATAAGATAGAGAAGCAACTTGAGCTGAAAGGGCTCCTAACGGATCCAATTCATGAATTCCAACAACTTTCCTAACCATAGCTCTTTCAGTTGGCCATTAATAGTTATTTGCAGCCACTTCTTCCAAAAGAGAAGTAGCACCTTTAGCTGTCTTTGACAGCAAAGTTCCACTAAACACAACATCAACTATGGTCCGAGTTTGCCAATTTAACCAATTGTAGAACATCTAAACTTGCAACCAGTCCGTCAATTTGTGTTGAGGTCGGTGTTGAATCTAATCTTTATACCTTTCTCATTCTTCATAGAGTGACACGAAATCATTTTGCTTGAATTGACCAATCTCACTCTTGAGTTAAGCTGTTTTTGCAAGCGGGAAAAATTTAGCAAGAAACTTTTCAGCCATTTCCTGCCAACTAGTGATACTTCCCAATTATAGAGCTTGTAGCCAACCTCCTGCCTTATCCCTTAAGGAAAAAGGAAACAATCTCAGTTTAATGGTGTCTTCAATAACGCCATTAATCTTTACAGTGACACAAATCTCCAAGAATATCTCCAAATGAATATTGGGATCATCTAGTGGCGATCCACTAAACTGGGCTTGTTGCACTACGCTGATTAAGGCCGGTTTGAGCTCAAAATTGTTGGCATGAATGGGTTAACGTCTTATACCCGAGTAGTTATCATTCACAACTGGTCGTACATAATACTTCAAGGTGCGCGTTTGTGCATCATGTTGTTCGTCAGCCATGACTAGTACTTGATTTTTTCTTTGTGATATAAAGGTTCTTTCAATCTCTAGATCAAAAAGGTTAATGTCACGATATCTAGCACAACGCATGCAACGTCAAAAACACACTTGTAGAAAAATAATAATAAAAATAAAATAAAATAAAATTCTAAATTAAAACCAAGATTGCTTTGTATCAATATTGGCTAAAATAAGAAGAATTCAATCCCTGGTAACGGCGCCAAAAACTTGATTGGTGCAGAACTGCAAGTGCACAGTATCGTAGTTTTATAGTAAAGTGATAAGATGAGTATCATCCTCAAGGATTGGTAGCTTACTTCTGACAAGTACCGAAATTATACTAATCTTGATTTTATTTAGAAAAATCTCTTTTTGTTGTTTGTAATTGCAATATGAAATAAAATCAATTTAAAGAAAATAATCAAAGGAAAATTAATTTGTTTTTCGAATATCAATTTAATAAGAGAAATAACTTCTAGGAAATCGATTTCACTTAATTCCTCACTATGCTTAACTCATCTAACCAATTAAAATTAATCCTATTTATTTGTTAGTGAAATCTCCAATTTATCCAAATGCCTTTTTCAATAGTCAATTAGAAATATTCTTGTTCATCATTCTACACAAGAGTATGCAAATTAATGAAAACAAGAAAACATTAAGACCAGCAATTGTTTTTAGACTACACAAGTTCATATAAGTCTTCCGATTCCTATATTTACCTATGTTGAAATATTCAAGTTCTATCCTGTAATTCCTTCTTTCGACAGCAAATCACAAGATCAAGATAATCTAACTAATGGCCAGTCAATTAGAAGCAATACGTTTAAAATTAATAAGCTAAACATAGAAGATAATTACTGCAAATTAGCATAGAAAAGCAAGCATAGTTTGAAATTAAATTACATCATTTTCCTAGAATAAAGAAAGTTTAGCTCATATTGAAAATTAAATTTAACAGCAACGAATTCACCATAATTCTGTAAACCAGTGTGTGTTTAGCTGATGCTGCTGTTGTGGAGGGCTGCTATGCGATCAACGCTGGATATCGAGCAGGGGGTGAGGTAGGTGCCGGCTGTGAGGAAGCAGCTGCCGGAGGCGACAACTGCTGGTGCTGGATTAGGACAACTGCTGCTACCGGATGAGGAGGACTGGTGGTTACGAGCTGCTGCTGCTAGATGAGTAGGAGAGGGCTGACGGCTATCTCTCTAGAGCTGTGTCTCTAGGGCTGCAGGCTGTCTCCTTTAATTAGGGTTTCTCCCTTTCCTTTATATAGGCTCCCAAGTCTTCAATTAAAATTTCCTTTTTATAGGCTCCAAAGTCTTCAATTAAAATTTCATTTTTTATAGACTGCAAAGTCTTCAATTAAAATTTCCTTTTTTAAACAAGAGAAAGAGTCCCTTGATGATAGAACACTAAAATTTTGATATTTCTTATCTTTTAAACCTGAAATAAATTAAATGACAGCAATGAAGCTTAAAACCAACAAAAATTAATAAAATTAGATTAAAGTTAAAAGATAAAACGTGATAAAAATAGGAAATTATGCATATCATCACTATTTAAAGACATTTTGCCTTTTCTTCCTTTTTTTTTCCTCTACATGCTTGCATTTGAATTTTTAGAGCGTTGAGTTTTCAAGCTTCCTTAGAGTTCTTTCGAGAGTCTTCTTCTTTCTTCAAGTTTTCAAGCTCCTTCATTCTCACTTTTCAGTAAGATTTCCTTTCATCTTCCCATTTCTTTTCGCACCATGTTTACTTTTGGTAGATTTAGGAAAGTGGAGGTTGGAAGAAAAAATGCTAGCCTTGAAAGTAGGGAGAGAGTGTCTAGTGGGGAACAACCTTCTTCTCAGGAGGTCACAGTTTTTTCCATTAGTGAGGGCTTTCAGGCTGGGAGAATACCCAACTAGAAAGATCGATACTTTTCTGTGGAGGGGTCAAAATCTCATAAGGTTTTGCTGTAGTGGAACTCCAAAGATATTCCTGATCAAAAGAAATCTTAGGCCTTAAGTGATAAGGAGCAAAGGGCAATAAAAAAGGTTTTAGATGCCAGACCTATGATGTTTGATAAAGATCTTACTAATGAGCAACTGTTGAGGACCTATCACCTTAGTTTTAAACCCTGATTTTCCTGAAGGTACTACAGAGTATCTTAGCTGCTTTTTTTTTTTCTATCTTCTTAACTGGATTCTTTTCTTTGATTGGTCTAACCATGGTGACTTCTTTTTTACAACAAATGTCGTATTGAACTCAGCTAAGGTTACTATGATGGCTTGTGAGAGGAATAAGGCCAAGTCTGCGTGTTTTACTCCTTCTAATTCTACTGGGAGAAAGAAGGCCATGATAAAGGAGCCTTTGGTCCAATAGATCGAAGTGAGCCAGTCTGAGGCTAGAAAGACTGTAGTGGGGCTGACTAAGGTGCAACGAACCAAGGTGTTGATGGCTAAATATTCTACCACTAAAAAGCAAACGGTTAAGGAGCCAAGGCTAGAGGTTGAGGTCCCACATAGGACTGAGAAAATGATAGGCAACAAGAGGGCTTATTTCTCAAGGGTGGTTCTTTATACCGTATTGGTTGACTCTATTCCTATTATCCTTGAGGAATCCACTCCTGTCCTTGATAACTCCACTTCTACTACGAGTTTGAGTTCTGAGACGCACCGACCAAATTGGAAGGTGAAACATACAAAACCGAATTTTGACAACATAAGTGTTGTTCGTCAAATTCTAAGTGGCTCAATCCTTCCTCCAAATATGGAGCTGATGAAGGAGCTTACCCCTTACCAACTGATGGCAAGCAACCTAGACCATTGCTATAAGGTAAGATCTAAAACTTTGAATATTAAACTTTTGCACCTTTTGCTTGACACTTTCTGACCAAGTTATTTTTTATGCAGTCTATAAGCAACACCATTGCTTGAATTTGGAGAAGTGATGAGGATAAAAAAAGGTGGCTGGATGAGGCTAAAGTACAATTAAACGACCTCTCTAGTCGAGCCAATGATCCCAAGCTTGAGAATAAGAAGCTGCAAACCTTATTGGCTTCAGAAAATGCTAATTGTTTGTCTGTCTATGAGAAAGTAGAGTGCTTGAAAGCCAAAGTGTCGAGGTTTCAAGAGGTTGAAATCAGCTTTGGGTTGAGATCACCAAAATTCATGGGATCGAGAGCCAGCTCAGGGCTAAGGTGAATCACCTTCAAGGCACAGAAGGAGAACTGATGACTTAACTTGTCTAGGTCGAAGTTTCGGTTGGGAAAAGTATCGAAACTCTAAGGACTTTCTAAGGAAACCTTCATATTACAACGTAAAAGGCTTCGATACAGCAAAAGCAGTTAGTGCCAAGAAGTGGCCTGACCTAGATTGAGCCAGCATGAAAATCCTTAAGACATTTGAGGGGCAGGCAAGAGGGGAGGCAGCCGAGACAGCATGGGTGATCAAAATGGTCGAGGTGACTAAAGAGGATGTGTTGAGAGCTGAAAAGGTCAGGGATAAAGAGTTACAATCTTAGGATAGGAATTCAACTTTTTCTCTATAATTTTTTGGATATTTTTCGTTTATTGAAATATTTTCATTTCATATTTCTTGCCTTTATAATTTCACTACTTCTATTGAGTAGAGTTTACAAGAAATTTTTACAAGTGTTGGGACTTTGTACTTTAATCTTGATTCCTCCACTTTGGCTAGAGTAGTAGTGATTGAATGAAGGCTTGTCTAAGTAGAGCTTCAATCTCTTAATTTAGATTCTTGAGATCCTTACCTCATGTGGACTAAGTGGGGATTTTTACAAGAATTTTACTCGAAGTGTATGACTTTGGTCTTTTGCTTAGGTTGAGAGTCTTCATCTGTGTCAACACGTCTTTGTAGCGATTAATCTTTAGACTAAAACTGAATCTAACTTAGTTCCATCTTCCTTCACTCTACTTAGGAAAGTCCTAAGTATTTGGCGATGAGTGAGTTAAGTTTGAACATCTTCTAGTCTTCTTTCTTCGAAGGCTGGGTTTACTTTGACTATTGTGGCTTTATCTGCCTAGATTAAGAGGATTGCTCTGGAGCTCATTGGGAAAGTGGTGACTGAAGTTAAAATTTTTTGGACCATTGATGAAGGTTTTGATGGTTGTTTTTTTGGTCGAGCTTTTTACCCTGGTTAGTGAGATATTCCTAGGGTGATTTATCAACTTGTTGAGTGAAGTTAAGTAAACTCCGAGCTCGTTCCTCTTGTTCCATGACTGTTAAATGGATGAGCCGCATGTTGCTCCTATCAAAACTTAAAGGAATCTTATCGCACTTAAAGAGGAATACAAGGCCAGATTTGTACCGTTTCCTTTAGAACATGTGGGGAAGCTGGCATAGATCTGTTTGTGAATGTCCATGAGTGAACGTGAACATTAGGGAATTACTGGTCTTTATATGCACAATGGAATTCTCTTGTGTAAGGATCAATCTCTAAAATCTCGAAGCTATCAAGACTTACTGTATCTATGGTTCTTCAGGAGAGTGGATCCCTTAGAGACCTGATTTTGTTAGAGATGTTGAGGTTGCTAGTCTTTAGAGCGAGGAAGATGTGCTCATTTTTTATCTCAGCTTTTGAAGGACTTTGAGCAGCTCACAAATCTTTATGCCTTGTTAAAGGTTTATAGTTGGTTTGGACTCGACTGAGAGTTGAGCTTGAGAGTTTTAGAGGTTCCAAGTTTAGCTTCGGTCACAAACTTCTCAGTTAGGCATGTGCCGATGCTCGTATCGGATTAAGGTGACTATTTCTTCTTGATCTTTGAGTTGAGGTGACTATTTTTTCTCGATCTTTCGAGATGGTTGTTATGTTGGTTTTTTGGTAGTGAACCTGAGTCGGTTCGATTAGGGCCGAGGCTGGTGCCATATGTACAATCGTAGGGATCGTGAGGTCACTTCGACACTTGAGTTCTTTACACCCAGTTTTGTTAGTTGAGGTGGTAAGATACTTGATGAGACCGAATTTTATGGGGTTGGATATAACGAGCCATTCCGGGTTGGCCACCCCCGAGACAGTGTCGTCACATTTTGAAATCCTAGCACGACACATATATGCACAATATCAAAATACCAACTAAAATTATTTATATACATCAATCCTCAACCCTCAACCCTCAACAGGGGAGATACATCATTCAGATCTCAACTGAACATTATATACAAAATATTAAGCATAAATATTTACAAATATTTTTTTTTCTTTCTCATTAGTCTGAGGATGTGAACCACGTGGCTTACAGAAAATAATTTAGTCTGAATCACTGATGAGAATGCAAAATGTTATATTTTTCTCCCTTAATTTTTAGTTTTTTATACTCATTTGGTGCCTAAATGTTCTCATTATTCTTATATTTTGATTTAGGATGCAAATGTAGGCATTACGTGCAAAACGAAACTAATTTGGTGATTTTGGGCAGTTTTGACATTGCTTTGTAATATGGGCATAACTCTCTCATCTGCACTCTGATTGAAATGATTAAAGATGATACGGAATGCCAAGAAATATCTCTTCAACTTTCATGTTTGAGTTTTGAGAGATACTAGCTGCATCAAGGTCGAAACCGGGCTTGGAGTTGCTGCACCTGCACTGTTACAGTTCTTGAAAGTCCCTTAGCCTGCAATTCTAATACACTAATTTGACGTGGTTTATTTTCGAAAGTTTCCAGATCTGGTGCACGAAAATTCATGCTGAAAACACTAGTTTCCTAGTTATATTAGGACTTTATTTTATTTTTAATATTTTCCTTAAATTAGTCAGATTTGGATATTATTATTTTAGGATAATATTTAGAATATTTTAGGAGACCTTGTAGGGTTTCTACTACTAAAAATAACGTGTAGGAGAAATCATCAGACTTAGGGGACACCTCTCTCTCCCTCTTCTCTAACTTCTCCTTCGGGTTTTCATCATGGCCCTACGTGGCTAAACTTTTATAATTGGTTGAAGGAAACAGAAGCCTCGAAATAAATAAAACTGTGAGATCTAATCTGTTTTTTATATTGTTCAATTTATGCTTTGAGTATCAAATGATCTTCTGTCCCTATTTTCATGATTGTCTCATTTAATTACTAGGAGGCCTACTAGTTTATTATTCCTTGCAATCTACTGCTAGGTTAGATATCAAATCCGTAATTGTTTGATCCCTCTAATTTATGAAGCAACTAAGATTTAATGATTTGCTGCATCAGAAATTATTAGATCTTAGGAAGAACGCTCGACTAAATTAAATGCAACCGCATGTACTTATGTTGTTTAGCTTCATCGATCTCTCTAATTCTTAAGGCTACTACTAGATTAAACCTTTAGCGCTTGTCTTGAGTTGTTTAGTAGTTAGGGTTAATTAAATCACTTGTTTTCTAATTAATTGCGACTAAGGAGAGATAGGAAAATAGTTCCAATGGTGAATATCCAAAGTGTGAATTGATATATACTTGCATCGACTATCATTTATAAAATTTCGATGGTGGATGTTGACTTAGACCATGGTTTGTTCTTTTGATTGATTTCAATATTTCCATTTGAATTGTTTTTTAGTTGTTTTTCTTAAAATTGTTTTCGTTATACTCAAATCCCCCCCCCCCCAACCTTGTTCACATAGCATAAAACTAGGCTAGATACTCTCCGTGGGAATAATCCTTACTCACACTACTACATATATTTTTAGGAGTATAGGTTTTATTTTTGGTTGCCTACACCAACACATCAAATTTTGGCGCCGTTGCCGAGGAGAGATTCTAGTTGATTTTTTTTTTTTGCTTCTTGTGATCCTTATTTCGTTCTTGAAATTTTTGACGAAAAAAAAAATTTCACCTTTATTGTTTGCGTTTTAGCATAGAATTTTAATTTATTTTCTTTACTCTAGATTTTTCCTGATTTGGTTTTCATAGTTTATTAGAGTTTCCTTGATTTTTTTATTAAATTTGGTCAAAAAGTCCTTCTATACCATTCACGGCTTTGTTTGTTTCAGGGTAAGTTGTGTTCTCGTTGGATTGGACCTTTTGTTGTTACTAATGTTTTCCCTCATGATGTAGTTGAAATTCAAAGTTTAGCAACTTCCAAAGTATTCAAGGTGAATGGCCATAGACTTAAGCCTTTCTATGAAGGTTTCCAAGTAGAGAATGTGGCAAAATTGGACCTTAAGTATCCAATTTATACTGATTGAAGAAGGAAGCATTGAGTCGAGCCGATGACAATAAATAAAGGCACTGCTTGGGAGGCAACCCAAAGGGGAGTTCATTTTTTTTTCCTTCTTATTTTCGCATTTATATTTTGGTTATTTTTGCCTTTTCTTTGCATTTCACATTACATTGGGGACAATGTAAGTTTTAAGTGTGGGGGAGGGGATTTAGATTGTGTTTTAAATTTGATTCTAAAAAAAAAAGAGTTTGCTTTTTTATTTTGTGGTTTTCAACGATTTTTGGTTGTGTATGTCATGAGCAAGATTCAATTAAGCTTGAAAAATTCATAACATAATTGAATAAGTAATCTTCCAACTTAGAATTAATTTAGTCTAGCTATTTTCCTTGAGAATGGTAGCAACTAAATTTAGTAGATAAAAGCTGGTGAGATTTTGAGCATTTAGACTGACACATCCATATCAATCTCACTATTTTCTTTCATGTGAGATATTCTTCCATAGATTTGTTTCTCTAGAACTTGCCTTGATTGTTTTTGAGGTCATATTGACATATGCATGTATGAACATGATTAAGGCCCTCTTTGTTATAAGCTACATAAGCCAAATAGCCTACCTTGTAATTAATTTTTTTCTCCTTTGTTGAACCCCTTTGAGCTTTATTGTTTTTTTTTTTTTTTTTTTTTATTGTGAACCCACGTTACAACCTTGAAACCCAAAAAACAATGCCTTTACCCAAGCCGTAGAGCTAGTGGAACATTGTTCATCATTATGATATGTATGGGTGTGCAAGAAATAAGTGTGAAGGTGTCTGGATTCGTGAGTTCCATTATTGATGTAATATTTAAAAAAAAAAAGGAAGGAAGTGATGGAGGAAATTGCTATTAATATTACAAACTATCTATGTTCATAATTTCTCCTAAAATTCCAAGAAAGAGGTTTGTTTATACGTGATATATACAAAGGTGGAAGCTATTGCGAAGGATTGTTCCCTGCTGCAAACGAAAAGTGTTCCTTTGAACAATCTCTTTTTCAATGCAGGAGTTTTATATGGTTTAAATGCTTTAAAACCAAATCGAAGAAGCTTCTGAATGGAGTGATTGGTTTTACATGTCTTATAAATTCAAGCTTGAGTTGATTCATTTTTGCTCCACTAGTTTCGATGAATTTTGAGCTACATTCCCAAATATTTCCCACCTTGATCCTAAACCTCGTTACAACCCTTGAAAAGTTTTTATGATTCGTATTATGTGTGTGATCCCAGTGGTGGAGAATGAGATGATATGCAAGCCTATGGTAGATCATTTCCATTGGAATGAATTTGAGTGAAACACATACCCTTCAAACACATGAGAGTCGAGTGTTTATTTTCGTGAGGGTCTACATATTTAGTTTACTCCATCTTCGAGTGAAAATGCTTACTAAATAATTTTAAGTTGTTTAAGAATGTTTGTTCATGATATGTTATGAGTTTTGAAGAGCTTGGTTGTTCTTTGTTGATGGCGTTGCAGCCTTGGTGTTTTTGGGAAAGTGAATTTGAGTTTTGCTCGAGGACGAGCAAAAGTTAAGTGTGGTGAAATTTGATGAGAATGAAAAATGTCATATTTTTCTCCCTTATTGTTTAGTTTTTTATACTAATTTGGTGCCTAAATGCACTCATTATTCTTATATTTTGATTTAGGATGCAAATGGAGGCGTAAGTGCAAAACGAAACTAATTGGGCGATTTCGGACAGTTTTGACATCGCTTTGTAATCTGGGTATAACTCTCTCAGCTGAGCTCCGATTGAGATTATCCAAGATGCTACGGAACGCCAAGAAAAAGCTCTACAACTTTTATGTTTTGAGTTTTGAGAGATACTGGCTGCATCAAGGTCAAAACTGGGCTTGGAGTTGCTACACCTGCACTGTTACAGTTCTGGAAAGTCCCTTAGCCTGCAATTCTAATACGCTGATTTGACGCGGTTTATTTTTGGAAGTTTCCAGATTTGGTGCATGAAAATTCATGCTAAAAACACCAGTTTCCTAGTTATATTAAGACTTTATTTTATTTTTAATATTTTCCTTAAATTAGTCAGATTTGGATATTGTTATTTTAGGATAATATTTAGAATATTTTAGGAGACCTTGTAAGGTTTCTACTACTGAAAATATCGTGTATAAGAGGGGAGAAATCATCAGACTTGGAGCATGCCTCTCTCTATCTCTTCTCTAACTCCTCCTTCGAGTTTTCATCATGGCCTTGCGTGGCTAAACTTTTATAATTCGTTGAAGGAAACGGAAGCCTAGGATTCAATAAAACTGTGAGATCTAATTTGTTTTTTATTTTGTTCAATTTATGCTTTGAGTATCGAATGTTCTTTTGTCCCTATTTTCATGATTGTCTCATTTAATTACTAGGAGACCTCCTAGTTTATTATTTGTTGCAATCCACTGCTAAGTTAGATATCAAATCCGTAATTGTTTGATCCCTCTAATTTTTGAAGCAACTAAGATTTAATGATTTGGTGCGTCCGAAATTATTAGATCTTATGAAGAACGCTCGACTAAATTAAATGCAACTGTGTGTGCTTATGTTGTTTAGCTTCATCGATTTCTCTAATTCTTAAGGCTGCTACTAGATTAAACCTTTAGCACTTGTCTTGGGTTGTTTAGTAGTTAGCGTTAATTAGATCGCTTGTTTTCTAATTAATTGCGACTAAGGAGAGATAAGAAAATAGTTCCAACGGTGAATATCCAAAGTGTGAATTGATATATACTTGCATCGATGATTAGTTGTAAAATTTCGATGGTGGATGTTGACTTAGACCAAGGTTTGTTCTTTTGATTGAATTCGATATTTCAATTTGAATTGTTCATTAGTTGTTTTTCTTAAAATTGTTTTCGTTATACTCAAATCTCCCCATCCTTGTTCACGTAGCATAAAACTAGGCTAGATACTCTCTGTGGGAACAATCCTTACTCACACTACTACATGTATTTTTAGGAGTATAGATTTTATTTTTGGTTGCCTGATATAGTACACCAATCACCGCTCACAATTCTATCTGTCTTGTCCGCTACCTGAAATCATTGAACAATGAGGAGTGAGCTTCACAAGCTCAGTGAATTAAATTTACTAGAAATATTCGATTATATACTCCCAGTCACATCTTATAATTCAATTACTTCTAATAATATTCTGATATTCATTCATCTATTACCTCAAATAATTCAATAACAATATTTTGTAATCACTATTCAATTTCATAATTCCCCCATTACATAATCTCTTCTTAAGTTACTCATCAGACATATCAATCTTTCAATCATATATTTAATCATCTCTAAATTCTCAGTTCAACATCATCATTGACCTCGTTATGAGGTTCACAACATATAATCAATCACTCAGACAATTCTCATCATATCATACTTCTATATTTCATTCTCATCATATTTGTCTCTCTATGAGACTCATTCATCTATCAATAAATTTACACTCAAGAATAACACTTTAGCATCTCAAGAAATAACAATCAATATTTAAAGCAAATGCAATGCGTGAATTTAAATGTTATTATTGTTTAGGAATGTCTTCCCACATGTTGACATGTTTTAGCTTAGACCGGCTACATTCCCGGCTCTTTCATTCTCATTTAGACTGGTTGCCTTCCCCGGTTTTTTTATTCTCATTTAGACCGGTTGACCTCCCAGTACATTTATTTTCAGCTATACTGGCTATCATGGTTTCATTTAGATCGGCTGCCTTCCCGGTTCTTTTATTTCATGCATATGCATATAAATAATGATATGAATATGCATATGAATAATAATATAAAAACAGGCATACATTCAAACATTTAATTTAACTATCCAGTTCTTTATTATTTTATCATATTCATCAAATTATATCCTCATAGTTCCTATCAAATTATCAATCATTATTTCAATAATATTAATTCTCATATAATAAATCTCTAACATATCAATTATTCGTATCATACCCATCAACCGACTTTCATCCATCATCAAATCACAGGTTAATAATTAATTCAAATATTATCACTGTATATTTCATATTTATCTCAAATACTAAAGGTAAATCTAACTCACCATGTAGTACTTAAAACTACCCTGGACAACCTCCTTGGCTTTTCTGCTCTTTTCAACAATTTCATCCGATTGTTGTTCATCAACACCTGACATAATATTTACATTAAAATTTCTAATTTATTCATCAATTCTTCAAGAATTCATACCCTTTAAAAATTCCCACATTGAGTTCTGAGAAATTTTATGTATACTAAATTTCAAAAATAAAATTCACAATATTACCTTTTGTTTTTCTTAGAGCTTTCCATGACTCTCTGTAAAATTCACCCATAAACCCCTTTAAAATTTTACTCTTTTAACTTTTCTTTCAGTCCCAAAGTGTTTAAAGAAATAGAGTAACTTGAATTGAAGAAATAAGAAAACCAAATAGGATTTGGTAAAAATTAAATAAACAAAATAATAAAAACCATTTTTATACAAAATCTTAACCGTTGCATCATTTGGGAGAATCCTGCTAGCTAACATGCATTTCTTGTGTGTTAGCTTGACAACACTTATTGTCCATGTTTTTTTTTTTTTTAACATCGAACCTTTTTTTTAATCTTTTTTTCCTTTTTTTCTTCTTTCTCCATGCTGGACGCTTCTGTTTTTTTTTCTTTTTCTTTTTAATTACACCACCATGCGTCCAGTTTTTGTTGGAAATCACCTCACAAGAATGCCCAGGTGATGATCCCCAAACATCCAAGTCTAGAATGACTTGTAATAAAATAAAGCAGCAAACGAAAGCAAGAAAGAAAAGAACACAAGTGATTTGTTATCGATGTTCGACAATAGCCTACGTCCCCGTGAGTTCACCTAAACTCTCTGCACTAATCAATGGTTCTTTTACAATCAATAACACCCTTGCAAGAACTCATAGGTTATTGAAGAACAAAAGAAGAAGAAAAATAAGAAATTGATAAGAACTAACCCTGGAATTTTTCCCAAGAAAATTCCCTTTACAAGCCCTTCAATCCCCTTTCTATTCTACTCATTCTTCTAAACAACCAGCCTTACAAATGAGTCTCTATTGTTTTGTGTCTTTGCACTCTTTACAATTCTCTCACTTTTGATCACAAGTTATGTCACATTGTTGTTGAGAATGAAGCTAGGTGACCCTTTATATAGTGCACCAACTTCTTGTCCAATCTTGAGGGTTAATATTCACCCTTAGATCTAGATGAACAATCAACCATAGCCTTTGATCATTCCTTAGTCAAGCTGTGCGTTTTGGACATGTCTTACGAACCATGGAAGAGGTTTACACATGTGTGCATCAGTGTTCCTGGCGCCGCGGCCTAGAACAGGGGGCGTCACGGTCCAGGGCAGAGCACACACTCCTTAGCTTCTGGGCGCCGCTGCCTGGCCTTCCTCCAGCACTTTCCACCTTCTGGGCGTCGTGGCTTGGGAAGAGCAGGGCTATGGCCTGACTTGATGCAAACACCTTTTTCCAGCTTTGTGTTGAGGCACACTCCTAGTGTGCTGAGGCTTCAAGGACTTCATGCTTGACCTCTTCCAACCTTGTTCAAACCTTAGACAAATACCAACAATCTCTACCTTTTTCTAAGTGTTTAAACCTAAACCATTGTGCAGAGAACTCAGGATCCAAACTCATCTTGAGTCATCAATCAACCGACTCCAACCTTAAGTAGTCCAAGGCAATGATTGAACTTACTTATGGGTAGAACCTTGGTGCCTAAATCTGCAGGATTTTCCTCCGTGGCTACCTTGTCCACATGAATGCATCATTCCGTAACATTTTCTCAAATGAAAAGATACCGAACATCCATGTGCTTTGTCCTCTCATGGAACACCGGATTTTTACACAAGTGCAATGCACTTTGACTATCCGAAAACACCATAACCTGCTCTTCTAAGACCTTCAACTCTTCCAACAACCCTTTGCACCACATATCCTCCTTTATGGCTTCCGTTGCTGCTATGTACTCAGCCTCAGTTGTTAAGAGTGCTACCACAGGTTGCAACTGAGCCTTCCAACTTACACAACATTCGTTTAAGTTGAAGAAGTAGGAGGTAATCGATCTTCTTTTATCCCGGTCTGCTCCATTGTCCAAATCCGCATAACCCTCAAGACAAATAGACTTACCCCTCTTCTCATAAATCAGCTCCACTTCTGGGCTTCCCTTCAAGTACCTCAGCAACCACTTCATCCCAAGCCAATGCTCCTTTCTGGGATTACTTATAAACCAGCTGAGAACATTTATTGCATGAGTAATATCAGGTCTAGTACTTACCATGGTGAACATTACAGAACCAACCGCACTAGAGTAGGGGACCTTTTCCATTTCCTTCTTCTCCGCCTCCGATCTCGGACATTGATCGCTGGAGAACTTGAAAGGATCAGCAAGGGGAACCTTCACTAGTTTGCTATCTTCCATAGAGAACTTAGATATCATCTTCTCTATATAGGAAGTTTGAGAGATCTTCAACCTGTTTCTCTCCCTTTCCCGAATGATACACATCCCAAGGATCTTCTATGCATGGCCAAGATCCTTCATCTCAAACTCCTTACTGAGTTGAGACTTCAATTTTACTATCCTCTCCATGTTGCTCCTAACCAGCAACATATCATCAACATAGATCAGGATGATCACCACTTCCTCCACCTTGTGCCCCTTGTAATACAAGCACGAATCATAGTAGCTCCTCATGAAACCTAAGCTGGTTATAAAGGAATCGAACCTCTTATTCCATTGCCGAGGTGATTGCTTCAGGCCATAGAGAGATTTCTTCAATTTGCACACCAACTCTCCATGCCTTCCTTCTTTATAGCCTTCGGGTTGCCTCATGTAGATGGTCTCATCAAGCCCTCCATGTAAGAATGCTGTCTTTACATCCATTTGCTCAATTTCCCAATCAAATTGGACCTCCATTGCCAATATTATCCGTATCGTCTTGTACTTCACAACCGGTGAGAAGATTTTGGTGAAATCTATGCCTTCTTTTTGTGTGAACCCCTTCGCCACCAACCTAGCTTTATACCGGACTTCATCTCCTAGAGTATTCCTTTCTTTGATCTTGTAGATCCATCTACAATTCACAACTTTATGTTTTTCTGGTTTGGGCACCAATTGCCAAGAGTTGTTCTTCCTCAAAGAATCCATTTCTTCCTCCATAGTTAGCTGCCACTTTGACGAATCCTTATACTCTATGACATCTATGTAAGTTTCTGGTTCAACCATTCCTCTTTATTTCCAAGGAGCTGCTACATTAGCATCTGTAAACCCATATCTCAATGGTGGTCTGACCACCCTCCTTTCCCGGTCCCTTGTGAGCTGGTAGTTATTCTGACTTGCTGCATCAACCCCTTCTAGTTCAGCCTCCTCTTAAGTATCCTAAGCATGGCGTTCATCAATGGGCTCTACCTGGTCCGACCCCTCTTGCCTTCCTTGCTCTACCTAAACCGAATTCTCCTTGATGCGATGCTCCACAAATTCTGAACTGGTTTGCTCACTAGCCCCTGTAGGGTTAGTTTTCTCCTAGTAGGGAAATAGCAATTCATTAAAAATAACATCCCTACTTATTATGAGTTTCATTCCTTTTGGTTCTAAGGACCATAACCTATACCCCTTAACCCCATCACCATACCCTAGAAATACACATTTTCTAGACCTTGGGTTAAGTTTATCATCCTTTTGATGTGCAAATGCAGCACACCCAAAAGTCCTAAGGTTGCTCAACTCAGGGGGTTTTCCACTCCACATCTCCATGGGAGTCTTGAGCTATAAAGCTCTAGAAGGTGATCTATTTACCAAGTATGCAACTGTAGACACAACTTCCCCCCAATAATATTTTGGCAAACCGGATTCTATTAATATGCACCTAACTTTTTCCATAAGAGTCCTATTCATCCTCTCAGCAACTCCATTTTGCTGAGGTGTTTTTACAACCGTTCTATGCCTTAGAATGCCATTTAATTCACAGAATTTATCAAAAATCCTTATTACAAAATTCTAAGCCATTATCGGTTCGTAAAGCCTTAACTACCTTACCCGTTTGAGTCTCTAGCAACTTTTTCTAAACAAAAAATTTATTCAAAGCATCTGATTTATTTTTAAGCAAATAAACCCAAACCTTTCTTGAATAATCATCAATTAAAGATAGAAAGTAAAAGTTACCTCCCTGTGTTGGTGTTCTTGCTGGTCCCTAAAGGTCCGAATGAATGTAGTCAAGAATGCCCTTAGGCTTGTGCACTCTGGTGTTGAAGCTGACCCGGTGTTGCTTCCCAAGAACGCAACACTCGCAGAAATCCAATTTCTCTACTTTGTCTCCTCTAAGTAGACCATCCTTGCTAAGAACTTGCAGGCCTTTTTCGCTCATATATCCCAAGCGAGTGTGCTAAAGGGCTGCCCTATCTATCTTAGCCATCAAGCTTGCTGCTTGATCCTTCATTTCTGTCTCTCTGATCATCTCATAGAGTCCATCTTTTATTGCTGCTTTGATCACTACCAAAGATCCCTTGGTCACCTTAATCTTTCCTCCCTCTGCTTTTTATGTATACCCCATGGAATCCAACTACCCTAATGAGATCAAATTCCTCTTCAAATCTAGAAGATACCTCATATTCCGCAGCAACCTTGTGACTCCATCAAAATCCTCAACTAGATGTCTCCAATCCCCCTCACTTGGCAAGAATTATCATTCCCCAAGAAAACCCCTCCATCATTGACTTCCTTGAAATTCTTAAACCATTCCTTGTGAGGGCACATATGATAAGTGCACTCGAAATCCAGAATTCATTTCTTGCTACCTTGCCTCCTGCTCACATTTGAGCATATAACAAGAACATCATTTTACTGTTCTCCTTTGGCAATCGAAGCCTCTCCATTGTTGGTATAGCTTCTCCCTCTCTCATACCACAACCTCTTCTTGCAATCTTTCTTGAAGTGACCCTCCTTGTTGCAGTAGAAGCACCTCTTTCCTCCAAATCTTGATTTGGAATGAGATCTCCCATGGCTCTGCCCTCTACCTTTTGATTTCTCCCGGTAGTTGCCGTGGTTGCTACTGCCATTCCAAGTTACTGGCCTTCCTCTTACGAACAGCCCTTCCCCACTTGATGCCTCCCTACTCTTGGCTTTGAAATCATGAGCCTTTATAGCATTGACCACAATTTCTTTGGTTAGTGTATCTCTTCTATATTCAATTGCATTAATTAAACTATCAAAACAATCAGGAAGAGAATTTAATAACATAACAGCCAATTATTCATCCGAGAATTTAATACTACAACTAGTCAAATCTTGAACTAGCTTATTAAAGACATCAAGATTATCTTGCAACTCTTTACCAGGATTCATTTTAAAAGCAAAGATTCTTTTAAGAAGATAAATCTTGTTAAGGAGAGTTTTGGTAAGAAACAACTCATCTAGTTTCTTCCATATGACAGCCGGATCTTCCGAGTTTCTGACAGCCGAATCTTCCGAGTCTCTGTACTCCCTTGTGACATTATCCGACATGTGCAAGAAAATGGTGCTGTAAGCCATCTTCTTCATCTCAATCCGTTGGTCCTCAGTGATACTTCTTGGAAAAGCATCATCTTCTCCAATAGCCAAGTCCACCTTCTGTTGCATAAGAACAGCCTTGATCTTTCGTTTCCACAGGGAAATATCTCTCTTTCCATCAAACTTCTTAATAATGAAATTTGAACCCATCTCGCGGAGATGATCCCAGATATGTGCAGCACCCACAAATGTTTTCCAACTTCTTCTAAACCTCAAGAACATGATCAAAGATTGATCTTAACACCATTCTTGAATCAACCTCAAGAACATGATCTGATCTTGATCTTTACTTCGTTCTTGAATCACCCAAGAAGTTTGTTCTTTGATTCTTGGAGTCTTGCTCCGTTACCTTCTGTTCTTGCTCTGATACCCAGTTGTGCAAGCTCTGATACCACTATTGGAAATCACCTGACAAGAATTCCCAGGTGATGATCCCCAAACACCCAAGTCTAGAATGACTTATAATGAAATGAAACAGCAAACGAAAGCAAGAAAGAAAAGAACACAAACGATTTATTATTGAGGTTCGGCAATAGCCTACGTCCCCATGGGTTTACCTGAGCTCTTTGCACTAATCACTGGTTCTTTTACAATCAGCAACACCCTTGCAAGAACTCATAGGTTCTTGAAGAACAAAAGAAGAAGACGAAGAAGAAGAAGAAAGTGATAAGAACTAACCCTGGAATTTTTCCCAAGAAAATTCCCTTTATAAGCCCTTCAATCCCCTTTCTATTCTAGTCACTCTTCTAATTAACCAGCCTTACAAATGAGTCTCTCTTGTTTTGTGTCTTTGCACTCTTTACAATTCTCTCACTTTTGGTCACAAGTTATGTCACAATGTTGTTGAGAATGAAGCTAGGTGACCCTTTATATAGTGCACCAACTTCTTGTCCAATCTTGAGGGTTAATATTCACCCTTAGATCTAGATGAACAATCAACCATAGCCTTTGATCATTCGTTAGTCAAGCTGTGCATTTTGGACATGTCTCACAAACCATGGAAGAGGTTTACATATGTGTGCATCGGTGTTCCCGGCGCCGCGGCCTAGGGCAGAGCACACACTCCTCAGCTTCTGGGTGTCGCGACCTGGCCTTCCTCCAGCACCTTCCACCTTCTAGGCTCGTGGCCTAGGAAAAGTAGAGCCGCGGCCTGACTTGATGCACACACCTTTTTTCAGCTTTGTACTGAGGCATACTCCTAGTGTGCTGGGGCTTCAAGGACTTCATGCTTGACCTCTTCCAACCTTGTTCAAACCTTAGACAAATACTAATAGTTTTTTTTCAAAAGAATTATTTTATTTGATAATAATTCTTTCACATAAATATTATTTTAATTCCATGTTATATTTATCAAATTACTTCTTCACCCATACTTTAAGAACAAGGGTATTATAATTCTACCCACCTCATAAAAATTTTGTCCTCGAAATTTCCTTACCTAACGCAGGAAATAATTGTGAGTAATATTTCTTCATAGTTACCTTATGCTTTCACGTAATCTCTTCAACATATTTATTCCATCATAGAACTTGAATTAATGGAATTACTTTATTACACAAGACTTGTTCTTTTCTATCTAGAATTCTGACTGGTACTTGTATAAAAGTCAAATCTTCTTGAATGTCTACAACTTGGCTCAAAATATTATGAGATTCATCATGTAAGCACTTTCGTAAAAGTGAAACGTGAAAAACTCTATGTAACTGCTTCAACTCAGGAAGCAAATCTAGGTTATTCACAACTAGCTCAACATTCTCAATAACCTCATAGAGTCCCACATACCTCGGACTCAACTTTCCTTTCTTTTTGACCCTCAACACTGCTTTCCATGGAGATATTTCTAAAAACACCCAATCACCTAGTTGAAACTCAAGAGGTCTTCTTCTATTATCAACATAGCTATTTGGTCTACTACGTGCTGCTTTAAGGTTCTCTCTAACCAGTTTGAGTCTCTCAATAGTCAACTCAATATTTTATGGACCAAATATATTTCTCTCTCGTATTTCTTCCTAACATATAGGAGTTCTACACCTCCTACCATACAATGCCTCAAACGGTGTCATTCTAACATTAGATTGATGTTGATTATTATAAGCAAATTCAATCAACGGTAAGTAAGCATCCCAACATACTGAGAAACTCATCACATTTGCCCTTAACAGATCTTCTAGTACTCTAATAATCCCTTCTGTCTACTAATCTATTTGAGAATGAAAAATTGCAGTAAATTGTAACTGCATACCCGTGGCTTTCTTAAAGCCTCTCCAAAACAAAGATGTAACTCTATCATCGCTATTTAACACTATACTCAATATTACTCCATAAAATCTTACAATCTCAGCTACATACAGTTCAGATAACTCTTTAGGACTCCAATTAGTTTTAATTGGAAGAAATTAAGATGACTTAGAAAGTCAATCTACTATCACTTACACTGTATTGTGACCTCTTTGGGTATAGGGAATTCTAGAAACAAAATTCATACTCATATTCCCCCATGGCCATTCAAGCACAGGAAAAGGCTGTAGTAAGCCTCTCGGATGTTTATTCTTTGACTTCACTTGCTGTCAAACCAAACATCTAGAAATATGTTCAGCTACATCTCTTTTTAATCTTAACCACCAGTAATTCTGTCTCAATCCTCTATACATCTTATTGTTACTTGGGTGCAGCAATTATACCTCATTATATGCCCCTCTTAATATTTCCTTTCTCAATGCAGCATCATTGGGAACACAAATCCTATGTTTCAATACTAAAAATACCATCATTTCTAATTTTTGAACTCATTCTACTAAGCACTTTCTGCTTAATCTTTTCTATCTCTTATCTCTACCTTGCATCTCTAACAAGCATTCTACTATGGATGACTGTATAACCATGTTTGCTAACAATGATCTTCTCTCACTGATATTCAACTTCATTCTTAAATCTATCATCAATTTGACATCATGACTCTCAATAACAGTTAATCCTTCTGTAGATTTTCTACTCAATATGCCAGCTATCACCTTCGCCTTTTCTAGATGATAGTGAATTATACAATCATATTCAATAATTAACTCCATCCACTGCTTCTGTCTCAAATTCAACTCTCTTGAGTTAGGTAAGTATACTAAACTCTTGTGATCAGTAAATATCTTACAAGTGGCTTCATACAAGTGATGTCTCCAAATCTGCAAAGCAAACACTATGGCAGTCAACTCTAAGTCATGGGTCGGGTAATTTCTTTCATGATTCTTCTATTGCCTAGAAATATATGCCACTACCTTCCCATGTTGCATCAACACACATCCCAACTCTTGATGGAATGCATCACTATTCACCAGAAGTCCGTCATTACCAGAATGAAGTACCAATACTGGAACTGTAATCAATTTTTCCTTTAGTATTTGGAAACCCATACCATACAAATCTGACCTCTTTCCTGGTCAATCTAGTCAACAATACTGCAATAATAGAAAAATTCTGAATGAATCTTCTATAATAACTAGCTAACCCCAAGAAGATTCTAATCTCAGTCACATTAGTTGGTCTCTCCCAACTCAACATTGCCTCTACCTTTTGTAGATAAACTTTTATGCCATCTTCAGATATCACATGCCCCAAGAAAATTATTTCATTCAGCCAAAATTTACATTTACGGAATTATAGTATAAAATTTCTCTCTCCTCAAAATCTCCAACATAATTTTTCAATATTTTACATGCTCTTCCTTAGTCTTAGAATACATCAAGATGTCATCAATGAACACAACCACAATACTATCAATAAATAGTTTAAACATTTTATTCATCAAATCCATGAATTTTGTTGGAGCATTAGTCAACCCAAATGGCATCACAAGAAACTTATGATCATAACGTGTCCTAAAAGCAATCTTAGGCATGCCTCTTTCCTTTATCCTTAACTAGTGATAACTTGATCTCAGGTTTATCTTCGAAAACACCCTCACTCTCTACAACAGTTTAAATAAACAAGCTATCTTAAATAAATGATATTTGTTCTTAATAATGATCTTATTCAATTGTCTATAGTCTATATATAATCTCGTCGTTTTATCTTTCTTTTTCACAAATAATATAGAGGCTCCCCAAACGCACTAGGTCTGATAAATTGTTTATCTAACAACTTTCGAAGGTGAACTTTCAATTCTCTTAACTCAGCGGGTGCCATTCTGTAGGGTGCTATAAATATATGTGATGAACCTGGTATCACATCAATAGAGAATTTATCTTCCTACTGGGAGGTAAACTTATACAACTCATCAAGAAATACATCAAAAAAATCGTTCACTACTAAGATTTCTTCCGACTCTCTACTATCATTTCTATAATTCACCACATATACCAAATATCCCTCACATCCTTTCCTTGACCATTTACTAGTAGTCAGAGCAGAAATAAGACAATTCGCAAGTATCTTACGTTATCTCTGAAAATTAAACTCCTTTTGTTCTGGTATTTTGAACACCCCATTCTTTCTAAAACAATAAACCATATTCAAAGATAATTAATCAACTTTAGATTCTCTATCACTGATACAAATCACACAACCCTTGTAAACATTTATGATTATCACTCTATCTCTAGTGGGAACTTCAACAATATTATTATGTATCAAATGACTAAAACATGCATTAATAAACTTCATAAATAAATTGGATGCAAAAGAATGGATTGCACCAAGATCAATCAACATTGATATGTCCACCTTTTCTACATACAAGGCACCTCAAATTAGGAAAATTCTGGGATAAATATATTATTTGATTACATCTATAACACGTTCTACTCTTTCTATCACATTACCATGTCCTCTAGGTAGTACACACCCACTTCTACCGTAACTTCCAGTTCTCACAGACTGTCTCCCAAATCTAGGGGTCCCACCAACATTACATTGAATTATAGAAGCTATAGATCTAGCTTACCTCTAACTCTGCACTATAGGTATTTCTTTCACACGGACGATTCCTCTAGGGTGGTCTCCCACCTTGTACACTCATACTACTACTACCTCTAAGACTTTCATTTCTAAGTCTCTTCAACCACTCTCTCTCTCCCCCTTAAACTCCATCACATCCTTCTCAATCTATAGTGTTATATCCGCCAACCTAACATAATTCATATGTTTCATGTAAGATAATTTTGATTTAATCTCAAATTGTATTCCGTTTATGAACCTCTTACACTTCTTCTCCTTTATGTCTACCATTTTCAATTCAAACCTTGACAAAGCCACAAATCTGCTATCATATTGAGCCACCATCAACATATTTTACCTCAAATAAATGAAATCTCTCTTTTGTTGAGCTCTGCAAGTATATGAGCAATTTTTATAAAAGAAAAAGCCTCTTAAACCTACTCCAAGTTAAGGGTCTATCAACATATACATTTATTCTGGGAAGAGTATCCTCCCACCATTTTAAAGCTTCTCATTTAACTTAAACAAAGTAAAGGCAACCCTTTGCCTGTCAATCACTGGTAAAATACCAAACAATTTTTCTACATATTTCATCCATAACTAAGGCTCAAAAGGATTCATAGATCCTTTAAAAAAAATACAGCATTCAACTTAATATATCTAACATTCTCCCTGCATCTCGTGCAAAAACTTACCTTTCCTATTTTGAATGCTTTACCATTATTAGATTTATAACAACCTCAGGCACTACTCTAGCCTGTTCATCAAGTCTATACTATAAACTATCAACTCTATCAATTGTTCCATTCATTTTCTCAAGAGCATGAGCAAGAACTTTTCTTAGCTCATCTATTTCGACTCCAGATTCTCTTACACCCCTACCAGTATCAATTATACTATCAACACATTCCCTTCTAGGAACCACAAACTCAAACTCAACCTCTATCTCAACCTTGACTTATCTAAATATTGGGGCCTACCACACTGTAATGACCCATCCCGGGTTGGCCACCCCCGAGACGATGTCATCACATCTTGAAAATCCCAGCACGACACATATATGCAACAATAAAAATAATACTAACAGAAATTTTTATCAAATCTTCAACCCTCAACAGGGGAGGTACAAAAATCTAATATTAAATTAAACATAATATACAACGTAAAATGCATGAATATTTAAAAATAATTTTTTTATTTTTTTTTCTCATTTGTTTGAGGATGTTGACACATACGTAGCTTACAGAAAATGATTTCGTCTGACTCTCAACCCACTAGACTATTTGTCATGTCTGCTACCTGAAATAATTGTACAATGAGGGATAAGCTTCACAAGCTCAGTTAATTAAATTTACTAGAAATATTCAATTTGTATAAATAACCCTTTAATATTTAATCATTTATTTCTCATATGACAAGATAATAGCATATAGTCTAACATTTAAATAATTACTATCACATCATACTTCTATGTCTCTTTCTTACTATAATTGTCTCTCTGTGAGACTCATTTATTTATAAAATAAATGCATAATATCAACAATACTTCAGTAATAAAATCAACATGTAAAACAGATACAATGCATGAATTATTATTAGGGAACGTCTTCCCACATGTCAACATGTTTTTATCTTAGACAAGCCCCCTCCTGGTTCTTTTCTTTTATACACATGCATATGAACAATGATATGAAATATGCATACGAACAATAATATAAAAACAACGTAGATTCAAATATCCAATTTAGCTATCCTGTCTTTCCTAGAATTTCTACTTGATAAGTTTCATTAATTTCTTCTATTCATATATCATATCCATTTATTAACCATAACTCATCAAGAATTTTATTTATCACCATCATTATTAAATCAACTCATTATTTTAATAATATTTCTTTTCACATAATAATTTTCTATGTGTCCAATATTCATATCATACCTATCAATCAAATTTTTATCTACCACCAAAGTATAAGCTAATAATTTATTTTAATATTATCACTAGATATTTGATTTTTATTTAGATTACTTAAAGTAAATCTAATGCACCATGTAGCACTTAAAGCTACCCGTGGATCACCTCATTTTCTTTTCTGCTCCTCTTAGCAATTTCCTCCGGTTGCTGATCGTCAACACCTTCTATTTTTCTGATAGCTTCTAGTGACTCTCTATAAAATTCCCCCGTAAACCCCTTCAAAAATTTTCTCTTTCAACATTTCTTTCGGTCCCCAAGTGTTTAAAGAAATAGAGTAATTGAAGAAAACCCAAACGGCATTTTGTAGGTATAAATTACGATTATATATATATATATATATATATATACACACGATTTGATGCCAACCAAAAAAATCTCTACAGCTCACACAATTTGCAAAATCAGCTGTCTTGCTGCCTTACATGCAGCAAGGCAACCCCCTTTGGCGACAGGTGGCAACACCTATTGCCAGCAAAAAAAAATTTGTTTTTTTTTTTCTTTCTTCTAGACATTCGATTTTTTTTTTAAGTTTAACTTTTCGCATTTAAAAATATCTATCTATTATTTTAACTCTATGTCATATTTATTAAAGTACTTCTTTACCCTTACTTTACAAATACGGGTATTACAATTCTACCCACCTTACAAAAATTTTGTCCCTAAAATTTCCTTACCTAATTCAAGAAAAAGTTGGGGGTATTCCTTCCTCATTCTTGCTTCATGCTCCCACGTGACTTCTTCAACATCGTTGTTCCGCCATAATATTTGAATCAAATGAATGACTTTATTGCGCAAGACTTGTTCCTTTCTGTCTAGGATTCTGACCGGTACTTGCATAAAAGTCAAATCTTCCTGAAATTATATTGCCTGATTCGAGATATTATGGGATTCATCGTGTAAGTACTTCCTCAGCAGTGACACATGAAATACATTATGTAATTGCTTTAACTCTGGAGGCAAATCCAAACGATATGCAACTGGTCCAATTCTCTCGATCACCTTATATGGCCCCACAAATCTCAGGCTCAACTTTCCCTTCTTTTTAAACCTCAACACACCCTTCTACGGAGATATCTTCAAAAATACTCAATCAACAACTTGGAACTCGAGAGATCACATTTTTTTTATTAGTATATCCCTTTTGTCTGTTCTGGGCTGCTATGAGGTTCTCCCTAACCAGTTTGATCCTCTCAATAGTCAAATCTATCATTTATGGGCCATATATCTTTCTCTCTCCAACTTCTTCCCAACATACTGGAGTTCTACACCTTCTACCATATAAAGCCTCGAAGGGTGCCATCCCAATACTATTTTGATACTGATTATTGTAAGAAAACTCGATCAAAGGCAAATAAGCATCCCAGCTCACTGAGAAATTCAATACAATTGCCATCAGTATATCTTCTAGTATTTTAATGATTCTGCTCGTCTGCCCATCAGTTTGTGGATGGAAAGTTGTACTAAACTGCAATTTTGTACCCATAGCTTCTTGGAAACTCTCCAAAATCTAGAGGTAAATCTAGAATCTCTATATGATATAATGCTCAAGGGTACTCCTTATAATTTTACTATCTTCGCTACATACAATTCAGCCAACTTTTCCAAACTCCAGGTAGTTTTAATAGGAAGAAAATGTGAAGACTTAGAAAGTTTATCCACTATAACCCATACAGCATCATGTCCCTTCTGGGTACGGGGAAAGCCAGAGACAAAATCCTTACTAATGTTTTCCCATGGCCAATCAGTTATTAGAAGAGGTTGTAATAAACCTGTTGGATGTCTATTCTGAGACTTCACCTGTTGAAAAGTCAAACATCTAGAAATATATTATGCTACATCCTTCTTCATCCCTGACCACCAATAATTTTGTCTCAATCCCCTGTACATCTTATTATTACCCGAGTGCATGGAATATACAGAATCATTAGCCTCTCTTAGTATCTCCTTTCTCATCTCCACATTATTGGGAATACAAACTCTATGCCCTAATACTACCATACCATCTTCTGTAATTCTAAACTCAGTTGACTTCCCACTCAACATTTCCCATCTGATCTTCTCTATCCCCTCATCTCTACCCTGCATCTGTAATAATTGGTCAATAATAGAAGATTGTATCACCATATTTGCCATCAATACTCCTCTATCATTGACACTCAACTGCATCCTCATTCTTCTTAATTCTATTATCAAGCTAGTATTATGACTCCCAATAGCAGCTAATCTCCCTGTAGCCTTTCTACTCAATGCATCAGTTACTACATTAGCCTTTCCTGGATGATAATGAATTGTACAGTCATAATCACAAATCAACTCCATCAACCTCCTCTGCCTCAAATTCAACTCCTTCTGGGTCGGTAAATGTGTCAAGCTTTTATGATTTGTAAAAATTTCACAATTGGCTCTATATAGATGATGTCTCCAAATCTTCAAAGTAAAAACTATGGCAGCCAATTCTAAATCATGGGTCGGGTAATTCCTCTCATGGTTCTTCAGTTGCCTAGATGCATAAGCTATAACTCTCCCATATTGCATCAACACACATCCCAACCCCTGAAGTGACGCATCACTATAAACCATAAATCCTTCATCACCAGAAGGAAGCACTAATACTGGGGCAGTAGTTAGTTTTTCCGTCAATAGCTGGAAAATTCTCTAACATTCCTCTGACCACCTAAACTTCACGTCCTTCCTGGTCAATTTAGTCAATGGTCCAACAATCATAGAAATTTTTTGGATAAATCTCCTATAATAACCAGCCAACCCCAAAAAGCTTCTAATTTCAGTTACACTCGTGGGTCTTTCCCAATTCAACACTGCTTCTACTTTTTGTGGGTCCACTGCTATCCCCTCTCCCGACACAACATGCCCAAAGAAAGATATTTCACTCAACCAAAACTCACACTTAGAGAACTTTGCATATAATTTATTTCTCTTCAAAATCTCCAACACTATCTCCAAATGTTGCATATGCTCTTCTTCATTCTTGGAATATACCAAAATATCATCAATAAACACAATTACAAATCTGTGCAAGAATGGTTTAAACACCCGATTCATAAGGTCTATAAATGCTGCAGGAGCATTAGTCAATCCAAATGGCTTCACCAGGAACTCATAATGGCCATAAAGTGTCCTAAAAGTAGTCTTAGGCATGTCTCCCTCATTTATCCTCAATTGATGATAACCCGATCTCAAGTCTATATTAGAAACACTATAGTTCCCTGTAACTGCTCGAATAAATCATCTATCCTAGGTAAAGGATATCTATTCTTGATGGTGATCTTATTCAACTATCTATAATCAATATACAACCTCATTGTCCCATCATTCTTCTTGACAAATAACACAGGGGCTCCCCATCATTCTACTAGGTCGGATAAATTGTTTATCTAGCTATTCCTGAAGCTGAACTTTCAACTCTCTTAATTCAACTGGTGCCATTCTATAGGGTGCTATGGATATAGGTGCAAATCCTGGAATCAACTCAATAGAAAACTCAATTTCCCTATTGGGAGGCAAACGAGACAACTCCTCAGGGAATATGTTAGAAAAACCTTTCACTACCAAGATTTCTTTTAACTTTCTACTTTCCTTGCTAGAATCCACCACATATGCTAAATACACCTCACAACCCTTCTTCAACCATTTACTAGCAGTTAAGGCAAAAATAAGACAATTAGCAAGTATCTTACGCTCTCCCTGAAAATTAAACTCTTCATGTTCGGGTATCTTGAACACCACATTTTTCCTAAAACAATCTACCCAAGCATGATATGCAGATAACCAATTTATCCTAAGAATTAAATCAAAATCTATCATATCCAAAGGTAATAAATCAACTTCAAATTCTCTATCAACAATATTAATCACAACCTCGATAGTTGTCCTGATAATAGCCCTATCTCCAGTAAGAACCTCAACAATGATCACATGCATCAAAGGACTAGCTGTAGTATAAATAGATTTCATATAATTACTAGATGCAAAAGAATAGGTTACACCAGGATCAATCAGTAATCTAGCAGGCCTACCAAGGATAGATATCATACCTATAACAACATCAGGAGTGGCTTGTGCATTCTGTTGGGTCAATGCATAGACTCTACTATCTCTGGACTGACACTGGCTACCATGTCCTTGCTCCGCTACTGATCCTCGACCTCTGGCACGCACACTCCCTGATCCACCACCTCTCTCTATCGATCTTCTCCTAATACTTCCAATGCCTACGTCAGTAGATTTTCCTGCTGGACAATCTGCAGCAACATGTCTTCCCCCACCATTCTAGGGCCTCTCTCTCTAACTTAAACATAGCAAAGATGACCCTCTGCCTGACAGTCACTGGTAGAATACCAAACAATCTCTCTACATGTTCCTCCCAAAACTCAAGCTTAAAAGGATTCATATATCCTTTACACAATAAGGCATTTATCTAACAAAACAATCTCTACATCTCGTGCATAAACTCACTTTTCCACTTTTGAACATATACCACTACTAGATTTACAACAACCTCAGGCACTACTCTAACCTGTTTATCAAGTCTATGCTATAGGCTATCAACTCTATCATCTGTTACATTCATTTTCTTAAGAGCATATGTAAGGGCTTATTTTAGCTCATCTCTTTCAACTTTATATTTTCTCATACCTTTATTAATATCAATTATACAGTCAGCTCGTTCCCTTTTAGGAACCACAGATTCAAACTCAACCTTGTCTTATCAAAAATGTTGGGGGCCTACCACTCCCTCTCAAATCAACAACTCTAACTCTAACTCTAGTACGTCCATGTGTCATCCTCAGACTATTAAAATATAATTTATTTTAATCTTCCACTTTCTTACTTTTTATGCAGTCTACAGAATCAAAAAACCTAATACTCTGATACCAAAATTGTAACGACCCATCCCGAGTTGGCCACCCCCGAGAAGGTATCATCACATTTTGAAAATCACAACATGACACATATATGCAACAATAAAAATAATACTAACAGAAATTTTTATTATAATCCTCAACCCTCAATAGGGGAGATACAAAAATCTGATATTAACTTAAACATAATATACAACATAAAATGCATGAATATTTAAAATTAAAATTTTTATTTGTTTTTCTCATTTGTTTGAGGATGTTGACACGTACATGACTTACAGAAAATTATTTCGTCTAACTCTCAACCCACCAAACTATTTGTCCTGTCTGCTACCTGAAATCATTGTACAATGAAGGATGAGCTTCACAAGCTTAGTTAATTAAATTTACTAGAAGTATTCAATTTGTATAAATAGCCCTTTAATATTTAATCATTTATTTCTCATATGACTTGATAATAGCATATAGTCTAACATTTAAATAATTACTATCACATCGTACTTTTATATCTCTTTCTTACTATAACTCTCTCTGTGAGACTCATTTATTTATAAAATAAATGCATAATATCAACAACACTTTAGTAATACATGTAAAACAGATGCAATGCATGAATTATTATTAGGGAACATCTTCCCACATATCAACATGTTTTTATCTTAGACCGGCCCACTCCCTGTTCTTTTCTTTCCAGCATATACCGGCTATCACAGTATTTATTTCCAGTATATACCGGCTGTCACGATTTTTCAATTAGACCGGCCCCCTCCCGGTTCTTTTCTTTTATACACATGCATATAAACAATGATATGAAATATGCATATGAACAATAATATAAAAACAACATAGATTCAAATATCCAATTTAGCTATCTCGTCTTTCCTCAAATTTCTACTTGATAAATTTCTTTAATTTCTTCTCCTCATATATCACATCAATTTATTAACCATAACTCATCAAGAATTTTATTTATCGCCATCATTATTAAATCAACTCATTATTCTAATAATATTTCTTTTCACAAAATAATTTTCTACGTGTCTAATATTCATATCATACCTATCAATCAAATTTTTATCTACCATCAAAGCATAAGCTAATAATTTATTTTAATATTATCACTAGATATTTAATTTTTATTTAGATTACTTAAAGTAAATCTAACTCACCACGTAGCACTTAAAGCTACCCGTGAATCACCTCCTTTCCCTTTTCTCCTCCTTTCAACAATTTCCTTCAGTTGCTGATCGTCAACACCTTTTGTTTTCTGATAGCTTCCCATGACTCTCTATAAAATTCTTCCGTAAACCCCTTCAAAATTTTGATCTTTCAACATTTCTTTCAATCCCCAAGTGTTTAAAGAAATAGAGTAATTAAAGAAAAACCAAACGGGATTTTGTATGTATAAATTACGATTACATATAAGTGTGTGTGTGTGTATATATATATATATATATATATATATATATATATATATACACACACACACACACACGAATTGATGCCAACCAAAAAAATCTCTGCAGCTCACACAATTTGCAAAATCAACTGCCTTGCTGCCTCAGCAAGGCAGCCCCCCTTGGCGACACTTGTTGCCAGCAAATTTTTTTTTTAAATATAACTTTTCGCATTTAAAAATATCTATATATTATTTTAAATCTATGTCATATTTATTAAAGTACCTTTTTACCCTTACTTTACAAATACAGGTATTACACACACCCTCTCAAGTCAACAATTCTAACTCAACCTCTAGCATATCCCGTGTCATCCTCAGACTATTCATTAAAATATAATTTATTTGAATCTTCCACTTTCTTTCTTTTTATGTAGTCTGCAAAATAATAAAACCTAATGCTCTGATACCAAAATTGTAACAACCCATCCTGGGTTGGCCACCCCCGAGACGGTGTCGTCACATTTTGAAATCCCATCATGACATATATATGCACAAAGTAAAAATACCAACTGCATTTATTTACATACATCAATCCTCAACCCTTAACATGACAGATACATCATTCAGATTTCAACTGAATATTATATACAACATATTATGCATTGTTGTGAGTTTTAAATTACTCGCAAGCGCATAAGTCGTTTGCAGTATAGCGTTGTGCAAGTGCGAGGTCGAATCCACATGGAATTGCGTTGTGAAAGTATATTTTCAATCTAAACTAACTCTATCTTAACCTAGTTCCGAATTTCAGATGATAATTTGCAAAAGAAATTAAAATTAAACTAAATTGATTTTTAAAAACTAATTAATTAAAACACTAAGGTTTCCAAATCCACCCCACCGAAGTTAAGCATATATGTTCTAAAAATATAGCCTATCAAAACATTCCATGAATCCAACTATAAGACAAAAAACAAAGAATATCCCAACTAAATCAAAAGCATCCAATGTATCCGCTCTCAACAAATCACAAAGGAAATCCAATTTAATCGAAAAGCATTCAATGTATCCATCGGATGAAACACAAGGAATATCCAACAGACAATTTAAACTCAATCAATTATAAGATTAACTCAAATAATTGACAGAACATTTATACTAAAAATTGTCAGATTTGTACAAGCAAATCTGAACTACTATGCCAAACAACGGCGGGGCTTCATCTTCAACCTTAGCTGAAGAGTCTAGCTACTCATAACTACAAAACTACAATTCATAATAAAAGTGCTAAACATTTAAACTAAAACAACTAAATGTAAAGAAATAAATAAATAACTTTACATGGGAAAAATTCCACTCGCTGACGGGCGACACTTCCCCTCGTGGTGACAAAGCCTTCGAGATCCACCAGAATGCTAGCGGACGTCCACTGGTAAACACAAAAGTGGCTTAGGAATTGTACATTAAAGATGAAGTGAAGAAGTGCTTATATAGGGAAATATCACAAGTGCAATATGCTTCCAATCCGATGTGGGATACTGCAGATTCCAGCTTTTGCTCTTTGACCTTTGTCTACTTAAAATGCCATAACTTTCTCTAGAAAAATCATTTTATTGATCCGTAAAATTCCTCAGAAAATAGACATCGGGATCTTTCCAAGCATATATGGCTCATCTCGTGGTTCTTCCTGAATCAATACAGTTAAATCCTCAAAAATGGCTGATCTGTCACGCTGAAATCATGCACAGCCTGACCTTTGTCTACTAAAACTGCCATAACTTGCTCTAGAAAAATCATTTTATTGATCCATAAAATTCCTCAGAAAATAGAAATCCGGATCTTTCCAAGCATATATGGCTCATCTTCTGGTTCTTCCTAAATCAATATAGTTTAATCCTAAAAAATGGCTGATCTGCACGAGCAATTCTGGCAATTTAGTGAAACTTCTTTCCAAGCTTGTAAACCTATAAAACAACGAAAACAACTCAAAGTAACAAATTCCTAAGCTAACAAATGTAAATTAAAGGGCCAAAATCTGCAATATTTGGCACTCATCAAATACCCCCAAACTTACAATTTGCTAGTCCCTTAGCAAAACAAAATAATAAAAAAATAAATAAATAAATAAACCTAAATGAAAAACAAAGAACATAAAGATAAGTTCATCACTCATGGTATCCAAAAATTTAAGGAGCACACATCACCATGATATTCATTCATGAGCAAGCTTAAAAAGATAAACCCATATTCGCAATGAATAGAAAAGTTAAAATCTAATTACTTACAAAAGGCAGGTTAAGGCATCACAAGTCTGACACTGTGTAAAGTGAATTAGCATATAGAAATGAAGCTTCCAAGTGACTCCAATGTATAAGGTCTCCATGTCTCAAGATTCACCGAATTTCCCATCAAAATGAATGAAAAAGGCATAGTTTTTTTTTTTTTATAAGGCACGGCTATGTCTAGTTCCCTTAAGCTTTCTAATTTACCCATGTAGCGAGTGTTGAGTCAATGACTCCCAAACCAGATGGTTTTAGGGCATTAGGTGTAAAGACACCCCTAAGGACTTATTAACTCGAGTGAAAAAGGCTACGAAATTAAACCGACCTTAATACTACCAAACAAAATTTAACCTTTTGACGTGAACACTCACAGTTTACTGAGGCAAGAGGTTCAGTTACTCAGCGGAAAGTTTATTGATAATGAATTTTTGTTTTTTTACTTTTTATTATGCTTTTCTATGCCCAAGAGTTCATCCAACAAGTCATCCAGTTTCAGTTAAGATAAGGAAAAATACACATTAAAATCACGTGTCATACCTCATATAATTTGTGCTAATGTGCTCGTGTTAGATTAGATCAAACATGTGAATTCTCAAAATGCCTAAAGTAAGTAATTAAATTTTAAAAATTTATCACCAGATCATGTGTTCAAAATGTTAAGCTCAACAATGACATCACATCGCAGAAAATTTTTAGATCAACCAAAATTTCACGATAACATGAGCATGCATTTATCTCTACGACGAAAAGACAACAAATTAGGACAAAGTGTGTGATGTGTCTCCCATACCCCCAAACTTAAATTACACGTTGACTCCAATGTGTGACTAATATGGAAATAGCTGACCTGGGATATGGAGAACTATCTAGACTGGTATGGCTCATACTATACCCCCAAACTTGAACTGAAGTACGCATTGTCCCTGAAAAATAAAAAAACTGAAAAACAAAAAATACCGGAAACAAACATTAATCATAAAAATGCGAAATAATAAATAAACAGAAACGATAAGTTGTGGAGTGCCTCCCATGAGCGCTAAGTTTAATGTCTTCAGCCAGACCCAACATTAGTAATCGTGCCCAACTAAACGCTCCACCAACTGATCAATAAATGGGAATGGAAAATGATCAGGCCTAGTGGCAGCATTCAATTTACAGTAGTCTAGACACTTTTTCTATCTTGACTGCACTCGAGTTAGAACCAACTCGTCGTCTTTATTTACTACCGTCAATTCAGCACGTTTGGGCACAACATGAATCTGGCTCACCCACTTGCTATCAGAGATGGGATAAATGATCCTTGCCTCTAACAGCTTAATATCTTCTGCCCTCACAACCTCTTGCATAGCAGGGTTGAGCCTTCTTTGTGGCTCCCTCGATGGCTCAGCATCCTCCTCCAAATGTATCATGTACGTTACCACCGAGGGGCTGATCCCCTTGATGTCTTCAATGGTCCAGCCTATAGCTTCCTTATGCTCTCTTGAGATGTCCAATAATTTCTCCTCTAGAGCATCACCCAGATCTGAAGGTATAATCACAGGTAAACTATCGACTGAACCTAGGAACTTATACTTAAGATTATCTGATAAAGGCTTAAGTTCCTTCTTGGGGGTTTCAGGTGCGGTGGTCTCCTCCGTCTTATTGCTCTTCCGAGGAGGAGACTCTAAAATGACATTCGCTTGCTCAAGTAATTTATCTAAATCCATATCCTCTCCAAATTGAGCAAAGCATGCCTCTAGGGGGTCCTCAGTGCGGGAGTCATCCACAATCTCCTCCGTCTTACTGCTCTCCCGAGGAGGAGACTCCAAAATGGCATTTGCTTGCTTAAGTAATTTATCTAAATCCAAATCCTCTCCAAATTGAGCAAAACATGCCTCCAGGGGGTCCTCAGTGCTTGATTCATTCACAGTCTCCTTAAGAATCTCCTCTATCAAGCATACATTTCTCACTTCATCATATTCATGTGGTTGCATAGTGATATCAAAAATATTCATCTCTATTGTCATATTTTCGAAGGAGATCTTCATCACCCCTGTCCTACAATTTATCAGGGCGTTAGCCGTGGCTACGAATCATCGCCCTAGAATAATCGGTATTTGAATCCCTACATTCTAAACTGGCTCCGTGTCAAGCACAATAAAATCCACGGGGAAATAGAACTTATCCACTTTTATTAAAATGTCCTCAACTATTCCCCATGGTCTTTTTACTGACCTGTCAGCCAATTAAAGCGTAGTGGATGTGGGCTTCAATTCTCCTAACCCCAACTATAAATAGACTGAGTAGGGTAGAAGATTCACACTCACCCCTAGATCCAAGAGAGCCCTCTTAATATGGCTGACTCCTATCATGCAAGAGATGGTAGGACACCCCGGGTCCTTATACTTGATGGGTAGCTTGCACTGAAGGATTGAGCTGACTTGCTCGGTCAAAAATGCCTTTTTTGGGACATTCGTCTTCCTTTTGATAGTGACCAAGTCCTTTAGAAACTTGGCATATGATGGCATTTGATGGATGGCATCCAAAAATGGGATATTGATTTGGACTTGCTTGAATACCTTCAGAATTTCCTCATACTTCCCTCCTTTCTTTGGCGCCTGTAGTCTCTCGGGGTAAGGCACTCTAGGTACAAATGACTTAGGAGGGTCCTTCTCAGTAGGTGTGGCTGTAAATGACTCAGCATCTCTCTTCTCCGTGTTGCCACTTCCTTGCCCTTGCTGCATAGCAGGGCTCTCTTCCACTCGATTGACCACCTGTCTCCTAGACCTCAGTGTGACAATCGACTGTACTTGTTCCGCCCCGTGCGTAGGAGTTGATGAACTCTCAACCATATATTGTCCTTTCGGGTTGGGCACGGGCTGACTGGGGAACTTCTTCTTCTCTCTCTCACCCAAGTGACTTGCAATTTGCCCTATTTGACTCTCCAACTTGGCAATTGCTTGGGTGTTTACCACTGTTGCACTCCTCACATCACTTATATTTTGTCTAGTCGCCTTCATGAACTCCTTGAGGGTGTCCTCTAGCGACTGTGAAACTGGCACTGGTGTTTGAGTGGGTGCGTGGTAAGCAGGTGAAGGTGCTGGATGGGCAGAACGACCATGATTAGGAATTTGTGGGGCAAATCCAGGAGGATATTGATTTTGAGCATGATGAGGGGCTCCTCCCTAATTCATTGGTTAGTTCTGCCTCCATGAAAAATTTGGGTGGTTCCACCACCCTGGATTGTACGTCTCGGAGTACAATCCATTTGACTGCCTTCGAAAGTCATTGAAAGCATTTACTTGTTCTATAGGATACTCAGGACAAGCAGGCATTGATGGGTAATTCTGTGCTAGATGCATGGGACTAGCACAGATGGAACAACTTTCAACATTGAATGTGTTGGCAGCATTGATGGATTGGCTCACAGTGAGAGCGTCAATCTTCTTAGTGAGGGCATCTAACTTTATCCTCAAATCAGTGTCCTCCCTGACCTCATAGATGCCTCCCTTCTTAGGAGCACGAATGGACTTATCTCGACAGCTTGAAAAATCCCACTGCTGTGAGTTGTCGGACAACTTGTCCAACGCCATATATGCTTCGTCTCCTGTCATACTCAAGAATGCCCCCCATTCATAGACTCAATCATGCTACGGTTGGGTTGAGTCAACCCTTGGTAGAAGAATTGAACAAGTCTCTACTTCTCATATCCATGTGGAGGGCATCTGACCAGTAGCTCTTTGAAGCGCTCCCAACCCTCAAAAAAATTTTCATCCTCATCCTGAGTGAAAGAGTTGATCTCCTTTCGGAACTCATTCACTCTAGACATTGGGAAAAACTTATGATAAAATTTGCTAAGCAGGTTTTCCCAAGATGTAATAGACCCGGGCGTGTTGGAATCCAACCACGCCCTAGTTTTATCGTGAAGAGAAAAAGGGAAGAGTCGAAGATGGACTGACTCTTCAGAGAAGTTCTGGAATTTGAATGTGGCACAAATGTCTTTGAACTTCTTCACATGGCTATAAGGATTTTCAAGATCTACGCCATAGAATGAGGGTAAGAGTTGGATGACATGTGGCTTCAAGTCAAAGTAGGTGGCATTAGTCGGTGGCAACACTATGCAAGAGGATGAGTTAGTCGTAACGGGTGCGAACAAGTCCCTAAGGGATGTAGTGGAGTCCATGTTCCAAGCTCTAGGTTGCTCTACATGTTCAGGATGATTTGCATTCCTATAATTCTCTGTCATCTCAATAGTTTCTCTCTCAACTGGCGCTCTTTTCTGTCTCCTAAGAGTTCTTTCTAAGTCGGGATCTAAATGTATCAGATCTAAGTCCAAGGATCTCCGACCAAGCATACACCAACAGAAAAAGCACTAAAGTAAACTAACCAGCAGAAACTTGCAGAATAAAATAAAATAACTGAACAAACAGCAAACACATTACTCACAAAATGAGCTAACAAAAAATTTTAAAATAATTTTTTTTTTTTTTTGGATAACTAACTAGTAGAAAAATAAAATCAATTCAAACCAAAAATTTTCACAAACCAAATAATTCCCCGGCAACGGCGCCAAAAACTTGTTGTGAGTTTTAAATTACTCGCAAGCACACAAGTCGTTTGCAGTATAGCGTTGTGCAACTGCGAGGTCGAATCCATAGGGAATTGCGTTGTGAAAGTATATTTTCAATCTAAACTAACTCTATCTTAACCTAGTTCCGAATTTCAGATGATAATTTGCAAAAGAAATTAAAATTAAACTAAATTGATTTTTAAAAACTAATTAATTAAAACACTAAGGTTTCCAAATCCACCCCACCGAAGTTAAGCATATATGTTCTAAAAATATAGCCTATCAAAACATTCCATGAATCCAACTATAAGACAAAAAACAAAAAATATTCCAACTAAACCAAAAGCATCCAATGTATCCGCTCTCAACAAATCACAAAGGAAATCCAATTTAATCGAAAAACATTCAATGTATCCATCAGATGAAACATAAGGAATATCCAACAGACAATTTAAACTCAATCAATTATAAGATTAACTCAAATAATTGACAGAACATTTATACTAAAAATTGTCAGATTTGTACAAGCAAATCTGAACTACTACGCCAAACAACGGTAGGGCTTCATCTTCAACCTTAGTTGAAGAGTCTAGCCACTCATAACTATGAAACTAAAATTCATAATAAAAGTGCTAAACATTTAAACTAAAACAACTAAATGTAAAGAAATAAATAAATAACTTTACAAGGGAGAAATTCTACTCGCTGACGGGTGGCGCTTCCCCTCGTGGTGACAAAGCCTTCGAGATCCACCAGAATGCTAGTGGACGTCCACCGGTAAACACCAAAGTGGCTTAAGAATTTTACATTAAAGATGAAGTGAAGAAGGGCTTATATAGGGAAATATCACAAGTGCAATATGCTTCCAATCCGATGTGGGATACTGCAGATTCCAACTTTTTCTCTTTGACCTTTGTCTACTAAAAATGCCATAACTTTCTCTAGAAAAATCATTTTATTGATCCATAAAATTCCCCAGAAAATAGACATCACGATCTTTCCAAGCATATATGGCTCATCTCGTGGTTCTCCCTGAATCAACACATTTAAATCCTCAAAAATGGCTGATCTGTCACACTGAAATCATGCACAGCCTGACCTTTGTCTACTAAAACTGCCATAACTTTCTCTAGAAAAATAATTTTATTGATCCGTAAAATTCTTCAGAAAATAGACATCCGGATCTTTCCAAGAATATATGGCTTATCTTCTGGTTCTTCCTAAATCAATACAGATTAATCCTCAAAAATGGCTGATCTGCACGAGCAATTCTGGCAATTTAGTGAAACTTCTTTCCAAGCTTGTAAACCTGTAAAACAACGAAAACAACTCAAAGTAACAAATTCCTAAGCTAACAAATGTAAATTAAAGGGCCAAAATATGCAATATTTGGCACTCATCATGCATGAATATTTACAAATATTTTTTTTCTTTCTCATTAGTCTGAGGATATGAGCCATGTGGCTTACAAAAAATGATTTAGTCTGAATCTCTGCTCATAATTATATTTGTCCTGTCCGCTACCTGAAATTGTTTAACAATGCGGAGTGAGCTTCACATGCTCAGTAAATTAAATTTACTAGAAGGATTCGATTATATACTCCCAGTCACATCTTATAATTTAATTACTTCTAATAATCTTTCAATATTCATTAATCTCTTTCCTCAAATAATTCAATAACAATATTCTGTAATCACTACTCATTTTCAAAATTCTCCCTATTACACAATCTCTTCTTAAGTTTCTCATCAGATATATCAATCTTTCAATCATATATTTAATCATCTCTAAATTCTCAATTCAAAATCATCATTTACTTCGTTATAAGGTTCACAACATATAATCAATCACTCAGACAATTCTTATCATATCATACTTCCATATTTTCTTCTCATCATATTTGTCTCTCTGTGAAACTCATTCATCTATCAATAAATTTAAACTCAAGAATAAAACTTTAGCATCTCAAGAAATAACAATCGATATTTAAAGTAAATGCAATGTGTGAATTTAAATGTTATTATTATTTGGGAACATCTTCCCGCATGTCAACATGTTTTAGCTTAGACTGACTGTCTTTCCAGTTCTTTAATTGTCATTTAGACCGGTTGCCTTCCCAGTTCTTTTATTTTCATTTAGACCGACTGCTTTCCAGGTTCTTTTATTTCATGCATATGCATATGAATAATGGTATGAATATGCATATGAATAATAATATAAAAATAGGCATATATTTAGACATTCAATTTAACTATCCAGCTCTTTATTATTTTATCATATTCATCAAATTATATCCTCATAGTTCCTATCAAATTATCAATCATTATTTCAATAATATTAATTCTCATATAATAAATCTCTAACATATCAATTATTCATATCATATCCATCAACCGACTTTCATCCATCATCAAATCATAGGTTAATAATTAATTCAAATATTATCGTTGTATATTTCATATTTATCTTTAATACTAAAGGTAAATCTAACTCACCACGTAGTACTTAAAACTACCCGTGGATAACCTTCTTGGCTTTCCTGCTCTTTTCAGCAATTTCACCTGATTGTTGTTCATCAACACCTGACATAATATTTATAATAAAATTTCTAATTTATTCGTCAATTCTTTCAGAATTCATATCCTTTAAAAATTTCCACATTAAGTTCCGAGAAATTTCATGTATACTAAATTTTAAAAATAAAATTCACAATATTATCTTTTGTTTTTCTTAGAGCTTTCCATGACTCTTTGTAAAATTCTCCCATAAATCCTTTAAAATTTTACTCTTTTAACTTTTCTTTCAGTTCCCAAGCGTTTAAAGAAATAGAGTAATTTGAATTGAAGAAAAAAGAAAACCAAATAAGATTTGGTTAAAATTAGACAAACAAAATAATAAAAACTGTTTTTATACAAAATCTTAACTGTTGCACCGTTTGGAAGAATCGTGCTGGCTAACATGAATTTCTTGCGTGTTAGCTTGACAACAGCTGTTGTCCATATTTTCCCCTTCTTCTTTTTTAACATCCAACCTTTTTTTTTAATCTTTTTTTTTCCTTCTTTTCTTCCTTCCCCATGCTTGACTCTTCCGTTTTTTAATTTATTTTTTTCTTTTTCATTTTAACTACACCACCACGCTTCCATTTTTTATTCAAAAGAATTATTTTATTCAATGATAATTCTTTCACGTATATATATTATTTTAAGTCCATGTTATATTTATCAAATTACTTCTTTACTTATACTTTAAGAACACGGGCATTACACTGATTGGACCTTCTCACCATGGGCCTTAGGATTTTGCTAACTCCCTAGGGTTTGGTGAAGGTTATGTCCATTCATGTGCCATTTTGGAGGTGTCATGTTGTCTTTCTCCATTCTGGTAGGGGCTGAACATAACATCTCAAGGCTACAGTATTAGGAACCGTAGGATGAAATAGGTTAAAGTGTTAGGAACAGTAAGATGAGACGGGCTAGAGGCTTTTCTTAGTGGAATTTTGAAATGAATTTGTTGTTTCCCATAAACGATGTCAATCTGTTGATGCCAAAAAAATGGTGAAGGGTAGCCTTATCTTCTTGACCTTCAACGAGGTAGAAACTGTGTTAGATGACTGTGGATTTGGAAAATATGAGAGCTTTGAGATGGCTTAGTTCCTGTGATCGTGTTCATTTAGCAATGCACCTACAAAGGAAGTCACTCAAAACGTAGTGCTCTGGGGAGGACTCTCTGATGATTAAGTAAGTTGGTATACTAGAATGATGTAAGGAAAGGGTTTAGAATGATACTGAGGTGAGAGAATGAGAAAAGAGGAAAGAACCGATGTGGTTCTCTTTGTTCCTTGGGATATTTGCTCTCTGCATCTATTTTTTCTCTTGGGTCCCCTCTCTTTTTTTTTTTTCACAGCTCCCTTGTTTTGAAAGTTACAGGCTCTTTAAATAAACATTGGGGATCCTTCGTTTAGAGTTTTGAAGTGGGTTATAGCTGGGCTGTGACTCCCCAAGCCTCGATTCTTTTGAGAAATGACCTCTGCCTATGGTAAATGACCTCTATGTGTGAGTTCTTCCATCAATGATGGATTCTTCAGACTTTAGGGTGGGGAATCCATCATTATGGTCAGAGTAAACCTAGTTCATATGTTGCTTGGGGTTACTAGTCATTATGACGCTCCACGTGTCTAGTTCTCACTAGCACTACAAAAAATGCAATTTACTGATGGATGGCTATACTGACAGATTTAAACTCCATCAGTATATTCGGTCTATACTGACGGATTTAAGCTCCGTAAGTATAAATTTGAGTTATACTTACGGATTCAAAATTCTGTCACTATAGCTCATATATACAATGATGGATTAAAACTTTAGTCACTATAGAGCATGTATATTCTAACGGATTAAATATCCATAAGTATAGATCATGTATATACTGACGGATTAAAAATCTATAAGTATAGATTAGGTATATACTGACAGATTAAAAATTCATAAGTATAGATCATGCATTTACTTTAATAATTAATAAGAGTATAATTAAATATTTATATAATACTAAATATTTAAAACTGATATAATTAATTAATTAGATAATATAATATTGTTATATTTTAATATTATTGTAATACATATAAATAAAAATTCTATTATAGTTAACTAGTGTAACATAATGACAAATTAATATATGATAATGAATTGAAATAATGTAACTAAATATTATGTACAAATAATATATAGTATATAAAATACAGTAAATTATACTCATATAATTAATAAAATGAAAATTTAATTAAATATTTTATAATAGTAAATATTAAAAAAATATAATTAACTAATATATATTGTTAAATAATATAGTATTTTTATAATAAATATATATTATATAAATAATACATGAAAATACCATATATGAATATGTTAATTAACCAAACACTATAATCGATCATAGCTACAATTTCATCTTTTTTCATTATAACAAAAAATGTAATGAGATTCCAACCAAACACTATAATTGATCCCAACTTCAATTTAAAGTTTAGATTTAAGGTTTAGGGTTTTATGGTTTAGGATTTTATGGTTTAGAGTTTTAAGGTTTATGATTTAGGGTTTAGGGTAATTATGGTTTCAGTTTAGGGTTTCAATTAATTAAATGTTTAGGGTTTGATAGTTTGGTGGAATTAACTGTACGTTCGATATAATGAGTTTTCAATCCGTATCACTATCACTGATGGACACGTGTTCGTTAGTAATACTATTTATTTGTTAGTTGATGAACTTAATTTATAATTAAAATTCATGGAATTTAAATTGATTTTATAATTTTAAAAATATTGCATAATTATTTAAAATCTAACAATGGTCATTTGGTTTTCTTTAAGCCTATAATGCAAGATAAGAATTGAATATAAAATTGATTTATTATCATTAATATAATTATAATTATTACAATTACTATTATCATTATATTTAAATATATTAATAAAAGTATTATCAGTATTATTATAATTATGAAAATAATAATAATAATAATAATTATCACTTTAATTTATTTTTATTATTATAATTTCAAACCCTTTACCGACGAATTTAAGTAAAAGCGCATCGTGTATTGACAAATTAAGTATTGTGTTAGTATAGATTATGTCTATACTAACGGGAAAAAAAACCGTCAGTATAGAGTGAAAAATAAGGCGCCACTTCACCCGCACTCAAAGTTTCTGTCTTAGTGTTTAATGAAATAAGTTTTTGAAAAAAAAAAATCTTTAACGAAATTTTTTTATCCCTTTCTTGTCTGAAACCTCATCTCTCTCTCGCTTTCTCTAAAATCCCTTTTCTTCTCTCTATCTCTCATTCTCAATACCCGTTCTCACATTCTCATCTCTCTCTGATTCTCAACCATACCCTTTACATAAGCTATCGTTCAAGTTCATGTTTGCTCACTTTCTCTCTCTCTCTCTATATATATATATAAAAGATTGGTCAATTTTCAGTTATGGGTATGCTAATTTTGGTACAACCATATTAGGTTTGCTTTGGTTTGCATGTCGATTTTCTAAGTGGCAATTTTCACTACAACAGATTAGGCGAACGCCGATATTTTTTTTTGCATATTGTGGTGCTTTAAAGTGCCACAATTTGCATTACCGGCGCTTATTGCAAGCGCCGGATGAAGCGCCGGTATGTGTGGTGTCGAAGCGCAAATACTGGCGCTTAAATAAAGCGCCGCAATAGCGGTGCTTTGAAGCGCCGGTATATACCGGACATTTTATGCATATTGCGGCCCTTTAAAGCGCCGCTAAAAATACGATTTTAATTGTGTTTTTACCTTATTTGACTCAAATATCAACACTATTCACCATTCAATAAATAAAATATACCATAAAATACAAAAAAAATACAAATATTCTTCGATATATAAAATGCATCCAACATCCATAAAAATTCCATCAGTCAACACAAAAATCATCTTATTTACACACAAAAAATCATAGTTTCACATATAAAATTAATACAAAAAAAAAGTAATGGAAATGTAGTGTGAAAAATTATTGTTTGCATCACAAAATCAATCATGAGATCCTCTAGTAACCAAATGCTGCAGTAAAGACTTCAGCTCATCCATTTGAGATTGCATATTATTCATTTGATCATCGTGCTTCGCCGTTATTTGTTGAATTTGTTGCACATGCTATTGATTGTTTTCTTCTATTTGTGCTCTCAAACTATTTATCTCTTCAGTATAAGCTCCATGGTATCCCATATCATTCCTTATCTGAGCTGAAAGTCCATACACAGCAGAGGGTGTAACTCCAAACCCTTGACCTCGGACACGACCAGAACTCTCTTCACCCTTAAGCTTGGTGAAGACTTCATTTTGTATTGCTAAATTATTGCTAGCATCAGAGGATCCTGAAGCTGCAACAAGTTCAACAACACGAGCTTCAACTGTCATCTACAATTACGAAACAAGAAAGATTAAACTCCTCCAAATATTGAGTAGCTAATTGCAATGAAATTTACATAAAACAAAAGTTGCTTATCATATTTTATAGAAAAACGGGCAGAATTTCCCTTATTTTTCCATAAAACCTCATGCAAAAGAAAAACAAGTATACAACCCAAACAATAATACAAAATAATTTTCAGCCACAGGCTTATCAAATTGAGCCTGAAGCAATAACATGGCTGCCACTAAATAAAAAGTTTTACTGAAAAACCTCGTTAAGGCTTCAGTTTTATACATGAAGTCCACTAATACATATTTTATAGAAAAATGGGCAGAATTTCCCAACGGGAAGATAGATATAAATAAAAGCATCAACAATTTAGAAGAGAAAAAGGAAAAAGATGACGCATTAAAAAAAGGGAAAACAGTGACAATTTCAACAGTCAAGATACTTAAACAAAGTTAAGAAAGTTTCAACAACAAGAAATATATACCAAGAGAAATCAAAGTGCAATTTCATTAATACAGCAACAACAAGCGGACTTGGGTGCCTTTTGTATGAGATTTATTCATACCATAGAGAATTGTATTTAATCAGTTTTTTTAACTCCTGTCCCTTTTTCTTTTGCTTTTCTTTTCTTCCAAAGCACACAAAGGATACCCCTGTCTCTTTGTGGTGCTGGGGATGTTTATATACTTAAAGTTTTCTTCATATAGAAATTTAAATCAAGATATGAGAGGCACTCAAATTTGCTGATAATGATTATGCAATAACAAGTATGATATGATCAAGCTATTTTATTAGTACATTAAATAACAATTAAAATATCAACTAATAGATGGCTTGATTTGGTTGGACTAAATTCCTTTTTATCAATTTTCAAAAATAAGCATTGGCTCAAAACTGGCTTTAAGGCCATCCAAACAAAGCATTTTGATCAAGTTGAACTCTAATTCCAAAGATCAGATTGGTGCAATTGGATATCAAACATTGAACTCCATCCATCATTTAGCATTGCTTATAGAAAGAAAAAAGAATCACATGCATTGTTTTTATTTATGCATTAGAAGTTAGGTAAAGCCTAAAACAGATGTATGAACATTGGCATTAGAATATTTTCAAAAATCATGAAAATAAAAGAAAATGGAAATAAAAGAAATCAATGCATATTTTGCATCATGTAGAATAGGTATCATAGCATATATCACATCATGAAATAAAAGAAAAATGACAAATCAGGTCTGGCTGATGGAATATGAGAAGATAAGCAACTATATTACTCAGTTTTATACTAACCTCTTTACAACTAATAATAATACAATTATTGAGTTACCCTAGATCCTTTGGCTCAAAAAGTAGATAATGAGGATCACGATGTTCTTCAACCTTTCACTAAAGATGAAATTAAAGAGAGCTAGACTGGAATATGGGAAACAATAAAGCTCCCGGATCAGATAGGTTAAATGCTAAGTTCTACAAACATTTCTGGTTCATCACTGGGGATTCAGTTATAAGTATTGTTAATAGATTTTTTGAAACTGGATTTATGCCAACAAAAATTACTGAAACATTTATAATTCTTATCCCAAAAGTAAAGAATCCAACTAAGGTAAAAAAAAATGACCTATAAGCTTATGCAACATAATTTATAAGATAATTAGTGCACTGCTTATTAGGAGAATAAAACCTTTGATGAACAAACTTATTTCTCCTTTTCAGAATTCAATCACACCATCCAGGTCATTAAGTTAGATTTTGCAAATGCCTATGATATGGTTGAATGGCTATTTCTTCATAAAGTTTTTTGCCTTAACAATTTCCCCTTTCAATGGGTTAAATGGATCATGGCTTGTGTTACCACCAGCTCTTTGAGATTCTTAATTATTATAAAGTTCTTGGATTAGCAAATTTGAGAGCTATTTCTAGAGCTAAACATTGATTTACATAGATGTACAGTCAACTAAAGACAATTTGCATCAAAATATGATAAGCATTAGGCTACTTAATTTGGGTACATGATTTCCAATAACTGATCTCCTAATGTACAGTGAACTTACTATGAATTGTCATGATACATCATCAATAAAAGTTCCATCCTTGCGTTTATGAGTTTCAGCAAAAAAGTCGCACATCAATTAATTACGTGTGAAAACCTTCTGGCTTCACATAGAATGCAATGAACATACGTAGTTGCCTATTAAATCTACTCATAACTTGCTCCTAAAGACATTTTGCTCTTAAAAAGCACCAGATTAAAATGCTTAATCAATCTTATTATTTAAGATTACCTGCAGGCCTAAAAAGATCTACTATCTAATAAAAGAATGCCTGCACTAATTGAAAAAAAAAATCCTAGTCCATTGCAGAAAAGAATGGTGCTTGCTTTGTTTACAAATTACAACTGACATACAGGGACTAGGGTTTCAACTTTTAATTCTATATATCATTTCATCATAAAATAAGTTCCACGCACCATAAGAGTTGGGTATCCCTCATGATATATCATAGAGTAAACAGAAAAAATAGCAGAATTTCAATTTCAAATGATGAAAAACAAAAAACTTAAAAGCTCAACAAAAGAGTGTTTCGGTACCTGGCAGGGAGTATTGGAGCTGCTGGTGCCTGGTGGGATAGCTTTGTCGAAAATTTGAACCCAATAGTGGAAAGATGCAGAGACGCCGCCGGTGCTTCTGAAAGAAAGAGAGAAAAAGGTAAGCTTTGGTGAGGGGGTCTGAGGGAGAAAAAAGAGAAACGAGAAGAGGAAAGAGAAAACCCACTTATGACTTCGCCCAATAAATTTGAAAAAACATGCTCAATCACACAAAATAGAGATCCAGTCTCCCCGTAATTTCACATCCTATAAACAACTAGAACCTAGACAACACATATCTAACACCAATAATACAGAGTATGCAACAAAAACCCTGAAGTAAACACATATCTGATACCAGCCAAAGGCAGAACATACCTGAGCAGCGACAAGGCCACTGATGTGAGAATTTTGTCATAGAGAAAAAGTGCACCGCACTTATCAAAAAGAAGTGGAGGGAAAAAAGATACGTGATAGCAAGACACAGGCACGGTGGAGCTAAAGGCGGAGTAGATAACAAATTCTGGGGGAAATGTGCGGTGCACTTTTGCTCTGTGACAAAATTATCACATCAGTGGCCTTGTCGCCGCTCAGGTATGTTCTGCCTTTGGTTGGTATCAGATATGTGTTTACTTTGGGGTTTTTGTTGCATGCTCTGTATTATTGGTGTTAGATATGTGCTGTTTAGGTTCTGGTTGTTTGTAGGATGTGAAATTACGGGGAGACTAGATCTCTATTTTGTGTGATTGAGTATGTTTTTTTCAAATTTATTAGGCGAAGTCATAAGTGGGGTTTCTCTTTCCTTTTCTCGTTTCTCTTTTTTCTCCCTCAGACCCCCTCACCAAAGCTTACCTTTTTCTCTCTTCCTTCTAGAAGCACCAGCGGTGTCTCTGCATTTTTCCACAACTGGGTTCAATTTTCCTGCGAAGCTATCTCACTAGGCACCAGCAGCTCCAATACTCCCTGCCAGGTACGAAAACACTATTTTGTTGAGCTTTTAAGTTTTTTTGTTTTTCATCATTTGAAATTGAAATTCTGCTATTTTTTCTATTTCCTCTATGATATATCATGAGGGATACCTAACTTTTATGGTGCGTGGAACTTATTTTATGATGAAATGATATATGGAATTAAAAGTTGAAACCCTAGTCCCTGTATGTCAGTTGTAATTTGTAAACAAAGTAAGCACCATTTTTTTTTTTCTGTAATGGACTAGGATTTTTTTTTCAATTAGTGTAGGCATTCTTTTATTAGATAGTAGATCTTTTTAGGCCTGCAGGTAATCTTAAATAATAAGATTGATTAAGCATTTTAATCTGGTGCTTTTTAGGAGCAGAATGTCTTTAGGAGAAATTTATGAGTAGATTTAATAGGCAACTACGTATGTTCATTGCATTATATGTGAAGCCAGAAGGTTTTCACACGCAATTAATCGATGTGCGACTTCTGCCGTACGATGGGAAAGCGTTGACGCTTGAATATTATACATTCAAGTGAAAAGTTGAATTTTTAGTTGCAAACTAAGTCCAGACAAGAACCACATGCATCCTTTGGTACACAAACACATGAATCCGCTGGAACACAACCTTAGAATCAGACCCAATCTCTACACAATCAAGAACCACAACCCCAGCTCTAGCTTGAGCAGCCTTCATTATCAAGCATAAATTTCTTTAGCAACTAGATGTATTCATACACATAGGCTGAAATATTAATTCTTCTATGATTGATGAAACATGAAAACAGCAGCAATAGAGAAAAAAAATAAAAAGAAAAGAAACATAGAAAGAAAATAAATTTGCTATTGACCCGATTTTATTAATCTTTCTCCTAAGTATCTTGTAATTGTTTAAACAGATGCCCCTCACAAACATAGAAAGATATGTGGTCCCACACGCATAGCTGATGTTTGAGATTTGGTGGAAGATCAAAAAATTCATGTCTGTGTAAATGCAAATGGTCAATCAGTTGGAGATGACGCAGGAACACTTAATTAATTTATTGGTACCATGGTCAGAATGGCTCACCTTGCACCAATCAACCGAGGATCATGGGTTTACATGCCATTGGTAAATAAGGAAGAAATGTGGAAGATCATTGAGGTATAAATAACTAAGTGTGTTCTAATGTTACTTCATTTTTCTTTACTTTGATGATTTGCTACTTATAAAATTTTTTTTGATGATTTGCTAATGTTATTGTTTGATTGTAGGCAAAATTCACATTTGATCCATTCCTACCAATAATAAAGAAGCATGTTGTTGGTAGTATGGGCGAAAAATAGAGACAATGGAAAAATGAGACCAAGAAATGGTTTGATGAGTCTAAGACCGAAGATGAGAATATTGAGCAACTACCTAATCCTAGGGTAGATAAAGACCAATTTTGATTCTTAATTCGGTATTAGAAATCTAAAAAAGCAAAGGTATGACTTATAACAAATTTGTTCTTATAAAGTGAGTTTTACTTGATATTTTTTTAATCGTTTAGTGATGATTAACATATGTAATTACTTGTGTTTTGTATTAATAGGAAAAAAGTCAGAAAAACAAAGAAAACTGTCGCAAAATTGATGACCCTCATTGCACTGGCACAAAATCATTTCCGAGATTAATTGAAGAAAATGTGACTATATATAAAATTCCAGTGTCATTTAGAAAATAAAGTTTATGATGTGTTGGCATTTTTTTTACAACATTTAGAATATGGTTTGTACTTTGATCTTCTACTTTGGTACTTATTACTTATTAGCCTATTAAGAGAATTGGGTATATGCAAGTTTTCTTTTATTTCTGTTTACTAGTTAATTACTTTCCCACACTAGTACCTTGCACCAATTGATATTGTTTTTTATTTTTAATTTTGCAAATCTTTGGAATTAATGAAGAAGCATATGAATGAGTCTGACGGTTCACAAACTTCGCATTCAAACCCCTCTTGTAAGGATGATGCGTTTTCTTAAGTAAAAGGACCAGAATAAAAAGGGCATGTTCGCTGTTTGAGAAAGATTACAACATCTTTTAACGATCCTAATACTTCATCATCTTAACTATCTGACTATGCAAAAGTGGTGAAAAAAGTTGGGAGGTTACAGGGAGTAATTAATAGCTTTGCATCAGTGATACATAGAATGTTTCCTCATGAGAACATTGATAATATTATAATGGAAGCAAAAAACTTAGACGAAGAGGTATGGCCTATTTCTTACCTTGGAAATATGATTCATTCACTGGCAATTTGTTTATCCAATTTGAATGCGTGTTCTTTAATTGTTTTCGTTGTGTTCTGCTTAATTTGAAGGCATTGAATAAAATAGTTTTTTTATAAGTGCATTGAATAAAATAGCTGTAGCTACTCTTTCAGCCCCCCATCTCGAAAGTGAAATTAAAAAGGCCTTTTGGTCTATAAAACCCTACAAATCCCTGAGACCGGTTAGTCTTCACCATGTCTTCTATCACAAATGCTGGAGTTTTTTAAAAACAAGTATTGTTGACCTCATCAGCATTTTTGAATCCTTCAAACTTCTGGCTAGCCTAAATAACATCTTCTTTGCCTCATCCCAAAAGTGGAACACCTTGAATCCCAAAACCAGTTCAGACCCATCAGCTTATGCAATACCATTTACAAGATGTCACAAACTTCCTTGCTGATTATGTCATTGTGAGAATTAGAGTTTGGTATTTGGGCTGATGCTAGACAAATATATCAAAAGGTTTTCAGATGCTTCTGATGAAGAGTTTTCATCTGTGAATTTCCTTAAACGTCAGATGGATGTAAAGTTTCAATTATTTTCATTTCAGTTCATTCTTTATCTAGTTAGAATATGTGTATGGATGAACTACTTCTGTTATATGAATATTTTCTCATCGAGAAGGGGTATTTGGTGTTGACATACCCCATGGAGGGGTGAAAAATATTATTGGAGAAAAGAGACAGCTTTTAGAAGAGGTAATGTAACAATTTGGTTAGCTTATTGTATGGAACTTGTCAAAGGGGCTAAATAATTTTCACTAGTATTTAGTTTTTTAGTTCATATCACTAACATATATTTCTAGTTCAAAGTAAAAGTTTGTATTCCAAAATAACTTTGTCCCTTCATACGATTACTTGCCTAATACATTGAGTCTTTGCTTACAATAGGTATATATAGGTATGATTGAAAAGGTTTGCTTTAACATGATGTAAAATGTATCATAAAATCCCACTTAGTGAATCATAAGAACCTACTGTAGTGCTTCATTCTTTTCTTTTTATTCCCTTTTTAGCTTCAAGTTGTAATCTAGCATTAATAATTTCAAGTACTTGAAACTTAATTTTTTTTCCTATCCTAACCTTTTCTTCTGAACCTGGTCCCAAAATCAAGTTGTATGCAGTTTCATTTCATGCTAATCAACAAATATAGTGTTGGGAATTTGTCAAAGAATTAAATGGTTGAAAGATGAAGCTTCAGCAGCAATTGGCGCAGCAGCTCAAGCTTGGTGCGTCGCGGCCTCCAGCAAGTGGAGGAAGTCCTCCTCCAGGTGTGCGCCGCGGCCCAGGCCTTAGGAGCCACGACCTCCAGCAGGTGGAGGTGGTTTCCCCTATTGTGCGCTGCGGCTTGCCCTGTTCTAAGCCGCGGCGCAAGGCACACCTGACATGTTTTGCAGCACTTTTCAGATGGTGCATGGGATTTGATTGAAATGCACAGGTTCACTTAGACTCTTAGAGGGCCATGATTCTTTAGTTCTTGAGATCTAAGGGTTGAGATTGACTTCAAGATTGGTTAAAGAAGTTGTTGCTCTATATATAAAGTGTGCAAGTGTGAGAGTGCAAAGACACACAACACAAGAGAAACAAGAAGAGGTCTCATTCCAAGAGTAGCTGGTGTTTAGAGAGTTAGGCTCTCAATTCTTCAGTGGCACTTCTAGTGAGAGAGAGTGTTTACCACTGTGTTTTCTCTTTTGTGGTTTGATTCTTGCTCGGTCCAAATCATTCTGGATTTGGGTGTTTGAAGGTCACCACCTGGGATTCTTAAGGTGATTTTCAATAGTGGTATCAGAGCTAGAATAGTGGTATCAAAGCTAGAACAGCTGTATCAGAGCAAGAACTCCAAGAATCAAAGGAAACTTCTTGGGTGATTCAAGAACGGTGTTGGGATCAAGATCTGATCGGGTTCGTGAGGTTCAAGAATGGTGTTGCAATCAAGATTTGATCGGGTTCTTGAGGTTTAGAAGTTTGGAAAGCATTTGTGGGTGCTGCATAAATCTTATGATTTTTTTTGCACGATGGGTTCAAACTTCATTGTTGAGAAGTTTAATGGAAAGGGAGACTTTGCCCTTTGGAAGCAAAAAATCAAAGCGGTTCTTATGCAACAAAAAGTGGACTTGGCAATTGGAGAAGATGATGATTTTCCAGCAAGTATCATGGAGCTCCAGCGGAATGAGATGAAGAAGATGGCGTATAGCACCATCTTTCTACACATGTCGGATAACGTGACATGCGAATGTGGAGATTCGGAAGATCCAACTATCATTTGGAAGAAACTAGATGAGTTGTTTCTTACCAAAACTCTCCCTAATAAAATCTATCTTTTGAAATGTATCTTTGCTTTTAAAATGGATCCTAATAAAGAGTTGCAAGATAATCTTGATGTGTTTAATAAACTAGTTCAAGATTTGATTGGTTGTAGTATAACATTCCCGGATGAACAAGTGGTTGTTATATTGTTGAATTCTCTTCTTGATTGTTTTGAAAGCTTGATTAATGCTATTGAATATTGAAGAGATACACTAACCAAAAAAATTGTGATTAATGCTATAAAGGTTCATGATTTCAAAGCCAAGATGAGGGAAGGATCAAGCGGAGAAGGTATGTTCATTAGAGAAAGGCTTGCAACTTGGAATGGCAATAACATCTATGGAAACTACCGGGACAAACCAAAAGGTAGAGGTCAAAGCCATGGAAGATCACATTCTAAATCGAAGCTTGGGAGAAAGTGATGCTACTACTGCAATAAGGAGAGTCATTTCAAGAGAGATTGCAAGAAGATGATAAAGGATGAGAAATGAAGAGGCCATACCAACAATGGAGAGGCTTCGATTGCCAATGGAGAATAGCAAGATAATCATGTTCTTGTTGTGTGCTCAAATGTGAGCAAGAGGCAAAACAACAAGAAATTGATCTTGGATTCTGGGCGCACTTATCACATGTGTCCTCACCAGGATTAGTTCAAGAATTTCAAGGAAACTAATGATGGAAAGGTTTTCTTGGGGAACGATACTTCTTGCCAAGTGAGGGGCATAGAAGACATCCAATTGAGGATGTTTGATGGAGTTACAAGGCTGCTGTGGAATGTGAGATATCTTCCGGATTTGAGAAAAAATTTGATCTCATTGGGGCAGCTAGATTCCATGGGGTACACATACAAAGCAGAGGAAGGAAAGATCAAGGTAACCAAGGGATCTTTGGTAGTGATCAAAGTAGCAATAAAGGATGGTCTCTATGAGATGATTGGAGAGACGGACATCAAGGATCAAGCAGCAAGCTTGATGGCTGAGATGGATAAGGTAGTTCTTTGACACATGAGCAAAAAGGGCCTGCAAGTTCTCAGAAAGAATGGTTTACTTGATGGTGATAAGGTAGAGAAACTTGATTTCTGCGAGAGTTGTGTTCTTGGGAAGCAACATCGGGTCAGCTTCAACACCGAAGTGCACAAATCAAAGGGTATTCTTAACTACATTCATGTTGATCTTTGGGGGCCAGCAAGAACACCAACACAAGGAGGTAATCTTTACTTTCTTTCTTTAATTGATGATTATTCTAGAAAAGTTTGGGTTTATTTGTTTAAAAATAAATCAGATGCTTTGAATAAGTTTGTAGTGTGGAAAAAGTTGCTGGAAACTTCAACGGGTAAGGTAGTTAAGGTTTTGAGAACTGATAATGGCTTAGAATTTTGTAATCAGGATTTTGACAAATTTTGTGAGTTAAATGAGATTCTAAGACGTAGAATGGTTGTGAAAACCCCTCAGCAAAATGGAGTTGCTGAGAGGATGAATAGGACCCTTATGGAAAAGGTTAGGTGCATGATTATTGGTTTCGGGTTACCCAAACGTTTTTGGGGGGAAGCTGTGTCTACTGCTGCATATTTGGTTAATAGATCACCCTCTAGAGCTTTGGATATTAAGACTCCCGAGGAGATATGGAGTGGTAAACCCCCTGAGTTAAACAACCTTAGGACTTTTGGATGTGCTGTGTTTGCACATCAAAAGGACGATAAACTTAGCCCAAGGTCTAGAAAGTGTGTGTTTCTAGGATATGATGAAGGGGTTAAGGGGTATAGGTTGTGGTCCTTAGAGCCAAAAGGAACTAAACTCATAATAAGTAGGGATGTCATTTTTAATGAGCAATTATTTCTCTATTTGGAAAAAATTAACCCTGTAGGGGAAAGTGAGCAAACCAGCCCGGTTTATGTGGAGCATAACATCAAAGAAAATTCAGTTCAAGTAGAGCAAGGAAGGCAAGAAGGTTCAGATCAAGTAGAGCCCATTGATAAAGGCCAAGCTCAAGACACTTAAAAGGAGGCTGAACTAGAAAGGGATGATACAGTAAATCAGAATGATTATCAGCTCACAAGAGATCGGGAAAGGAGGCAGGTCAAGCCACCTTTGAGATATGGTTTTGTGGATGCTAATGTAGCAGCTCCTTATTCAGAAGGAAGGATTGATGAGTCTTAAATATTGCATATTTTAGACCCTTAACTTATATTTGTTATGCTCTTAGTTAGTATTATTTTACTTTATTTTACGTTTTTCTTGTGTTTTGTGTGTTTTTACAGCTTTGTGGAGAAAGTGCAGCATTTCAGGTTGATTTGAAGCTTCTGGAGACATTGCGCTCGATCGCAACAGATATGCAATCGAGCGCACCAGCGCTCGAGCGCACCAGCGCTCGAGCGCACCTGCCTTTGAACGAGCGCATGGTCAACATCCCACATCGAAATAATTGAAGTTCAGTGCATTTGCGATCGATCATAGCAGACATGCGATCGAGTGCACATGAGATCGTGCGCACAAGACATGCGATCGATCGTACCTGCGATCGATCGCGCCACACTGCGATCGAGCGCACACGGGCCTGTATCCCACATCGTTTCTGCAACCTGTTTTACTCCGGGTCTCCCCCTATATAAACACCATATGACCTCATCATTCAATGTACAATTCCTGAGCCACTTTGGTGTTTACCGGTGGACATCCATCAGCATTCTGGTGGATCCCGAAGGCATTGCTACCACGAGGGGAAGCGCCGCCCGTCAGCGAGTGAAATTTCTCCCATGTAAAGTTGTTTATTTATTTCTTTATATTCAGTTGTTTTAGTTTAAATGTTTAGCACTTGTTATTATAGTTTTATAGTTATGAGTGGCTAGACTCTTCAGCTAAGGTTGAAGATGAAGCCCCGCCGTTGTTTGGCGTAGTAGTTCAGATTTGCTTGTACAAATCTGACAATTTTTAGTATAAATGTTCTGTCAATTATTTGAGTTAATCTTATAATTGATTGAGTTTAAATTGTCTGTTGGATTTTCTTTGTGTTTCATCTGATGGATACATTGAATGCTTTTCGATTAAATTGGATTCCCTTTGTGATTTGTTGAGAGCGGATACATCGGGTGCTTTTGGTTTAGTTGGGATATTCTTTGTTTTTTGTCTTATAGTTGGATTCATAGAATGTTTTGATAGGCTATATTTTTAGAACATATATGCTTAACTTCGGTGGGGTGGATTCGAAAACCTTAGTGCTTTTTATTATTAGTTTTTAAATCAACTTAGTTTACTTTTAATTTATTTTGCAATATAATTCTGAAATTTGGAACTAGGTTAAGATAGAGTTAGTTTAGATTAAAAATATATTTTCACAACGCAATTCCCTGTGGATTCGACCTCGCACTTGCACAACACTATACTGCAAACGACTCGTGCGCTTGCGAGTAAATTAAAACTCACAACAAGTTTTTGGCGCCGTTGTCGGGGAATTGTTTTGTTTGTGAAAATTTTTGGTCTGAATTGATTTTATTTTTCTACTAGTTAATTTAAAAAAAAAAAAAAAAAAAATTTGAGTTTTGTGTTTGATTTATTCTGTTGCTTCTGCTGGTTAGTATCTTACTATTTTTTCTGTTAGTGTATGCTTGGTCGGAGATCCTTGAACTTAGATTTGACACATTTAGATCCCGACTTAGAAAGAACTCTTAGGAGGCAGAAAATAGCACTAGTTGAAAGAGAGACTGTTGAGATGGGAGAAAATTTTAATCAACCTGAACATGTAGAGCAACCTAGAGCTTGGAACGTGGACTCCACTACATCCCTTAGGGATTTGTTCGCACCCGTTGCGACTAACTCATCTTCCTGCATAGTGTTGCCACCAACCAATGCCACACACTTTGATTTGAAGCCACATGTTATCCAACTCCTACCCTCATTCCATGGCTTAGATCTTGAAAATCCTTATAGTCATGTGAAGAAGTTCAAAGACATTTGTGCTACATTCAAATTCCAGAACTTCTCTGAGGAGTCAGTCCATCTTCGACTTTTCCCTTTCTCCCTTCACGATAGAGCTAGGGTGTGGTTGGACTCCAACACGTCCGGATCTATCACATCTTGGGAAAACCTACTTAGCAAATTTTACCATAAGTTTTTCCCAATGTCTAGAGTGAATGAGTACCGTAAGGAGATTAGCTCTTTCACTCAGGACGAGGATGAGAAGTTCTCTGAAAGCTGGGAGCGCTTTAAAGAGTTACAGATCAGATGCCCTCCACATGGATATGAGAAGTGGAGACTCGTTCAATTCTTCTACCAAGGGTTAACTCAACCCAACCGTAGCATGATCGAGTCTATGAATGGGGGGGCATTCTTGAGTCTGACAGGAGACGAAGCATATATGGCGTTGGACAAGTTGTCCGACAACTCACAGCAGTGGGATTTTTCAAGCTGTAGAGATAAGTCCATTCGTGCTCCTAAGAGGGGAGGCATCTATGAGGTCAGAGAGGACGCTGATTTGAGGATAAAGTTAGATGCCCTCACTAAGAAGATTGACGCTCTCACTGTGAGCCAATCCATTAATGCTGCCAACACATTCAATGTTGAAAGCTGTTCCATCTGTGCTAGTCCCATGCATCTAGCACAGAATTGCCCATCAATGCCGGCTTGTGTCGAGTATCCTATGGAACAAGTAAATGCTTTCAATGACTTTCGAAGGCAGTCAAATGGATCGTACTCCGAGACGTACAATCCAGGGTGACGGAACCACCCAAATTTTTCATGGAGGCAGAACCAACCAATGAATCAGGGAGGATCCTCTCATCATGCTCAAAATCAATATCCTCCCGGATTTGCCCCACAAATTCCTAATCATGGTCGTTCTGCCCATCCAGCACCTTCACCTGCTTACCATGCACCCACTCAAACACCAGCGCCAGTTTCACAGTTGCTTGAGGACACCCTCAAGGAATTCATGAAGGCGACTAGCCAAAATATGAGCGATGTGAGGAGTGCAACAATGGTAAACACCCAAGCAATTGCCAAGCTGGAGAGTCAAATAGGGCAAATTGCAAGTCATTTGGGTGAGAGAGAGAAAGGAAAGTTCCCCAGTCAGCCCGTGCAAAACCCAAAAGGACAATTTATGGTTGAGAGTTCATCAACTCCTACGCACGGGGAGGAACAAGTACAGTCGATTGTCACACTGAGGTCTGGGAGACAAGTGGACAATCAAGTGGAAGAGAGCCCTGCTATGCAGCAAGGGCAAGGGAGTGGCAACACAGAGAAGAGAGATGCTGAGCCATCTACAGCCACACCTACTGAGAAAGACCCTCCTAGGTCGTTTGTACCTAGAGCGCCTTACCCTGAGAGATTACAGGCGCCCAAGAAAGGAGGGAAGTATGAAGAAATTCTGGAGGTATTCAAGCAAGTCCATATCAATATCCCATTTTTGGATGCCATCCATCAAGTGCCATCATATGCCAAGTTTTTAAAGGACTTGGTCACTATCAAGAGGAGGACGAATGTCCCAAAAAAGGCATTTTTGACCGAGCAGGTCAGTTCAATCCTTCAGTGCAAGTTACCTATCAAGTATAAGGACCCGGGGTGTCCTACCATCTCTTGCACAATAGGAGTCAGCCATATTGAGAGGGCCCTTTTGGATCTAGGGGCGAGTGTGAATCTTCTACCTTACTCAGTCTATGTGCAGTTGGGGTTAGGAGAATTGAAGCCCACAACCACGATGCTTCAATTGGCTGACAGGTCAGTGAAAAGACCACGGGGGATAGTTGAGGATGTTTTGATAAAAGTGGATAAGTTCTATTTCCCCGTGGATTTTATTGTGCTTGACACAGAACCGGTTCAGAATGTAGGGATTCAAATACCGGTGATTCTAGGGCGACCATTCTTAGCCACGGCTAACGCCCTAATCAATTGTAGGACAGGGGTGATGAAGATCTCCTTCGGAAATATGACAGTGGAGTTGAACATTTTTGATATCACTAGGCAACCACTGGAATATGATGAAATGAGAGATGTATGCTTGATAGAGGAGATTCTTGAGGATACTGTGGATGAATCAAGCATTGAGGATCCCATGGAGGCATGCTTTGCTCACTTTGGAGAGGACTTGGGTTTAGATAAGTTACTCGAGGAAGTAAATGCCATTTTGGAGTCTGATCCTCAAGAAAGCAAGGAGGAGGAGGAGAAGGTGTCACCCGAACCTCAACAAAAGGAACTTAAGCCTTTACCGGATAATCTTAAGTATAAGTTCCTGGGTCCAGCACACTGTTTGCCTGTGATAATAGCTTCAGATTTGGGAGAGGCTCAAGAGGAGAAATTATTAGATGTTTTAAGAGAGCACAAGGAAGCTATCGGCTGGACCATTGAGGATATTAAAGGAATCAGCCCCTCGGTGGTGATGCACAGGATACACTTGGAGGAAGATGCTAAGCCATCGAGGGAGCCGCAAAGAAGGCTCAACCCTGCTATGCAAGAGGTTGTAAGGGCAGAGGTTATTAAGCTGTTAGATGCAGGGATCATTTATCCCATCTCTGATAGCAAGTGGGTGAGCCCCATTCATGTCGTGCCCAAGCGAGCTGGGTTAACGGTAGTAAAGAATAAGGATGACGAGTTGGTGCCAACTCGTGTGCAGTCTGGGTGGAGAGTGTGTATAGACTACTGTAAGCTGAACACTGCCACAAGGAAGGATCACTTTCCACTTCCATTTATTGATCAGATGGTGGAGCGTTTGGCTGGGCACGAGTATTATTGCTTTTTGGATGGTTATTCTGGATATAACCAGGTCCCCGTGGACCCTGAAGATCAGGAGAAGATGACATTTACCTGTCCTTTTGGGACCTTCGCCTACCGTCGCATGCCCTTTGGGTTATGCAATGCACCTGCCACTTTTCAGCGGTGCATGGTCAGTATATTCTCTGACATGGTAGAGCGGTTCTTGGAGATTTTCATGGACGACTTCTCCGTCTTCGGTTCAACATTTGAGGAGTGCCTGCACCGTCTCTCTTTGGTTTTGGTACGGTGCAAGGAGAAGAACCTGGTGCTTAATTGGGAGAAGTGCCATTTTATGGTCAAGCAAGGAATTGTACTGGGGCATATCGTATCTCATCGAGGGATTGAGGTCGACAAAGCGAAGGTGGATTTGATTTCCAGCCTTCCACCCCCACGTACGGTGAAAGAGGTTCGATCTTTTCTGGGCCATGCAGGTTTCTATAGGCGATTTATCCAGAATTTCAGCAAGATCGCCAGGCCCTTGTGCAAGTTGTTGCAAAAAGATGCCCCATTTCTATTTGATGAGGATTGTAAGAAAGCATTTGGGGATCTGAAAGAAATTCTGACGTCCACACCCATTATTCAGCCACCTAACTGGGGTGTGCCTTTTGAGATTATGTGTGACGCATCAGACTATGCTGTTGGAGCTGTTTTGGGGCAGCGTGTTGATAAACTTCCCCATGCTATCTATTACGCAAGTCGAACTCTAAACGACGCACAACTCAATTATTCTACCACAGATAAGGAGTTGCTTGCAGTCGTTTTTGCACTAGACAAGTTCAGATCCTACTTGTTAGGATCTAAAGTCATTATCTACTCGGACCATGCTGCATTGAAGTATCTTTTCTCTAAAAAAGATGCTAAATCTCGTCTTATCCGATGGATCTTGCTACTTCAAGAGTTCGACATTGAGATTCGGGATAAGAAAGGTTCGGAAAATGTGGTGGCGGACCATTTGTCTAGATTGATTGTGGAATTCAGTGAGGCTGCCACTCCCATTTCTGAGACCTTTCCTGATGAGAAATTGATGCACATTGCTCACAGTCCCGCACCATGGTTTGCTGACATAGTGAACTATCTTGTCACCGGACACATGCCCTTGCATTGGGGGAGGCAAGATAAATCAAAATTTTTGGCCATGGTAAAACACTTTTTTTTGGGACGATCCTTACCTGTTCAAGTATTGTCCTGATCAGATCATTAGACGATGTATTCCTGAGCATGACCAATCTAATGTCATCGCCTTTTGTCATGATCATGCATGTGGAGGCCATTTTAGTGCTAAAAAGACCGCTGCAAAGATTTTGCAGTGTGGATTTTATTGGCCTACCATGTTTCGGGACTCTCACACCTACTGTATATCTTGTGAGCGTTGCCAAAAGCTAGGGAGTCTTTCTAGGAGAAATATGATGCCCCTCAACCCTATTCTGATTGTTGAGATTTTTGATGTGTGGGGCATTGATTTCATGGGACCATTCCCAAACTCCTTTGGCTACTTATACATTCTAGTTGCTGTGGACTATCTGTCCAAGTGGGTGGAGGCCGTTGCGTGCAAGACCAATGACCACAGAGTTGTGGTCCAGTTCTTGAAAGACACTATTTTTGCTCGTTTTGGTACGCCTCGAGCAATCATAAGTGATGGAGGTAAGCACTTTTGCAACAAGATCTTTGAGCAGTTGATGAAGAAATATTGTATCACGCACAAAGTTGCCACCCCATATCACCCACAGACGAGTGGTCAAGTGGAAATCTCAAATCGCGAGATCAAACATATTTTGGAAAAGACTGTGAACCCTACTAGAAAGGATTGGTCTCTGCGATTGACAGATGCACTGTGGGCATATCGGACAGCCTTCAAGACGCCAATTGGCATGTCTCCCTATCGCATTGTATACAGAAAGGCATGTCACCTTCCGGTTGAATTAGAGCATCGTGCGTATTGGGCTGTCAAGCAACTAAATTTCAATCTTTCCAAGGCTGGCTCACAACGGAAGCTCCAACTCAATGAATTGGAGAAGCTGCGGAATGATGCATATGAGTGTGCCCGATCATACAAAGCACAAATGAAGAAGACTCATGACCAAAATATTTTGAGACGAGCTTTTGAGCCGGGTCAGAGAGTTCTTCTTTATAATTCACGCCTGCATCTTTTTCCAGGCAAGCTCAAATCCCGATGGTCAGGCCCATTCATTATTCGATCGGTTTTTCCTCATGGGGCCATCGAGATTGAGGATCCTAAGAATGGTAATACTTTCAAGGTAAATGGACAGAGGCTGAAACCGTTCTTAGAGTTGAGGAGTCCGGACATTGAGACGATACTGTTGGAGGATCCTAGTTACTCAGATTGAGTGTAGTATTCTAGGGAGAGTCTGGCTGAAGACGTAAAACTTAGCGCTCATGGGAGGCATCCCACAGCTTATCTTTTCTTTTGTTTATTTATTATTTCGCATTTTTATGATTAATGTTTGTTTCCAGTATTTTTTGTTTTCCAGTTTTTATTTTTCAGGGACAAAACGTACTTCAGTTCAAGTTTTGGGTATGCTATGAGCCATACCAGTCCAGATAGTTCTCCATATCTCAGGTCAGCTCTTTCCATATTAGTCACACATTGGGGTCAATGTGTAATTTAAGTTTGGGGGTATGGGAGACACATCACACACTTTGTCCTAATTTGTTGTCTTTTCGTCATAGAGATAAATGCATGCTCATGTTATCGTGAAATTTTAGTTGATCTAAACTTTTTCTGTGATGTGATGTCATTGGTGAGCTTAACATTTTGAACACATGATCTGGTGATAAATTTTTAAAATTTAGTTACTTACTTTAGGCATTTTGAGAATTCACATGTTTGATTTAATCTCACACGAGCACATTAGCACAAATTATGTGAGGTATGACACGTGATTTTAATGTGTATTTTTCCTTATCTTAATTGAAACTGGATGACTTGTTGGATGAACTCTTGGGCATATAAAAAAAAAAAAAAAAAAAAATTTATCAATAAACTTTTCGCTGAGTAACTGGACCTCTTGCCTCAGTAAGCAGTGAGTGTTCACGTCAAAAGGTGAAATTTTGCTTGGTAATATTAAGGTCGGTTTAATTTCGTAGCCTTTTTTACTCGAGTTAGTAAGTCCTTAGGGGTGTCTTTACACCTAATGCCCTAAAACCATCTGGTTTGGGAGTCATTGACTTAACACTCGCTACATGGGTCAATTAGAAAGCTCAAGGGAACTAAGCATAGCCGTGCCTTAATAATAAAAAAAAATGTGAATAAAATAAAAACTATGCCTTTTCGTTCATTTTTTATGGGAAATTCGGTGAATCTTGAGACATGGAGACCTTACACATTAGAGTTACTTGGAAGCTTCATTTTTATATGCTAATTCACCTTACACTGATTCAAGCTTGTGATGCCTTATCCTGCCTTTTGTAAGTAATTAGATTTTAACATTTCTATTCATTGCGAAGATGGGTTTACCTTTTTAAGCTTGCTTATGAATGAATATCATGGTGATGTGTGCTCCTTAAATTTTTGGATACCATGAGTGATGACTTTATCTTTATGTTCTTTGTTTTTCATTGATTCTTTTATTTTGTTTTGCTAAGGGACTAGCAAAATATAAGTTTGGGGGTATTTGATGAGTCTTAAATATTGCATATTTTAGACCCTTAACTTATATTTGTTATGCTCTTAGTTAGTATTATTTTACTTTATTTTACGCTTTTCTTGTGTTTTGTGTGTTTTTACAGCTTTGTGGAGAAAGTGCAGCATTTCAGGTTGATTTGAAGCTTCTGGAGACATTGCGCTCGATCGCGACAGATATGCGATCGAGCGCACCTGCCTTTGAACGAGCGCATGGTCAACATCCCACATCGAAATAATTGAAGTTCAGTGCATTTACGATCGATCGCAGCAGACATGCGATCGAGCGCACATGAGATCGTGCGCACAAGACATGCGATCGATCGCACCTGCGATCGATCGCACCACACTGCGATCGAGCGCACACGGGCCTGTATCCCACATCGTTTCTGCAACCTGTTTTACTCCGAGTCTCCCCCTATATAAACACCATCTGACCTCATCATTCAATGTACAATTCCTGAGCCACTTTGGTGTTTACCGGTGGACGTCCGTCAGCATTCTGGTGGATCCCGAAGGCATTGCTACCACGAGGGGAAGCGCCGCCCGTCAGCGAGTGAAATTTCTCCCATGTAAAGTTGTTTATTTATTTCTTTATATTCAGTTGTTTTAGTTTAAATGTTTAGCACTTGTTATTATAGTTTTATAGTTATGAGTGGCTAGACTCTTCAGCTAAGGTTGAAGATGAAGCCCCGCCGTTGTTTGGCGTAGTAGTTCAGATTTGCTTGTACAAATCTGACAATTTTTAGTATAAATGTTCTGTCAATTATTTGAGTTAATCTTATAATTGATTGAGTTTAAATTATCTGTTGGATTTTCTTTGTGTTTCATCTGATGGATACATTGAATGCTTTTCGATTAAATTGGATTCCCTTTGTGATTTGTTGAGAGCGGATACATCGGGTGCTTTTGGTTTAGTTGGGATATTCTTTGTTTTTTGTCTTATAGTTGGATTCATAGAATGTTTTGATAGGCTATATTTTTAGAACATATATGCTTAACTTCGGTGGGGTGGATTCGAAAACCTTAGTGCTTTTTATTATTAGTTTTTAAATCAACTTAGTTTACTTTTAATTTATTTTGCAATATAATTCTGAAATTTGGAACTAGGTTAAGATAGAGTTAGTTTAGATTAAAAATATATTTTCACAACGCAATTCCCTGTGGATTCGACCTCGCACTTGCACAACACTATACTGCAAACGACTCGTGCGCTTGCGAGTAAATTAAAACTCACAACAGGGATAATCAACTATGAACCAGAAACTTACATTGATGCCATGGGATGTAAGGATTCGTAAAGATGGAAGCTAGCTATGGAGGAGGAAATGCATTTTTTGAAGAAGAACAACTCTTGGGAATTAGTGCCCAAACCAGGAAAATAAAGAGTTGTGGATTGTAAATGGATTTACAAGATCAAAGAAGGGAACACTCCAGGGGATAAATTCCGGTATAAGGCTAGGCTGGTGGCGAAGGGGTTCACGCAAAAAGAAGGCATAGATTTCACAAAAAATTTCTCACCGATTGTGAAATTCAAGATGATAAGGATAATACTAGCTATGGTGGTCCAATTTAATTGAGATATCGAGAAAATGGATATGAAGACAGTGTTCTTACATGGAGAGCTTGATGAGACCATCTACATGAGGCAACCTGAAGGCTATGAGGAAGGAAGGCAGGGAGATTTGGTGTGCAAATTGAAGAAATCTTTCTATGGCCTAAAGCAATCACCTCGGCAATGAAATAAGAGGTTCAATTCCTTTGTAACTAGCTTGGGTTTCATGAGGAGCTACTATGATTCGTGCTTATACTACAAAGGTCATAAGGTAGAGGAAATGATGATTATCCTCATCTATGTTGATGATATGTTATTGGTTGGTAAGAGCAAGGAGAGGATATAAAGGTTAAAGTCTCAACTCAGTTCGGAGTTTGAGATTAAGGATCTTGGTCATGCTCAAAAGATCCCTAGGATGAGTATAATCTGGGAAAGGGAGAGAAACAAGTTGAAGATTTCTCAGACTTCTTACATAGAAAAGATGATATCTAAGTTCTCTATGGAAGATATTAATCAGTAAAGATTTTCCTTGCTGGTCATTTCAAGTTCTCTAGCGATCAATGTCCTAGATCGGATGCAGAGAAGAAGGAAATGAAGAAGGTCCCCTACTCTAGTGCGGTTGGATTAGTCATGTTCACCATGGTAAGCAATAGACCCGACATTTCTCATGCCGTTAGTGTTCTCAGCATGTTTATGAGTAATCCTGGAAATGAGCATTGGCTTGGGATGAAGTTATTGCTAAGGTATTTGAAAGGAAGCTCAGATGTGGGGCTTGTTTATGAGAAGAGGGGTAAGTCCATCTGGTTAGAAGGTTATGCTTATTCGGACTATGGAGTAGATCGGGATAAGAGAAGATCGATTACCTCATACTTCTTCAACTTAAACGGATGTTGCATAAGTTGGAAGGCTCAGTTGCAGCCGGTGGTAGCACTCTCAACAACTGAAGTAGAGTACATAGCAGCAACGAAAGCTATTAAGGAGGCTATATGGTGTAAAGGATTGTTGGAAGAGTTGAAGGTCCTAAGGGAGTAGCTGGTGGTGTATTTGGATAGCCAAAATGTGTTGCATTTGTGTAAGAATCCGGTGTTCTATGAGAGGATAAAGTATATGGATTTCGGTATCATTTCATTCGGAAAAATGTTATGGAATGAAGCATTAATGTGGACAAAGTGGCCACAGAAGAAAATCCTACGGATTTAGGCACTAAAGTTCTACCTCTAAGCAAGTTTAATCATTACCTTGAAATTCTTAGAATTATAGTCCGACGATATGGCGACTCATGTTAAGTTTGGATTCTGAGTTCTCTGCACAATGGGTTCAAGTTTAATTGCTTAGACAAAGGTAGAGTCTGTTAGGAATTTGTCAAAGAATTAAACGGTTGAAAGATAAAGCTTCAGCAGCAATTGGTGTCGCTGCTCAAGCTTGGTGCGCCGTAGCCTCCAACAAATGGAGGAAGTCCCCCTCCAGGTGTGCGCCGTGGCCCAAGCCTTGGGCCTGTGGCCTCCAGCAGGTGGAGGTGCTTTCTTCTGTTATGCATCGCAGCTTGCCCTGTTCTGAGCCGCGGCACAAAGCACACCTGATACATGTTTTTCAGCACTCTTAAGATGGTGTGTGGGATTTGGTTAAAATGTATAGGTTCACTTAGACTCTTAGAGGGCCATGATTCTTTGGTTCTTGAGATCTAAGGGTTGAGATTGACTTCAAGATTGGTTAAAGAAGTTGTTGCTCTATATAAAGTGTGCAAGTGTGAGAGTGCAAAGACACACAACACAAGAGAAACAAGAAGAGGTCTCATTCTAAGAGTGGTTGGTGTTTAGAGAGTTAGGCTCTCAATTCTTCAGAGGTGTTTCTAGTGAGAGAGAGTATTTAAGATTGGGGTTCAAGGGCTTTGTAATTAGAATTTTCTTGGGGAAAATTCTAGGGAAACACTTAGTTCTTATCTCTTTCTTTTCTCTTCTTTGATTCATCAAGAACAGATGGTTCTTGAGGAGGTGTTGCTATAATTGTAAGAACTCCATTGATTTAGTGCAAAGAGCTCGGAGGAGCTCACAAGGACGTAGGCAAATTGCCGAACCTCGATAACAATTGCTTATGTTTTCTCTTTTGTGGTTTGATTCTTGTTCGGTTCAAATCATTCTAGATTTGGGTGTTTGAAGGTCACCACCTGGGATTCTTAAGGTGATTTTCAACATATAGTATAGCTAGTTTCTTATTCAAAATTTTATAGATTGGAATAGAATAATTAATAAATAGTACATTTGTAAATTGCTAATTTTTGCTGAAAGTTTCTGCCCACTTGGGAGCATTTACTTTTTCAATTGTTGTGATATTTCCTGATTTTACTTGATGTCAATTTTTTTGTTGAATGCGTGGGAAAAAGAAAATTTATTTCTCAGTTCTCTTGTTTCATTACAATCTTTTGTATACAGATTTAAAAGTGGATGAGGGTTTTTAATATTTCAATTGCTTGCCCTGCTGTTGCTTAACTACAGCTGAACAGTTTCCTTATGCAATTTGCCTAATATTCATAGCCATAGATGAAACTGCTAGTATTCTTGTCAATGCTTTGTTTATAGCATTTGAAAAGTGAGCGTTAAAATTTTCCTTCTGCAGAACTTGGCTTCTTATAATTACTTACCTTTTAAACGCCAATGTTTTAAGAAATTTACTCCAATTTGCAGCCAAGATTTTATAGGCAGTTTATCAGAAAAATTCCATTCAAATTGACTACATTATTTTGCATCTACAAACCATTTTCCTAAATGAAAAAGCTCCCAAAAGAATCTTTGCTATTGAAGCAACTCAAGTGGTAGAGATATCATTGTTAAGGCTTCGAAACTATAATAATTCCTTTGTCATGTAATTGTGGTAGCATTATTGTTGGTATTTGTCTAAGGTTTAAACAAGGTTTGAAAAGGTTCAACATCAGGTCTCCAGGCCGCGGCTCAAGGTGTGTGTGCCTCGGCATCCAAGAAGTCCAAAAGTTGGGAGAGGAGCTGTGCGCCATGGTCGAAGGTGGGCGGGCCACGGCACAGCCCTGTGCACTGTAGCACAGCCACCCCAGGCAGTGGCCTCCAGCAAGACAGCAAAGCCTCCCCTCCTCCAAGCCGCAGCTTGAAGGCACACCTGATGCTTTTGTTTCAGCATTTCAAATGATGCGTGGGACTTGATCAAAACACACAGGATCACTTAGAATTGATGAAGGGCTATGATAGATTGGTCCTCAAGATCTAAGGGTGGAGATTGACTTCAAGATAGGTTTAAGAAGTGGTGCACTATATAAAAGGTCACGTAGCTTCAATCTCAACACAACAACACAAGTGTGTGACACACAAGTGAGATCGATTGTAAGAGTGCAAAGCATAAAACAAGAGAGACTCATTAGAGAGGCTGGTTGTTTAGAGAGAGAGTAGTATAGATTGGGGATTCAAGGGACTTGTAAGTGGAATTTTCTTAAGGGAAATTCCAGGGTAACTCAAGACCTTATCACTTTTTTTTCTCTCTTCTTTCATTCTTCAAGAACTAGAGGTTTCTTGAAGAGGTGTTGCTATAACTTGTAAGAACTCATTGATTTAGTGCAGAGGGCTCGGAGGAGCTCACAAGGACGTAGGCACATTGCTAAACCTCGACAACAAATTGCTTGTGTTCTTTCTTTTCTTTGATTTCTGTTTCTATTCTGATCATTACAAGTCATTCTAGACTTGGGTGTTTGGAAGATTACCACATGGGCATCTTGAGGTGGTTTCCCAACAGTGGTATTAGAGCTTTAGTGAGCGGGTATCGGTGCTGGAACAGAGGTATCCAAGCCAAGATTGGCGGGTGTAGGAGCAAGACTCCAAGAATCGAAGGTCGATTTCTTGGGTGATTCAAGAACGGAGTAGAGATCAAAATTTGATCGTGTTCTTGAGGGTGATTCAAGAACGGTATTGAGATCAATCTTCGATCGTGTTCTTAAGATTTAGAAGAAGTTGGAAAATAATTTTAGGTATTGCATAAATTTGAGATATTCTCCGCAAGATGGGTTCGAACTTCATTGTTGAGAAGTTTGATGGAAAGGGAGATTTTGCCATTTGGAAGCGGAAGATCAAGGCTGTTCTTATGCAACAGAAGGTGGACTTAGCTATTGGAGAAGATAACACTTTTCCAGCAAGTATCACGGAAGTCCAATGGATTAAGATGAAGAAGATGGCATACAGCATCATCTTCCTGCACATCTCAGATAGTGTCATAAGTGAGTGCAGAGACTCGAAAGATCCAACTGTCATTTGGAAGAAATTAGATGAGTTATTTCTTACCAAAACTCTCCATAATAAAATTTATCTTCTTAAAAGAATCTTTACTTTTAAAATGGATCCTAATAAAGAGTTGCAAGATAATCTTGATGTGTTTAATAAACTAGTTCAAGATTTGGCTAGTTGTAGTATAACTTTCCTGGATGAACAATTGGTTGTTATGTTATTAAATTCTCTTCCTGATTATTTTGAGGGTTTGATTAATGCTATTGAATATGGAAGAGATACACTAACCAAGGAAATTGTGATCCATGCTATAAGGGCTCATGATTTCGAAGCCAAGATGAGGGAAGCATCAAGTGGAGAAGGGTTGTTCGTTAGAGGAAGGCTAGCAACTCGAAATGGCAGTAGCATACATGGCAACTACCAGGAGAAATCAAAGGGTAGAAGGCAGAGCCATGGAAGATTGCATTCCAAGAATTTTCGTGTGCCTTATCACATGTGCCCTCATCGAAATTGGTTCAAGAATTTCTAGGAAACCAATGATGGAAAGGTTTTCTTGGGGAATGACACTTCTTGCCAAGTGAGGGGGATAGGAGACATCCAGATGAGATGTTTGATGGAGTCACAAGGCTGCTGCGGAATGTGAGGTATCTTCCAGATTTGAAAAGGAATTTGATCTCATTGGGGCAGCTAGATTCTATGAGGTATACATACAAGGCAGAGGGAGGAAAGATCAAGGTAACCAAGGGATCTTTATAGTGATCAAAGCAGCAATAAAGGATGGTCTCTATGAGATGATCAGAGAGACATAAATCAAGGATCAAGCAACAAGCTTGATGGCTGAGATAGATAGGGCAGCCCTTTGGCACAATCGCTTGGGACATATAAGTGAAACGGGCCTGCAAATTCTCAGCAAGGATGGACTAATTAGTGGTGACAAGGTAGAGAAACTTGATTTCTGCGAATGTTGTGTTCTTGGGAAGCAACATCGGGTCAGCTTCAACACCGGAGTGCACAAGTCTAAGGGGATTCTTGACTACATTCATGTGGGCCTTTGGGGACCAGCAAGAACACCAACACAGGGAGGTAATTGTTACTTTCTTTCTTTAATTGATGATTATTCAAGAAAGGTTTGGGTTTATTTGCTTTAAACTAAATCAGATGCTTTGAATAATTTTGTGGTGTCGAAAAAGTTGCTGGAGACTCAAACGGGCAGGGTAGTTAAGGTGTTAAGAACCGATAATGGCTTAGAATTTTTTAATAAGGATTTTGATAAATTCTGTGAATTAAAAGGCATTCTAAGACATAGAACAGTTGTGAAAACCCCTCAGAAAAATGGAGTTGCTGAGAGGATAAATAGAACCCTTATGGAAAAGGTTAGGTGCATGTTAATTGGGTCTAGTTTACCAAAATATTTTTGGGAGAAAGCTATGTCTACTGCTGCATATTTGGTTAATAGATCACCCTCTAGATCTTTAGAGCTCAAGACTCCCAAAGAGATGTGGAGTGGGAAACCCCCTTGAGTTGAGCAACCTTATGCTTTTTGGATGTGCAGCATTTGCACATCAAAAGGATGATAAACTTAGCCCAAGGTCTAGAAAATGTGTGTTTCTAGGGTATGGTGATAGGGTTAAGGGGTATAGGTTATGGTCCTTAAAGTCAAAAGGAATGAAACTCATAATAAGTAGGGATGTTATTTTTAATGAATTGTTATTTCCCTATTTGGAGAAAACTAACCCTGTAGGGGCTAGTGAGCAAACCAGTCCGGAATTTGTGGAGCATAGCATCAAGGAAAATTCACTTCAGGTAGAGCAAGGAAGGTAAGAGCGTTCAGACTAGGTAGAGCCTATTAATGAAGGCCTTGCTCAGGATACTCAAGAGGAGGCTGAACTGGAAGGGGATGATGCAACAAGTCAAAATGACTACCAGCTCATAAGGGATCGGGGAAGGAGGGTGGTCAGACCACCTTTGAGATATGGGTTTGCGGATGCTAATGTAGCAGCTCCTTGTTCAAAAGGAGGGATGGTTGAACCAGAAACCTACATGGATGCCATGGAATGTAAGGATTCGTCAAAGTGGCAGCTAGCTATGGAGAAAGAAATGGCTACTTTGAGGAAGAACAATTCTTGGGAATTGGTGCCCAAACTAGAAAAATAGAGAGTTGTGTATTGTAGGTGGATCTATAAGATCAAATAAGGGAATCCTCTAGGGGATGAAGTTTGGTATAAAGCTAGGCTGGTGGCGAAGGGGTTCACACAAAGAGAAAGCATAGATTTCATCGAAATATTCTCACCGGTTGTGAAATACAAGATGATACGGATAATATTGGCAATTGTGGTCCAATTTGATTGGGAAATCGAGCAAATGGATGTGAAGACAGCGTTCTTGCATGGAGAGCTTGATGAGACCATCTACATGAGGCAACCCAAAGGCTATGAGGAAGGAAGACAGGGAGAGTTGGTGTGCCAATTAAAGAAATCTCTCTATGGCCTGAAGCAATCACCTCGGCAATGAAATAAGAGGTTCGATTCTTTTGTAACTAGCTTGGGTTTCATGAGGAGCTACTATGATTCGTGCTTGTACTATAAAAGGCACAAGGTGGAGGAAGTGGTGATCATCCTCACCTATGTTGATGACATGTTGCTGGTTGGGAGCAGCATGGAGAGGATAGGAAAATTGAAGGCTCAATTCAGTGAGGAGTTTGAGATGAAGGATATTGGCCATGCACAGAAGATCCTTAGTATGTGTATAATATGGGAAAGGGAGAGAAAAAAATTGAAGATTTCTTAGACTTCTTACATAAAGAAGATGATATCTAAGTTCTCTATGGAAGATAGCAAACCAGTAAAGGTTCCTCTTGCTGGTCATTCCAAGTTCTCCAGTGATCAATGTCCGAGATCGGATGAGAAGAAGAAGAAAATGGAAAAGGTCCTCTACTCTAGTGCAGTTGGATCAGTCATGTTCATGATGGTTAGCACTAGACCAGACATTGGTCATACAATGAGTGTTCTCAGCAGGTTTATGAGTAATCCCGAAAAGGAGCATTGGCTTGGGATGAAGTGGTTGCTGAGGTACTTGAAGGGAAGCATAGAAGTAGGGCTGGTTTATGAGAAGAGGGCTAAGTCCATCTGTTTTAACGGTTTTGCAGATTCAGACTATGGAGCAGACCGGGATAAAAGAAGATCGATTACCTCATACTTCTTCAACTTAAACGGATGTTGTATAAGTTGGAAGGCTCAGTTGCAACTAGTGGTAGCACTCTCAACAACCGAGGCTGAGTACATAGTGGCTACGGAAGCCATTAAGGAGGCTATGTGGTGAAAAGGGTTGTTAGAAGAGTTAAAGGTACTAAAAGAGCAGGTGGTGGTGTATTCGGATAGCCAAAATGCGTTGCACTTGTGTAAGAATCCGGTGTTCCATGAGAGGACAAAGCATATGGATGTTCGGTATCATTTCATTCTAAAAAATGTTACGAAATGATGCATTCATGTGGACAAGGTGGCCACGAAAGAAAATCCTGTTGATTTAGGCACCAAAGTTCTATCTCTAACTAAGTTCAATCATTGCCTTAGACTACTTAGGATTGGAGTTGGTTGATATGGTGACTTAAGTTGAGTTTGGATCCTGAGTTCTCTACATAATGGGTTCGGGTTTAATTGCTTAGACAAAGGTAGAGATTGTTGGTATTTGTCTAAGGTTTAAACAAGGTTTGAAAAGGTTCAGCATTAGGTCTCTAGGCCGCGACTCAAGGTGTGCGCGCCTCAGCCTCTAGGAAGTCCAGAAGTTGGGAGAGGAGCTGTGCACCACTGCCCAAGGTGGACGCGCCGCGGCACGGTCCTGTGCGTTGTAGCACAGCCAGCCCAGGCCGTAGCCTCCAGCAAGACAACAAAGCCTCCCCTCCTCTAGGCCGCAGCATGCCCTGTTCTAGGCTGCTGCTTGAAGGCACACCTGATGCTTTTGTTTCAACATTTCAAATGATGTGTGGGACTTTATCAAAACACAAAGGATCACTTAGAATTGATGAAGGGCTATGATAGATTGGTCCTCAAGATCTAAGGGTGGAGATTGAATTCAAGATAGGTTCAAGAAGTGGTGCACTATATAAAGGGTCACCTAGCTTTAATCTCAACACAAGTGTGTGACATACAAGTGATATCAATTATAAGAGTGCAAAGACATAAAACAAGAGAGACTCATTGGAGAGGCTGGTTGTTTAGAGAGAGAGTAATATAGATTGGGGATTCAAGGGACTTGTAAGTGGAATTTTCTTAGGGAAAATTCTAGGGTAACTCAAGACCTTATCACTTTCTTTTCTCTCTTCTTTTGTTCTTCAAGAACTAGAGGTTTCTTGAAGAGGTGTTGCTGTAATTTGTAAGAACTAATTGATTTAGTGTAGAGGGCTCGGAGGAGCTCACGGGGACGTAGGCACATTGCCGAACCTCGATAACAAATTGCTTGTATTCTTTCTTTTCTTTGATTTCTGTTTCTGTTCTGATCATTACAAGTCATTCTAGACTTGAGTGTTTGGAAGATCACCACCTGGGCATCTTGAGGTGGTTTCCCAACAGTTATATCTTGTGATATAATGTCACAGAGAAATGGTTTTTCCAAGCTTCACTACATGACTGGCCATCATTATCGTGTTGATGGTTAAATGCTCATCAACTATGAAATGTCTACGCAGTTTTAATGCTTTGTCAAGTACCCAAGCCATTGGTGACCATCTCCAATGGATTCTTGAAAATATCTCATCTTCGTCAAAAATTGATTCAAGGCTCCCTTAGTGTACCTTTTTCCCCTTTATTTGTTGGAACTTATGGTGCTTAAGAAACAAAAAAGCCTTCGATCCGACCCACCAACCTGGAACCTCAAACCCTCTGTCTACTGCCACCATGAGAGCATGTGAATGGTTCGCTATGAGTATAAGCCTGGGAATCGGGTAAAGAACAAATGCACCTTATTGGTTAGTCCCCTCCTCCTATTGGGTTTGTTAAGTTGAATATGGATTGGTCGGTACATGGAAATAAGGCTAGTGCTGGAGTTTTAAGGGACTACAATTCAATTATTGATTTAATGGGAAATATGGTCACTAATTGTCACCCTTTAAGTCCTATTCTTGATGCATGCATATTGATGAAGTTTTCTTTATTTTAGTGCTATCTTCAAAATGCTTAACATCTTAACGCATAGCAATGGTAGGTTTATGTGCAAATGCACTGAAGCCAATTGAGTTGCACCCTTTCTATGCAATAGATAGTATCATTCTAACAGTGCATATTTGTTTTCTTTGCTAATACCAATAAGAACTTGAAAACTCTCAGTTACTTTTAGTCTTAGAAAATGTTTTTCATTTTCTATCTCTAATTAAATTAGGAGCATCACCTCTCACAAGGAGGGAGGTGTAACTACTGGGTTACGCCAACGGTCAAGTAGGGTATAAAGAGATTTAGTAAGCTTTCTGCAAGTAATATGAATAGCTTTTCGCATTTTTATCCACATCACCCTGAATGTCAAGAGCTGGTTTGTTCATTTTTATGTTCCATTTTTACATTTCCAGTTGTGATCTCAAGTGGGATATGTTCTTTATATTTGGGCATGTACCATTTTTTGTATTGAATCTTTTGTTGCTGGCTGTAAGAGGATACATATAAATTGCAGTTGCAATCACCTCAAATTGTTTGTCATAAGGCAATATAGTTGATGGCTATGTTACCATGTATTCATGCTTGTGTTTGAATGATCCATTAGGTTTTATTATTTTTTTCTCCATCTATTTTTTTCTTCTTTTTGGGTTGGTGTTGTATTTTGGTGACTAATTAGGTTTTATATATTTTCTCAACAGGACGATCTTAATTCAAAATGGAGTTTTTATGTAATAGGATCTCAGACATTTAAGATATCATAGAGGCTTTATATATTTAAGATGAAAGACTATATAAACTTCTTTTTATAGTGTTTGTGTGATTGTTTATATATTAAAACAGGTAAATGAAAATCTAATTAAAACAAGTATAGGGGGTTTACTGAGGAGCTATACTGACGGTTTAGAAACCGTAAGTAAAATATCTTTGAGCTATACTGACGGAATTGTTTGGTTAGTAAATACTACCTATAGTTACAGTTTTAAAACCGTCTGTATAGGTTTACGACCTACACTGACAGTTTTTATTCATTAGTAATACCTACCTATAGTGATGGTTATACAACCGTTGGTCCATCTATACTGACGGTTTTTATTCGTCAGTAAAACCTACATACAGTGATGGTTATACAACTGTCGGTATATGTTTACGATCTATATTGACAGCTTTTATTCGTCAGTACAACCTACCTATAGTGACGGTTATACAACCATCGATATAGGTTTACGATCTATATTGACGGCTTTTATTCATCAGTAAAACCTACATATAGCGATGGTTATAAAATCGTCGGTATAGGTTTACGATCTATACTTACGGTTTTTATTCGTCAGTAAAACTTACCTACAGTGATGGTTATAGAACCGTTGGTGTTGATTCACCAGCTATACCGGGGGTTTTTGAAACCATAAGTAAATCTCTCTTATCTATATCAACGGTCAAAAAACCGTCGATATATCCCTACAGCTACGTTGCTTCTTCCAACGCTTTTTAAAACCGTCAGTATAGTCTAAAATGGTCTATACCAACTATTTTTGTGTTTTTACCAACGGATTATGACTGTCGATATATGTCAATTTTTTAGTAGTATGGATTGGATAATTTTTGTTACATCACTCATTAAATAACAATTACTAGGTAGTTTGGTTTGATTTGATTAATTTTTTTTTTATCAATTTTTAAAAATTAGACACCGAATTTAAATCCACAAGCAAATCCTATTTCAGGCGAAGTCAGCAGGGATCCAATGGAGCCAACTACTCGTAACATGTGCTTATGACTTTCATATGCATCAATACTATATATAGCTAAGAAAACAAAAATTATATCTTTTTCAAATTAAGGAAAAAAGCCTTAATTATCATCAAACAATGATAAAAACCAATTAATACTAAGATTTGCCCCATATTTCTAACTTTATCAGGAATAGTTCCATGATGACTAGATAATAATTATCTTATAGTAAAAAAAATTAAGTTTCATAAATTTATTGAAGTGATAGAAAGAGGATCATGTAGGGTTAATTTTTTAAATATATTGAAATGTAGTCAAGTTTATAATATGATTAAATATTTTATTATCATACGAAAAAGATTTAAATTTAAATTTATCATAGTATCATACAATATATCTTACCATGAATTTGTTCTCTTTGAATTCTAACGTAAAGAGTATCCAAATCCAATTGATATCGATGAAGATTTTTAAACTACTTAAATACCCTTGTCCAATAAATAATGTTTTGTTTGGGTATAGTTCTCCAGTTACATTAATAAAAAATTTCATTATAATTAATTTAGTTTCTTTCTTCTTTCCATTTCATTAGTTGAGAGGTTTTTAATAAACAATTTTACCGTCCCAACCCAAATCCAGACTTTTACTATTCGAACAAAAGCTTGGATGTGATTAAGAAATTGAGGAGTTTTAAATAAATCTCATTTTTTTCATTATATTTTACACTCACACTGACGAATCAAAGGCTCTTCTTTTCTGCACCTATAATATCAAACAATAGTTTTTTTTTTAAAATTAAAATAATAATTTATCGATTTATCTCTTATAAGTGCCGGTCAATTATTAATTAAGATGGCAAGATTGAAAATTTCTTTTAGTGGTGGTCGTTAATGCCTCACAGTTCACACCACGGTGCCCCCGTATATTATTACGTGGAGAAGTTGTGAGTGTATTAGGACGATGATAATTAAAACTGTCCTGTCGAGGTCAAGCTCTTGTATTATTCTCAATCTTCCTTGTAATTTCCATCTCTCCCTCTTGTAATTTATGTAAAGAAGATGCCTGTTGTCACCTCTCACACTTAAAAACAAATTTATCAACCTTGTCCTTACCCGTGCTGACGCGTAACACCCTGTTATATGATGTAAGCCATACAAAAGTAGCAATCAAAAGAAAGTATTGGCACCGTTTGGTTTGGCACCTTTAATTTTAAGGTTTTGATTAATAAGTACTTTTAAAATTAAACATTTATTAACAAATAATATATTTTAAAATTATATTTAAATTTAAATATCATTTTAAATATACTTAAATTTTTATTTATAAATGTGCCTATGAAATACTTTTTTTTTTTTTTTTTTTACAGTTAATGACTCACAATTGCCAAATAATTTGAATTGCCTTCCAAAAATAAGAAATATGTGAAGACCATTTGTCTTATTTAATTTAATTTATTTTTGGTTAAAGTACAAAGAAAATCTTGTGGTTTGATTCAATTTCATAACAAACTCTATGATTTATTTTGGTTCATACTAAATTTTGTAGTTGACATCGTTTATATCAGGATTAACCGTGTTAATTCGATCTTCAAACTCAAAGTTTGTTATGAAAATGAGCCAAATCATAAGACTTTGATGTAATTTAATAAAAAAAATTTAATTTCGATAAATTTTTTTTTTTAAAAAAAGTGTATTTAGACGATAAAAAAGGGAGGAAAAATATTAAAACAATAACTGCACAAGGGATCTCATAAGAAGAAGAAATAATATGTAGTTCAGCACAAAAGTGTCCAATCTTTCACTAAACTCTGTACTTCGTTCTTCATTCTAATTTTCTTGTAACCAATAGTTTTTCTTTTCTCAATCAAAAGCAGAATATAGTTTGCTTCACACTAACAGGCACTACCCAACTCGATGCATGTATCTTTTTCTTGAATGTATAATTCACAAAATCACTGATCCTAATTAAAGAGACAACTAATTATTATAAAACAAATTTACTTCACTTTTTTACCATTTAAATACTCTTTTTCTTTTAAATTTTTCTATTGAAATTAAAAAAAAAATATTAAATTACTTAAAAAATTATGTGGTTTAGTTTATTTTTATAACAAACTTTGAATATGAAAACAAAATTAATATTGTTAGGCTTGATACAAACGATGTCAATCATAAAATTTAATATAAATCAAAATAAATCTCAAATTTTATTATACAACTAAACCTAATTTGTTATGAAAATAGCATTTATTTTTTAATACACTTCCCTCGTTTTTGAATGAAAGATTGAAGATGATTAATATGACAACCAGCTACATTTGAGAATTAAAATGTTAAGCAGCTTTCTATCAAAATAAATAAATAGTAAATAAACAACTTAGGGTAATATATCAACTCCATATGCAATTAATTGTACGTTTTATCAATTACATGTCAAAAGCGTGTGGGACCCTTTTTTATTTTGGCATCCACTTCAGTAAGATCGGTCAACTAGCACTGCAGTGTAAAATTTTCCCATTGTCATTCTGATTTGAAAATTGCCATTGACAATAGCATGACTCCAAAACAGAACTTCTTCCTATGTAATTCCTTGTCCACCTTATTAGTCTTTTATTTTATTTTATTTTTATTTTTTCTGGTGCATATAATTTGGAGGGATGGGGCCGAAGAGGAGAACAGCCTACCTACCTTCTGACATCATGTATTATGGGAATTTACGCATTAGCATTAGCATTAGCATTAGCATTAGCATTAGCATCTATTACATTAGACTGATAATCTCTATTGTTATCATGTGGCAAAGTTAAAGACTTTTTAAAACTTTGTAAAACTGTTTGTAAAACTTTGTAAGCCAATTTAAGACAAACAAGTTTTGAATAGTATCATGTTCGTGTTCCATCATTAACTTAAAAGTTTTGTTTGTTTTCATGAGAGACTGAGCTTTTAAAACATTGTTCGTATTCGTTCATTAACTTAAAAGCTTTGTTTGTGTTCGCATATTTTTAAACATTACTTTAAACAAACAAACAATTAAGCAAGTAAACAAACTTAAACAAACAAACTATAAATTAACGAAACTTGAGCCTCCCCTAAACTCATTTATGAAGCTCAAATTGTTTTAGTTTGATTGAAAATTTTCATATTAAATTCAAAGAGCTTTTACAACTATAATGGGCATATTTATGAGCCCATTTGACCAAAAACATTAGATAAAGAAAACGTTGGATGTACAACTCATACTTATAAGAGATGGACCCTTCTTCCTACTTCTATACAAGCGATGTGGGATTTCAACAACAACAACAACAAAATCCTCATAAGTTATTCCTCTACTAATAGACAAAGAACACAATCTATATATTGCCATCATATTCTCTATTCAAATTACCACAACTATTATGATCCTATGAAAGTTGCTAAACACTTGTAAATTAGTTAACATGTTTGTTGGTATAGGATAATTTGATGATGGATTAGTTAATGATAAATAACGATTGTACTAAGAAAGTTAAACCCTTTGGTTTTTCTACTTGAAAGATGAAGTACATGAATCCCACATCGGTTACACACAATAAAATGAGAGAAAACTTATATATAAATTAGTTTATCATATATATTTGTTAGTGTTAGGAATAAAGCAGGGAAAAAATAAATAGACACAAAAAATTTACGTTGTTCAGAATTAAAACTCTTACGTCCACGGGTGATGGTGAGAGATTCTACTATAATTAAAATTGAAGTACAAATCAAGAGAGATAAAACTCCTGCCCAAATCCCAAATACACTCAAATCTAGGCTACCACAAATTTAATTGAAAAAATACAATAGCCTAAAAGAAAAGAAGTTTTAACCACTTATATAGATATGTTTGTTGTACAACTCTGTCTTAAGCTTTTCATTGTAACATAAAGAGAAACCCAAAACACTTATATAGGAACAATAACCAAGGAGAATAACACAACTTATTGGTCTTGATTGCTGTGTTACACTCATAATAGAAATTTAGCTGCCACCTTTATATCCTTTTTCAATTGTAACTCAAACACAAAAGTTCTACTGCACTTTAACTACAAGTGTGACCACAACACTAATAATTAGTGTCGATGACATGTCCCCAAGACCAAATTGTCTTTATATTACTCATTTGGGTTTTTTTCTTTCTTTTGGGCCAAAAAATACGAGCCAATATTAACAAATCACCACCTTGGCTTGAATTTTTGCAAATAGTAAGTACTCTCCACCATCTTTACAAATTCCCCAGTCGGGCATAATTCAAACACTATAAGTAGCACCAATAAAGTCCAAGCAATACTCGAACTTGGATACTTGAAGTGATTTAATCAACATATCTGCTAGATTGTCTGTTGTACCAATTTTATTCACAACAATCTCACTGCTATCAATTATATCTCGAACAAAGTGATAATGAATATTAATATGCTTAATTCTCTGATGAAACATTTGATCCTTAGTGAAGTGGATGACACTTTAACTATCACAGTGGACAACATTAGAATCATGAACCCAATACAATTAACTAAGCAATCCTCTTAACCAAATGACTTTCTTAATAGGCTCTATTATAGCCATATACTCTGCCCTTGTAGTCGACAGAGAAACAATTGGTTGTAGAGTAGCCTTCCAACTAACAGTACATCCACTAAGAGAAAATACATAACGTGTAGTAGATCTTCTTTTGTCAAGATCGCCTGCAAAGTCTGGATCTACATAACCAACAACATTGCTCTTGTGGCTTCCAAACTTCAAGCATAAGTCTGAAGTGCCTCTAAGATACTAAAGTATCCATTTAACAGTTCTCAAATTCTTCTTCTTGGCTTACCCATATAGCTACTATCCATACTAACAACCTGTGCAATATTTGGATGGGTGCAAAACATGGCATACATGAGACTCCTAACTGCACTAGAATAGGGAACACATGACATGTACTCATTATCTTCATCTGTTTGTGGAGACAAAGCAATTAAAAGTCTAAAGTGAGCAACAAAAGGAGTACTAACGAGTTTGGCATTCTTCATGTCAAAACGTTCCAAAACTTTCTCAATGTACTTCTTTTGTGTCAAATATAGAAAACTCATACCTCTATCTATTTTGATCTTTATACCAAGAATCTTCTTAGCTAGAACCAAATCTTCATCTTAAATTCATTGCTGAGCAGTGTTTTCAAGCTAGCAATTTCGGACTTACTCTTATAAGCAATGAGCATATCATCCACATATAATAGATAAATGAATGATCCATCGAAAAACTTCTTGAGATACACACAACTATCATACTTGCTTTTGGAATACCCATTACTCAACATGAAAGAGTCAAACCGCTTATACCATTGACGAGGAGATTGCTTCAAACCATATAAGAACTTCTTTGACAAACAAAAATGGTCTTCTTTGCCATCAATAACAAAGCCCTCGAGCTAATACATGTAGATTTTCTCTTCAAGATCACCATGCACAAACGCGATTTTAACATCAAGCTATTCTAATTCCAAATTCTGCATAGCAACCAATGATAAAAGAACACAAATGGAACTATGCTTCACAGTCGGAGAGAATACATCATTAAAATCAACTTTTGCAACCTGACTGTATCCTTGCAACCAAACATGCTTTATGCCTTGCATTTTTAATCCCTATGATGCATTTCTTTTTCTTGAATGTCTAGTTTTACCAATTTTCAAGTCCGATTCTTCTTAAGAGACTCCATCTTTTCATGCATGGCTACTAGACACTTTGAATAATCTAGAGAAGCAATGACTTCTATATATGTAGAAAGTTCATCTACATCACTAGTTTCTTACGCAACTAATAAAGCGTAAACAATTGCATCAGTATTACTACACAAATTTTTTTTATTGTACCTCAATGGTAGTCTAGTCTCTCTTCTCGATCTATGTTTGGCAATGTTGTATGGCTCATCTTGAATTTGTTGAGTCTATTCTTCACCCAAATTCTCACTCTGTTCAGAAACAAGCGGTGTGAAAATGTTTTGTATAGGATATGAAGGAAAACTTTTCAACTCCACCTACTGTGTGCTACTCTTATCCTGTTCAAAATCACAAGCAATGGACTCCTCTTTCTTCGAGTTAAGTATAGTAGATTCATTAAAAGTAATATCACAACTAATGAGAAATTTAGGTGACTTATGATAAGGGCACCATAATCTATATCCTTTCACACCATCAATATAATAAAGAAAAATACACTTTTTAGCTCTAGACTATAATTTTCCATCATTAACAGATGCATATACAAGACATCCAAATATTTTTACCATAGAATAGTCAAAAGAGCTACCAAACCATACCTCATGTGAGGTTTTAAACTCTAGCTATAATAGGAGTTGATTCACCAAATAACAAGCAGTAGTTCGCCAACATTTGAGAGCATACATCGAGCTTTCTCTAAAAAAATTACGTTCATTCACTTAACAACCTCATTATATTGTGGTGTACCTATGACTGTCTTATGTCTAACAATACCCTCATCTCTGCAGTAGTCATTAAATTCATTTAAGCAAAATTTTAAACCATTATATGTCCTCAAGCTTTTAATTATTGATAAGTGCTTAAATATTCATATTTAGGCCCTTTAATTTACAGTTGTTAAGCTCTTTATTTATGTATTTTAGTATATTCTACTTCATTTTTGTGTTTTCTGTGTTTTTTTTTTATAGGTTTTTGAAGAAAAGATAGCATTTTGGAGCTCTAAGGAAGAAAATTGAAGATCTGAAACCAACTAAGTGGGATCGAGCACAAAGTTTCTGTGATCAAGTGCACAAGCACTCGTGCGCACACCTAGAAGGCTCGAGCGCAACCATACGCTCGAGCGCATGATCATGAGATCGAGCGCACACTCACAGAGAGGCAGCATAGCCAGTTTTTGAAAGATATCTCCAGGTCTTATTCTGGAAATTAGGGTTTCGAGGTATCCTTAGAACCCTATATATAGGCTTGTAAAACACAAAAACTTCAACTTTTGATTTGGCTTTTGAGTTGTAAGCTTTGGAGAGGAATTGACGACTCTTCTCCATAGTATTTTTCGAGTTTATTCTTTTCTACTTAGTTTATATTATGATGATGTTTAGCATAATCAGCATGTGTAACTAACTCCTTAATAGGGCTCGATTGAAGCCCTAATTATGCTTTTATATATTTGAGTATTGTTGCATTTGCAAATAGCCATGTTATGATGCTTTAATTGATTAATATCTATTTTATTGAATTCCACATGTGTTTTTCTGATCAACGTATGCATGTGGTATGGATTAGTTAGTTAGATCAATTTGGATGACCGAGTCCTGGGTCTAACAATAGTAACAAAGGAAATCCAGGCCGGATTCTTGAGCTAATTAACATGGGAAACCGGGTGTATACAACATGCCCTAGGTCTCGTGTGCTTGTCAATTCCATAGAACTTATGCTCTCTTAAGGAATAACTCAGTATACACCATGTTGAATCCCTTAAGAGAGAAAAGAGTATACACGATGCCTAACTCGTTGCTTAGGGAGATCAATAGCTTAAGTAGTGGACCAAGCCCTTAAGTTGACAAGCATTAGGTATTCATGGTAGGGCTAAAGTGTTGGCTCATTATTTATTAGGAAAGTATGATTAGTGGTGGATATCAAAGCCCTATGTTCTTATCATTATCAATCTAGACTCAATATTTATTTTTATCATTTTTACATTGTGAAACTGAATCTAAAAATGAAATTCACCAATCCCTGTGGAGATGATCTCACATTTGCACACTTGCAAGTAAAACAAGCTCGATTATTTGCTTATTAATTTAGGTAGATTATCGCACAATAAGTTTTTGGCACCGTTACCGGGGATTGAACTAAATTTCTTTTTAGGATTATTTTTCATTTATTATTATGTTTATTATGTTTCATCAAAACCTAATCAATTATTTTCGTTTTTCTGATTCAAGTACTGCAATAGAAGCTCTCTGAGGCACTGCACTCGAGTGCACTCCGTTTTGCGATCAAGCGCATTTAAGGCAGAGGCTATCTGAGCAGCAGTTCTGAACTGCTGCATTGAAGCGGTTTTTGCTGATTCATGCAAGGACTTCGATCCAAGCATCCCACTTTCTTTCCCCTCGATACAAAGCTTGAGCGGACCATTCGATGAAGGCTTAGAGACAACTCTGAAGAGGTAGAAAAAGAATTCGAAGAAGAAGCATCAATGGCGAAACAGCTAGAAAACCAACAACCACCTGAGCAAAGACCTATGAAACAATCCTTCATCCCAAGGAACCTCGACCAGCCATCTTGCATTGTTTATCAACCATAGGCAGAAGGCAAATATTATATATCTCCGCAGATACTCAGTGCATTGACTCACTTTAGGGGTACACCTAATGAGGATCCACACTTGCACCTTCAGGAATTCTTTGATCTCTGTAAGTTCCAGCATATCTGAGGCCTAGACCAAGAGGCAATCAGGTTAATTCTTTTCCCTTTTTTATTAAAAGACAACGCTAAACTGTGGTACAATTGATTACCTGCAGTTTCTATCCACACTTGGGAAGAGATGGCCAGCAAGTTCCTAAGAGAGTTTTTCCCAGCCCAAAAGACGAGACAAATGAGGAAGAAGATTCAGTCCTTCCAACAAAAGGATGGAGACCTGTTCTTTGAGGCATAAGGACATTTCAACGAGCTGCTACTCAAATGCCCACATCACAATCTACCTCATGATGAAATGGTACAAGCTTTTTATGAAGGTTTGAGTGATACTAATAAAAGTATTGTGGATTCAGGTTGTGGAGGTGTGCTGATGGAGACAAGCAGCGAAGAAGCCATGGAGCTATTTGAAACATTAAGTGAGCACACCCAACAATTCTCCTCTAGAGGTAGACATGGATCCAAGAGCAAAGGTATGTATGAGGTGACCCTAAATGGTGGATCCTCTACCCAAATAGCTGTTATGGAGAGGAAACTAGATTTGCTTGTTAAAGCCATGACTGCTCAGAATGCCTTACCTAATCCACCAGCTACATCACTCCAGGTATGTGCTATATGTTCTCAATTTGATCATAATACTGAGACATGTCCTTTGTATCCATCTACAGACCTAGAGTATGTAAATTATGTGGGACCAAGCAACTATCCGCCAAAGAATAACCCATATGCAAACACTTACAATCCAAGATGGCGAAACCATCCAATTTCTCTTGGAGCAACAATAAGAATGCCCTAAACCATCAAGGATAGCAAAGGAACTCCCAGCCAGCAGCTCACTCAGCTCCTGAAACAAAGAAAAGTGACCTTGAAAGTCTAATGAGGCAATTGGCAACTCAGCAACAACAATTAATAACTTCACAATATCAGTTCATGGCAGATGAAAGGCAATTTCGGACTGAACTAAGACAAACCACTGGAAAACATGAACAAGCCATTCAAAGGCTAGAGGTACAAATGGAGAAATTGGCTAAAGAACTGAGTGGCAGAAAACAAGGTGAGCTTCTGGCTCAAACACTACCTAACCCAGGGGGCACCAGCAATTAAAGGCTGTTACGACCCTCAGAAATGGTAAGGTTATAGGAACCGATAAGTCTACAAAAGCATCTCTAGAGAAACCATCGGCATCAAAGGTAAGTGAGACGGAAAAGGTGAATGCACCACCCTTCCCGCAAAGGTTAGTAAAACAAAAGAAATAAAATAAACTGCTTGATATCTTTGAAACTTTGTGGAAAGTTGAAATAAACATTCATTTATTAGATACAATTCAACAAATACATGCTTATGCTAAATTTCTGAAAGATTGTTGTACTCATAAGAGGAAGTTTCAGGAACATGAGACAGTAGCCTTAACTGAAGAGGTAAGTGCTATGCTATTAAGAAACTACTACCAAAACTAAAAGATCCAGGTAGTTTTACTATTCCCTGTAGGTTAGGTGATCAGCTGTTTGAGCGAGCATTACTGGATTTAGTAGTGAGAGTCAATCTGCTACCATACATAGTATTCGAAACCCTAGGTTTTGGGGAGCTTCAAGCGACTTCCATCACTTTGCAGTTGGCAGATAGAAGCATCAAAAGACCTAGAGGTATTCTTGAGGATGTCATGGTAAAGGTAGGTGAGTTCATTTTACCTGCTGATTTCATTATGTTAGATATGGAAGAATGCCCTATGCCATTACCTTTGCCCATCATCTTAGGAAGACCCTTAATGAGAACCGCTGATACAAAAATTTGCGTGAAAAAAAGGGTTTAGTAAGTATGAAGGTAAATGGTGAGAAAATAGAGTTCAAAATATTTGATGCATTAGAACTACCTCAAGATGATTTGGAATGCTTTAATGTATATATGTTGCAAACTTTTGTTAAGCAAGCTTTTCAGGTTTATCACATTGATCCATTGGAGACTACCCTTACCCATGGCTTCACAAGTTTGAATATTGAGCAAGAACCCAATAATGTTACTGATGACATCATCAAAGCTGTGCACCTCCTTGAGGCCTCTCCCAAACACCCAAGTAAGTATACATCTCCATTTGAATCTATAGTACCTACTAATACTTCTCTTCTTCCTTCTATTGTCCAGGCACCTAACTTAGAATTGAAGCAGCTACCGAAGCATTTAACTTATGCCTATTTGGGAGAGAAGAAGACATTACCTATGATTGTGGCTGCTATTTTGAGTGTTGGAGAAGAGGAGAAACTACTGAGAGTTTTTAGGGAACATAGATCTGCTATTGGATGGACCATTGTTGACATCAAGGGGATAAGTCCAGCCAAGTGCATACATCATATCTACCTTGAGGATGAAGCAAAACTCACTCGAGATGCTCAAAGAAGACTTAACCCACACATGAAAGAGGTAGTAAAGGCAAAAGTATTAAAACTATTAGATGTTGGCATTATCTACCCCATCTTAGACAGTAAATGGGTAAGTCATGTTCAAGTTGTTCCAAAAAAGAGTGGGATCATAATGGTGAAGAATGAAGATGAGGAGCTTATACCTACAAGAATAACAACTAGTTGGAGGGTATGTATTAATTACAATTATTAACACTAGAGGTAACACTTCCATGGTATGTTGATATTGTCAATTATCTAACTGTTAAGGCTTTTCCTCTAGGTATGACCAGTCAAGGAAAGAAGCGACTGATATCTATGTCTAGACACTACCATTGGGATGACCCATACCTATTCAAATTCTATCCCGATCAAATCATCAGAAGGTGTGTCTCCGAAGAGGAGCACTTGAGCTTATTACAACATTACCATCAGTTTACGTGTGGAGGACATTTTGGGGCTAAGAGAACAGCTCTTAAGGTATTACAATTCGGTTTTTATTGGCCTAATCTGTTTAAAAATGCCTTCTCATTTTGTAGCTCATGTGATAGATGCCAGCGAACAGGTAATATCTAATCCCAAAATTAGATGCCCCTACAAAATATTCATATAGTAGAACTTTTTGATGTATGGGACATTGATTTCATAGGTCCATTTCCTAACTCCTTTGGTTATTTATATATTCTTGTGAGTGTGGATTATGTGTCTAAATGGGTCGAGGTTGTCCCCTCAAAGACTAATGATCACAAAGTGATTGTGAAGTTTCTACAGGATAACATCTTTACCCAGTTTGGGACTCCGAGAGCAATCATCAGTGATGGTGGTAGCCACTTTCATCATCATTCTTTTGCTGCACTCATCAGAAAATATCGAATTTCCCATAAAGTTGGAACTCCATATCACCCTCGGACCAGTGGCCAAGTGGAGATAAGTAACCGAGAAATCAAAAGCATCTTAGAGAGGACCGTGAATCCTAATTGGAAGGATTGGTCTTTGTGATTGAATGATGCTTTATGGGCATATAGGACAGCTTATAAGACACCAATTGGCATGTCTCCATACCGCTTAGTCTTTGGGAAAGCATGCCATTTGCTAGTAGAGCTAGAACATCGAGCATATTGGGCCATTAAACAATTCAATTTTGACATGAAACAAGTGGGTGAGAAAAGGAAGTTGAACTTAAACGAGCTGGAAGAATTAAGATATGATGCATATGAGAACGCCAAGATCTAAAAAGAAAGGACAAAAGCCTATCATGATAGATAACTGATAAGGAAAGAGTTTCATATGGGACAAAGGGTGTTGCTCTACAACTCAAAGTTAAGACTGTTCCCAGGCAAACTAAAGTCCCAATGGTTTGGTCCTTATGTGTTCACCAAGGTCTTTCCTCATGGTGCTTTGGAGATTCATGGTTCAAACAGAAATTAGACATTCACAGTAAATGGACACAAAGTCAAGCCATACCTTGATATCAACTTGCCTCATAGAGATGAAGACTTGACACTTCAATCTGTCCAGTATATAGTTGAACCAAGAGCACTTGAGCCACATGAGGTGGGCTTTAAGTGCCCCTTTCAAAGAGAGTAGCATTACAGCTACTATAGAGAGCGCTTGAGCAGTTCCAACTTTGATAACCATGTAGCTCAAGCGCCTCTATTGAGGTCAGTGGTACTGAGGGCACTGAAGTACGGTATGGTTGTATTGTTATTAGTTTTTCTCATTATTTTTCATCTTTTTAGTCCTTTTATAGTTTATTATCGGCACTTTCTGCCTGGTGCTCGAGCGCACCACATAGTGTGCTCGAGCCCACTCTCGTCCTGCACTCCATAACGCATGATCACACCACACTACACACTTACGCACAAGTGCCATCGAGTGCACTCGGGGCAGAGAGTCATGTGATGGTTTTAAACATAATTCACTCACTTTCCTTCATCATACGCTCAATTGCACACACTCTCTCTCTCTTTCTCTCTGTCGCCAACAGCCACTCCACTCACCTTAGCCTCCAAACATCAAACTCCTCTCCCCTTTAGCACCGCAGCTCCACCACCTCAACCCTTCCCACATTAAACCCGCTCATCACCATCCTTTTCTCCCCATTCCACCTACACATTGCACATATCCATACTTCAGGTATGTCCTTATGTATTCTTCAATTCACAACCACACACATTTTCGATTTATCTTGTTAACTAATTTCATATACCTATTTTGTGTTGCTTGTTTAGCTGTCTTTTCAATTTTACAGGAGGTCGAAAGCTTTGTGGGTACTACCCATAGCTTTGTGCATTTGACACCCACAAACTGTTTGACAGATTGCCTGACCTAGTGCACTCGAGAGCAAGGCATCTGTGATCGAGTGCAGGTCACCAAGTGCGATCAAGTGCACCTCAGCTGTGATCGAGCATAAATTGGACAGAAGCTAACCCAAGAGGCCTAAACAAGTTGCCTCCACTTTCCGAGCCTCCAGCAGTCGTCCCCAGTCATCCCAACCCAGTTTTGAACAAAGAGAAATCTTGTTCGAGACTACTTTCAACATCGATGCTGATTTCAAGAGCTTGGATGCCACCCGATGCGCGGTTCAAGAATTTAAGAATCGGTGACTGAATAGGCTGTTGAAGCCTATCTGCTCGACTGCATACACTCGGTTTGTGATCCAATTCTATGAGAACTTATCCTTTAACTGCAACAGATTGGAGATCTTATCTTCCTCAGTCCAGAGCAAGTTCATCGAGGTGACCATTGCTGACTTCACTGTTGCTTTTCACTGTTGTGATGAGTCCCCTCCCGAGGGCTCCTCTATTGATAGACCGATGAGTGAACACCCATTCTTTGGGAAGAGCCAGTGGAGCCTGAGCCAGTCCCATATGCCCAGAGGACCCCGAGGGCATGTACCTGCTGATGAGCCTATGGAGGATGATCCCATGGACACCGAGCACCCCATAGAGAGCCCTACTTGGGAGGAAGACCAGCCAAACATGGGGTCCACCGAGTACCAGCACCTTCTAGAGGAGTTATCTTCTTTCCGATGTGAGCTCTCTGACATCTGTCGAGAGGACAGAGAGGCGACCTTATTGGTACATCAGCGTATAAATGGCTTAGAGGCACACTTTGTAAGACGGGAGGCAATGCTCCAGGCCATCCTCGATCATCTACCTCCCATACCCGGTACCTCATCGACTGCACCACCTAGAGACTAGCTGTGAGAGTGGTACCCCGTCTGGCTGAAGACGAAAAACTTAGCGCTCATGGGAGGCACTCCACTGCATATCCTTTTCTTTTTAGTATTGTCTTTTATTTATTATTAGTATTTACTTTTATATAACTGTTTCTTATTAGTATTTCTTGTTTTTTGGTATTACCTTTGGTTTTCATTTTCAGGGACATAGTGACTGCCTCAAGTTCAAGTTTGGGGGTGTGCTACGAGCCATGTCAGCTATCTAGTTCTCCATCTCCCAGGTCAGATCTTTCCATGTCACTCACACATTGGGGACAATGTGTACATTAAGTTTGGGGTATGGGAGACATATTCACACACTCTATCCCTTTTGTTTTTAGTATTTTTGAAAAGATAAATGCATGTTCATATTGTTTTGAAAATTTTGGTTGATTTAAAACAAATATTATGATAAAACTTCATCAGTAAGCTTAAAATCTAGAACACATGGTCTATTAATAAAAGTTTTAAAAGTTTAATTACGTACTTCAAGGCATTTAAGTATTCACAAGTTTGATCTAAATCTTACATGAGCACATTAGCACATAATTGTGTGAGGTATGATATATAATTTTTATGTATATGTTTCCATGACCTAACTGTAATCGGATTACTTGTTAGAAGAACATTTTGGCATAGAAAAATAGAAAAAAAAAATACTTATTGCATAAAAAGAGAAAATAAAATGCTCCTAATGATCATTAAATAAACTTTCCATTGAGTAACTCGACCTTTTGCCTCAGTAAGCAGTGAATGTTCACGTCAAAAGGTGGGAATTATGTATATAATGATCATTAAAATTTCCACTGAGTAACTGCACCTCTCGCTTTAGTAAGCAGTGAGTGTTCATGTCAAAATGTGGGAATTTTGCTTGGCAGCATTAAGACCAGTTAGTTTTGTAGCATTTTTTACTCGAGTTAGTAAGTCCTTAAGGGTGTCTTTACACCTAATGCCCTAAAACCATCTGGTTTGGGAGTCATTGCCTAAACACTCGCTACATGGGTCAATTAGAAAGCTTAAGGGAACTCAACGTGGCAAAAATCTCATAATAAAAAGAAAAAGAAAAAGAAAATAAAACTATTCCATTATTGTTCATTCTGATAAGGAATTTGATGAATGTTAGGACACCGAAACACTATACATTGGAGTTATTTGGAAGCTTCATCTTTTATGTGCTAATTCACCACACACTAAGACGAACTTGTGATACCTTAAACCAACATTGTGTAAGTAATTAGAATTGAAAACCATTGTTCATTGCAAAGATGTGTTTATATTTTAAGCCTACTCATTAACAAACATCATGGTTTTATGTGCAACCCAAATTTTCAAAAATCATGAAAGATGAATTTATCTTTGATTTTGCTTTTCAATTAGTTTTTCATTTTGTATTGCTAAGAGGCTAGGAATATGTAAGTTTGGGGTGTGATAAGTGCTTAAATATTCATATTTAAGCCCCTTAATTTACAGTTGTTAAGCTCTTTATTTATGTATTTTAGTATATTCTACTTCATTTTTGTGTTTTCTCTGTTTTTTTATAGGTTTTTGAAGAAAATATAGCATTTTGGAGCTCTAAGGAAGCAAACTGAATATTTGGAACCAACTAAGTGCAATAGAGCACAAAGTTTCTGTGATTGAGTGCACAAGCACTCGTGTGCACATCTAGATTGAGCTCGAGCGTAAGATCATGAGATCGAGTGCACACGCACAGAGAGGCGGTAGAGCCAGTTTTGGAAAGATATCTCCGGGTCTTATTTTGGAAATTAGGGTTTCAAGGTATCCTTAGAACCCTATATATAGGCTTGTAAAACACAGAAACTTCAACTTTTGATTTGGCTTTTGAGTTGTAAGCTTTGGAGAGGAATTGACGACTCGTCTCCACAGTATTTTTCGGGTTTATTCTTTTCTACTTAGTTTATATTATGATGATGTTTAGCATAATCAGCATGTGTAGCTAACTCATTAATAGAGCTCGATTGAAGCCCTAGTTATGCTTTTCTATATATAAGTATTGTTGCCTTTGCAAATAGCCATGTTATGATGCTTTAATTGATTAAAACCTGTTTTATTGAATTCCTCATATATGTTTGTCTGATCGACGTATACATGTGGTATGGATTAGTTAGTTAGATCAATTTGGATGACTGAGTCCTGGGTCTAACAATAGTAACAAAGGAAATCCATGCCGAATTCTTGGGTTAATCAACATGGGAAACCGGGTGTTTACAACATGCCCTAGGTCTCGTTTGGTTGTCGATTCCACAGACCTTATACTCTCTTAAGGAACAACTCAGTGTACACCATGTTGAATCCTTTAAGAGAGAAAAGAGTTAGAGTATACACCATGCCTAATTCGTTGCTTAGGGAGATCAATAGCTTAAGGAGCGGACCAAGCCCTTAGGTTGACAACCATTAGGTATTCATGGTAGGGCTAGAGCATTGGCACATTATTTATTCGGAAAGTATGATTAGTGGTGGATATCAAAGCCTTATGTTCTTATCATTATCAATCTAGACTCAATATTTATTTATATCATTTTTACATTGTGAAACTGATTCTAAAAACAAAATTCACCAATCCTTGTGGAGATGATCTCGCATTTGCACTTGCAAGTAAAACAAGTTCGATTATTTGCTTATTAATTTAGATAGATTATTGCATAACAATTATTCCTAGATATATGTCGCACAAGCAATTCTTTAAAAAATAGTGAAACTTCAACATCTTCTAAAGAAATTGTATCTCTACTAAACAAAAAGTTTCCCTAAAATATGTAAACAATTGTGATAAGGAATACAACAATAACAGGGTTTGATCCCCATCATATAATTTAACTTCCATTGAATTCAAATAATAATAATGGAATTAATTTCATCAACATGAGATTTAATTGACGTACCTTTTGCCATACACAACAAAATCAATTGCTACTTCAAGAATAGTTTTTTGGTGAGGGATTTCATCATGTATAGAGATTCTAACTTACTCCATAAGCTAGCAGTGGGTTTCTCTGTAAGAACTTTACGCAAGGCTCCATATGATAAACATAATGGAATTGTAGTCAAAGCCTTCTCATCCATATCCAGTTTCTGTTCATCTTTCATCGTACTAGGCATCTTCTCCTTCCCTAGTAGCGCATTTTTCAAACCCTTTTGGGTTAATACAATTTCCATCTTTACTTGCCAAAGATTAAAACAGTCGATTCCATCAAACTTCTGTATCTCGTACGAAGTGGTAGAAGACATCATACCCCGATCGATGTTAACAATAGCTCTGATACTAGTTTGTTAGGAATAAAACAACAAAAAAAATAAACAGACACATAAAATTTGCGTGGTTCGAAGTTAAAACTCCTACGTCCACATGCAATGGTGAGAGATTCCACTATAGTCAAAATTGGAGTACAAATCAAGAAAGATAAAAATCCCTAAGCCCAAATCCTAAATACACCCAAATATAGGCTACCAAAAATTTAATTGAGAAAATATAATGGCCTAGAAGAAAAGAAGTTTTAACTGCTTATAAGGATCTACTTAGTGTATAGTTCTATCTTCAGCTTTTCATTGTAATATAAAGAGAAACCCAAAACACTCATATAGGAACAATAACCAAGGAGAATAACACTCATTGTTGCTCTTGATTACTTTGTTCCACTCCTAGTGGGAATTGTAGCTGCTACCTTTATTTCTTTTTCTAATTGTAACCTAAACACAAAAGTTCTACTGCACTTTAACTATAGGAATGACCACAGCACTAACAGTTGGTGTTGATGACATAGCCCCAAGACCAAATTGTCTTTATATTACTTATTTGGGCTTTTTATTTCTTTTGGGCCAAAAAATACAAGCCAATATTAATAGTGAGCTCATAAACAACTTTTGTAAACAAACAAAGGGGCTAACAAACATATTAATGAACATGTTCACCAACAAACTAACGAACATGTTCACGAACCTTATCGATATGAACATTACATTGTTTAGGCTTTGTTTGTTTAGTTAACAAACCTTAAATTGGTGTTCATTTTCGATTATTTACCCAAATAAACGAGTATAAACTAGCTTTTAACTAACATGAACATGAGTATGTTCACAAACGTTCGGTTCATTTGCAGCCTTAAGCCATTTGTTGATTTGTAAGCCATACAGTTTTGCCAATGAATTTTAGTTAATTCATTGATAAAAGATAATCAAGGCCGAGGGCGAAACCATAATTTTTATGTTGGAAGGGTCCAGATTAAATAAATAAAGACAAAAAATTTCATAAACATATTGGAATATATATATTTGTTCACAGAACAAAAATTATCAACACTTTTGTTTTTAATTATTGACGCCCTAATTTTTCAATTATTCGTACTTAATTGACAGTTATATGGATGAGTCATATAAGCTAAGTGAGATTGGCCTCGGCCTTATTTTCGACCTCACTTGAGACAATTTTATAGGTTGTCTAAGTTGAGTCAGAACAATGGAGATGGTTTGGACACATGACAATCAAAGACCAAGACAATTTTGTAGTTAGTTATTTTTCAATTTTAGTTCAAAATTCAAATATAATCAGTTCTTACTTTCAAGGGATGTGGCAGAGCAGTTATTACTTTCTCCTTTATATATGTTTTAATAGTTTTTGTTAATGAGTACACAAATAATTCAACAACAAATTTACTTCCCTATCTTGGAGTACGAGTAATGTATTTAGGAGTATCAGTAATTTAGTTCAATCAAACACCTCGTTGCTAGTAATTTGTATTAGGATGTATGGAACTGAGAAGGAATCACTAAAGTGGCGATGAATTGTTCTTATTCAACCTATCACCGAGAAAGAAACACTAAAGTAGTAGCGAATTTTTCTCACAATCGCCTGATCAATTTGTATGCATAACGACATTCAATTCAACTTGGCATGTTCACGCACTTCACCAAAATTTATTTATCAACATCAATATACACTAGACTATTAATTTCTAATAAAATCATCCTCCATCCTAATTACTGCAAAACAAAGTTTTAATAGTTTTCATAACGAAATTTGAAATTTTTTTACTAAAAAATAATATCATTCTTAAGTTGTTGTCATCTCTATTTTCATGCTTGATCATTACTTTTATCATAGTTTTAGTCTCTTTTATATTTTAACTTGTGTTGTTGTGATCGTGATATTTCAAAAAAGTAGTAATAAAGTTTTTTATTTTATTTATTCAATTATTAATTTTTAATTTTGTTAAAAAAGGAAAAAAATATGAAAACAAATAAATATCATCTTATCTGTTCTTTTATTTCCATTACCAAAGTATATAGTGAAAAGGACCCTTAAAAACTAGAAAATAATAGTAAAGACTAGAAAGGAAAGTTAACTAGATGTTAAAGGACCTTAGTTAAGTTTCAATTGGGCCACATGCAAGGAGGCCAAATGCCCAAAATTTGAGAAACTAATGAAATTCTTAGGAAGCTTAGGGAGGCCTGCCCTTGTCAGCCCATGTAGCTTCACCTCTGTTGATAGGGGTAGAACTAGAATTTTAGTCTTGAGCTACCAAAGTTAACAAAGTTAAAATCAAATACCATCTCTTAAGTATCATGATAAAAATTTTGATATAATAGACAACATATAACTCAATCAGAATACACAGTAATTATTAATATGATCAATTGATAGTGAATTTTTTTTTAAAGGAACAAGTTCATGAATTTTCATATTTTAAATTGCTCATCATGTTTTTTACTAAGGAAATAATCTACTGTCATGTCTAACTTTTGATCAATAGAAGAATGAGATTAAGAAAATTCGTCAAGTCCTATCCTTGGAAGCAAAGCTCAATGGCACATATGAAGCTTCAAAAAGAGAAAGAGAACTCTAAGATTACGTTATGTGCATTCATTTTATATATGCATGAATTGATGGTTGAGATTATGTTTTGCTTTATGTTAGGACATTCACATATGAGTTATCACACATTTAAAAGAAATAAAAAATAAGAATGTGTTATATACATGGTTTGGACCCAAAACTCATGAGCTTAAGTTTTTTAGTCATATTAGCATCCATCCATGTCTATCAAATTCATGTTCATGTGATCTCCTATGTGTGAAGTACTCTTTACCTTAACAAATTTACCCTTGCATTATGGTTCGGCCAAAGACCTTTTCTGACCCAAAATATATTGAAGCGATTTGAATGGAAAGAAAAATGTGATTTAGTTCACGAAACGGAGGGTTATGCCAATAGGCGCAACCTATAGCAAGTGAACAAATATATTTTAGGGGTTCAAGGACAAAAGGCTAATTTTTTTACCTGTTTTATAGCCTATTATATAAAGGTGTTTGTTAGGATTTGGAAGATAGACTGCTCAGACAATTTTTGTACTCTTTATCTTTGATAATGAATTTTTTATTCTCACTTGTCAATGTAGGCCACCAGCTAAATCACATATATCTTGTGTCTTTCTTTTGTGTAATTATTTTGATTTTGTTTTTGCTATTTTAATTTGTTATATTTATCGATCTCGTCACAACACTTTATCGTTAAAAGGATTGATCTTTCCAAAGAGGGATGTATTTGAAACGAAATTTTAAAAGGTTCTAAATTTTGTCTTAAAACCCAATTTACCCCTCTTAGATTTTCCATTTGGCAATAGAGGTTAGGAGCCATAACTATGATATTGATAGAATCCTTGCACGTTTGAGGCTGTCAGTGTTGTGTTTGACTAACCCATAAACAAAAAATGTTATTAAAAAATAGTGTCTGATCAGAGAAGCACAAAGGTGCATATGCAACCATAGTGAGAAAGTTTTGCAGTTTATTTCATGGAAAGAAAAGCAATGAGAGTGAACCACTACAAGAAAATCACTTATCATCGACAGATTTTTCTTGTCGATGAAGGGTCCTTTAATGTCGGTAATACTTATCATCGAGCAGCTTCCCTCGGTGATAACCCATCGATGTTAAGCTTCTTAGTAATACATTTTTTACTGAGGGCAAAATTATTCCCTCGGTGATAGGTTATCACCGAGGGATACTGTTTTAAAAAATATATTTTTTGGTCAGTTTTAAAATAATAATAAAATAGGGACGTCGACTGTTCACGTCTCAAATAACTCTCACTGTGAAAAATCCACCCCTTATAATTAGGCGTAAAACCTTTTCTATATAGGTGCAAGGTAATTGTTTCTAAGTGTAAAAACCTTAAATTCTGGCATAAAAAAGAAGGGCACCGAATAGTTCCATTGTTATACGCAAACGATGGATTACCATATGCAAAGTCAAGAAAAACCTCCACCCCTTCTAAAAATTTTGTAGATAGGGTATGATTAACAACTCGGCAATCCATCCAGCTACGGTCAGTTGCCATCGTTCTAATCGCTAAAATAATAAAGAATCTATTGCCAATAAGCTGTTTTAAATATATAGTATTCTTTCAATTATGTATATTGTTTTTTTTACATACATATCAAAATATATGGATTGAAATGGCGTGATACAATAGCAATCATATATTTTGTTATCAATTTTCTATCTTCCAAAAATGCTTCATTAAATACATTTGGCTTTTAATGATACTAACTTATAATGATAATCTGACATAACAATCTAAAGCTAACTTTTTTTATAAAAAAAAAATTAAAAAGATAAACTAATTAGTATATGGTATTTCATTTAGTCGACTGAATGAATGAAGAAAACTTCTTGTCCTTCATTTAGTCGACTAAATGACTTCATTCAGTTGACTGAACCTCAATTAGTCGACTGAATGAAACCATTCAGTGGACTGGATGTCCTGAAACATAATTTTCTGTTTTAAAAAGGTTTTTCCAGTCAAAAACATTTCAATCAAAATGAGCCATGATGAAAAGTAAAATACTTGTTAGTAGAGATTTACATATCTTAACTGCCTTAGAACCTATTCTAGAACTTTGATCTTTATCTAGTATCTCTCAAGTAAACAATCTTCATCACATATGCTTGAGTTGTGAAAAGATTGAAATGACCATTTTATCTGAGAGGTTTTTAACTTGAGTCTTTCTTGTTGGGCCATAAAAGATCAATATAATTTTGAGAATTTGGCTAATTTTCACCACATTATCCAGCATATTGGATTATGATTCGTGAACAAAGAAATGGTGAGGAGTTTTAGGAATTATATATGCTTCTATCAGACTTTCCTTTTTTTTTTTTCATTGAAAGATTATTATATTTTTGAGCTATACAAAAGAGATAGTCATATCTTTTTCTTTATCTAATCAATCATTGATGTAAGTAGAATTTGATCTCAAATGGGATAACGAGTTATTTTACTATCTAAACTAGTTAATGCTCACTTTATTGAACTTCTTCATATATAATAATCTATGAATAATTATTACGATAGTGGGATATGACCAAACTCAGGAATTTGGATCGAGGGAGAGGAAAGGAGAAGAATTACTTCTCTAAATTCTCATCTTCTCAATTTGCTATGCTTTACTCTTTTTTTTAAAACTCTCAAACGAGTGAAAATTAATATTCAGAGTTTTGAATAAATTTGGAGAGATAAATATACCTGATTACGCCCAAAACATAACGTCGTTGTTGTAGCACAGCTTTGGGGTGTCGATTCCACAGGGAAACAAGTTAACTATAAGAGAAGGTGTGAACCTCAACACAAACGATAAAGATCAAGTGAGGAAATAAAGTATTGTGTGAAAATTGTGTAAATAGATTGATGGATATAATAAAGAAACAACAAGGTTCCGGGAATCTTTCCTAGGTTCGTTGCCCTAATCCTAACTTGACTCAATTATTTTTATCTCGATTGCAAGTTTCACATCCCAAATAGGCAATCGGCAAATATTCAATTAAAGTGCATGTATAAACCCTAATGTAATTGATATGAATTACCCTTTACTTTCGAGTTAAGCACACATGACCTATCCTATAGATTTATCAAGAGACGACAATATATCTAAATGACAATATCGCAGCAATGGACAAACCCAAAAAATAAATCTACCGGACTCAATCACATCCAAACAAACTGATATAAGAAGAGCATGACTAGACTTATATCTAGGAGAAACATGCAATCACCAGATTAATAGGAAATCTTCTAATAAAATCAAAGAGTAAATCATAACAATGTTTAATAATAATAATAAATCCAAATTACAATGAATCAAGACTAGAAAGTAAGAACGACTACACCTAGGGATTCATCCCTTTATAACAATGTTTAATAATAATAATAAATCCAAATTACAATGAATCAAGACTAGAAAGTAAGAACGACTACACCTAGGGATTCATCCCTTCGCCTTGCTTGGAGATTAGTTGGTCATGAGGGAGAGTGTGGCAGCCTTCATGGTGTTTTCCCTGGCCTCTGACCTCTAATTTTCCTCCTAAAGGCCCTTCGGATTACTCTTAAAGGCCCTCTGGATTCACTCCCAGATGATTCCCAAAGCTGAAGTGGAGTGAGGCTTTTATAGGGAAACTCCCGGAGTGCTATGTGTTTTCTATCCGATATGGAATACTGCCCGAGTGCGCTTGATCACAGCTTGGTGCACTCGCGCGCACTATGGTACGCTACAAGGTATTTCTGACCGATGTGGGATGTTGTAAGTGCGAACTTGCGATTGATCGTAGGTTTGGTGCGCTCGAGCGCACTAGGCATCTTTCAGCTTGACCTTCGTCTACTAAAACTGCCATAACTTTCTCTAGAAAAATCATTTTTACAAGCCATAAAATTCTCCAGAAAATAGACTTCCGGATCTTTCTAAGCATATATGGTCATCTCCTTGTTCTTCTTACATCAATACAGTTTTAATTTACAAAAACGATTGATTTGTGTGGGCAATTCTGGCAATTTAGTGAAACTCCTTTCCAAATGCTTGTGAACCTTCACTCCAGTGTTCATCGAGTCATTGTGCTAAAAGCAATGATAGCTTTTCCATCTCTTTTGAACTTAAAGTACCTGAAAATGCATTGAAATAGATCAATGAACCAAGAATGACACTTTAGAGTTGTTAAGGTATAAAAGTGCAATTCAAACCTAGATCAACCCTAAAAGCTAACAATTAAGTACTGTTAAGGTGCATTTTATGACTCTCATCAATACCCTTCCATATTCTCTCATATATATAACACTTTGTTTTCTCTCATTCCATATAAAAAAATTAACACTGTTAAAAAAATAGAAATATATACACAAATATATGCAAATAAATTCAAATAAAAACATTAAATAGATTAACAAATGTAACTAAACATATATATATATATATATATATATATATATATATATATAACAAATATATGAGAGAGAGAGAGAGAAGAAGAAGAAGAAACTTACTAAAATGGTAGAGAGAGAGCCCAAAAATCAGTGAAGTGTCGAAAATAGGAGAAAAAGGCCTAGAAATGGAGGCTGAAGATTGCAATAGATGAAATATGAGAGAGAAAGAGCATGTGTGAGAGAGAGAGAGGAGGTGAAAATTTCTTTAGGGTTTTGGAAATGGAGTTGCACGGCGTTAGGAGAAGAAAGCAAAAGAAGAGAAAAAGTGGGGAAGAAAGGTACTTGCGTGAAATTTAGGTTAGACTTTCATCAAGGGATTAAATTCCCTTGGTAATACATTTTTATCCCTTAGTGAAATTAGTTTACTTAATTTGAAATTAACTTTATACTCATTTATCAACACCGAGGGATTAAATTCCCTCGATAATAATATATTTCTAATAAAAAAAGGAAAAAATATTTTATGAACTTAAAACCGAGTGTAAAAATATTATCACTGAGGGAATGTCCCTCGGTGATAATATTTCTCACTATCACCGAAGGACTCCCTCGGTCTTTTTCGTCGTTGAAAACACTTATCAAGTGTCCTTCGGTCATATCCGTCGTTGAAAAACACTTATCACCGAGGGACATGTATTCCTCGGTGATTATCGATTTTCTTGTAATGAACAAGGCAGTTTGGGTAAATTGTGTGATGGAGGAAGATGACTAAAGCAGTGAAAAGGGAAGATTTCTAGAATGCACAAGCTTACCTCCATTAACTATAGACAAAGGTGAAGATTTAACTAAAGTTCAAGATCCTTTTGAAGAAGTTAATTATGGTAAGGTCGATAAATGACCAATGTACATCAGTCAACTTTTGCATATCAGATATCACAAAACCATGGTCACCTTGCTAATAAAATTTAAAGATTGTTTCGCTTGTGAGTGCAATCAAATGCGTAGGCTTAGTAAAAGAAATTCGAACATAGGCTACCATCTAAGCCAGGTTTTAGGCCTTAGAAAAAAAACACTAAGGAAAATAGATCGAAAAATCCTTTCGAGGATTTTGGAGGAGAAATCTTCTAGAAGCTAACTTTGTAAGAACCATAAGCTAAAAGCAACTTAGATACCGTTTGGTAGGGTTTTGTAAAATAATTTTTGTTTCCTATAAATAAAAGTTAGACCAAACAACCTGATAGAAATTAGTTATTTAAAAGTGGTTACAAAAGTTGTTAGCAATTAGTTAGTTTGTTTCCATGTTAGTTACGTTGAGGAGAAGTCTATAAATAATGATACTTTGTAATGCACAATTAATCAATGAATAAACAATAACCATTTTTCTTTTTTTATCTTCTCTCTTTCTCTTTATATTTCTTAGATGTTTGGTCACTAGTCATTAATTAGTACCAATTATCTTCATTTTCCCTACAATTCACCTATCAATCCATTTTCGTATTCACAATCACCATGAAACATAATCCATCAAAATTATTGTTCGAAATCTTGGTGTTTTCATTGATAATCCCTTCACTAAATTCTATTATTTCAATTACTCAACAATAATGGAGCGGTTATTCCACAAATACAATATGTTGGTCTTTCGTCTATATACAATATAACAACAAAATCCATATGATGCCACAATCCCACAAGTTGAAGAAGAAATGTACAAGGAAATGAAAAGGATTCGTAGTATTGATTTGGATATTTTTGATTTTGACAACCATGATCCTAAACTCCCACAACAAGAAGAAATAGTGCGGCTTGTCTTGGGTGTTTCTAGTGTTGAGGAGAAACAAGATTTTCTCTCTTTATCATTTCAACAAGAAGAAGAAGATTTCATTGATACTCAATAGATGGTGGAAGAAAATCTCAAATGCAACAAGGAAGAAGAAGGAGTGGCCTTTGTCTCTAGTGTAAAGGAAAATCAAGAATTGCTCAATAATGTAAAAATTGTAAATGTTGATTTTGATAATGTTAAGGTAAAATTTGGGCTACGAGAATTTGGGTTTATTAGCAGTATAAGGATGATCGCTGAAAAAAGGTGGTAAAAGTGACAGACACTAACAGTGTCACCACATTGGTGAAGTATTCAAAACCATTTATTGATTACCTAGAACATCTTTCCGAGGATGACAAGTTTATTTTGTTTGGTCACAGTAGCATAGCTGCATGTATTTCTTGTGCGTTGGAGCATTTCCTACAAAAGATCTCAAAATCAATTTCTCTTTGCAGTACACTGGTGTGTGATGGCCAGAGGCCTTTTGATGTCATTGCTGAAAAGCTTAGGTCTATAGAACAATTTATGAAAGAGTCATGATTTTTTATTTATGCGAATGGAAAATATAAGGCCATGATTAATTTTAACTATAAAGGTGATGAGGAACAATTTGCTGCTAAGGAGATCTTTTCCATAGTTCTCATTAAAATGGCCCTTAATGTCATTTGCTCCAAGTGCAAGGGGAACAGTTCCAAGTCATGTGTATTAATGAAATGTTCTAGCTAATTGTAGTGTAAGGGTGAGAAGAATGTCATGGTCTTTGATTTTGGTGGTGGAACTTTTGATGTCTCTCTTCTCACCATTGAAACATGCATTTTTACTAAAGATACCTATTTTGGTGGTGAAGATTGTGATAACAGAATGGTGAACTGCTTCGTTCAGGAGTTCAATAATCAAGACTTTGAAGTGTCTATTCTTGGTTATATGCATGGGACAAAGGCACTTGCAGAATTTTGGATTATTTTCTTATTCTCTAATTTTGGATTCATTGATGAGGTTCTAATGAGGGAATCACTTAAATCTTGAGGAAAAGGTTCATTTAATAGGTTGGGGAATGATAGAAATTAGTTAGTTGAAAGTGGTTATAAAGTTATTAACAATTATTTAGTTTGTTTCCATGTTAGTTTCCTTGAAGAAAAGTTTGTAAATAGAGATACTTTGTAATGCACAATTAATCAATGAATAAATAAGAACCTTTAGTTTTATATTCTCTCACTTTGTCTCTATATTTCTGTTTTCTTAGAAACGATCTTTGGCAGAATATTCGTGCAAGGAGTGTCAAAACCTTTCTAGGGTTCAAAGATTCTTGCTATGCTTGAAATAAATTCAGCAATAGCGACAAAATAAGATCAGATGATTGTAGTAATTGGGTCCCTTCTACACAATTACAAAAGACAAAGTAGTGTAATTCTCCAAGTAGAAGGCCGAAATGGTGAATGAAGAAGAATAAAAATATTCGAGAAACATCTTTATTTGTAGCTTTCCAAACTATTCAAATATAACTGAGAAATAATTGAACAATTTGCTAGAACATTAATGATTTGACTAATGCTACCTTGAGAGACTTGATTAACACTACTGGATTGCACTTTTGCTGGGAGTTAAAGTATTAGCTGACTATTAGAATATTTGTTTCACAACGAGTTTTGCTTTGAGGACTGATTGCTATACCACTAGATTGCATTGAGGACTGATTGCTACGCTACTTGATTGCTTCTTAAGTTGCTATTGGCTACTTGATTGATTGCTTGAGAACTTGCTCTTTGAGCTGCTACTAACTACTTGGTTATTCAATATCTTTTACTTCTACGATGCTCCTTGAGCTGAGGATTTTTAAGAGAAACTACTACTTCTACTAGTTCTCATTTAGCTATCTACTAACTACGGGTGCTCATTGAGCTGTTTTGATTTAGATTTGCAATTTGTTTGGTTGACTAAAGGGTGTTTTGGAAGTGTTTAGTTACCTTGGTACGTATAGGCCTTCAAGACTTAGCCTCCAAGCACCACTTCAACGAGTTCCATAGCTTCATGATTATGGGTGAGGTATTTTCTCCTTTTCTTGGGGTTCAATCCCTCTTATTTTCTAATATTCTCGCAGATCACACCATATGTCCCACGATTTTGGTCATTCTTAACCACTATCTCCTTTACTTGAGGTGCGCAACGATTGTTTCTCGATGAATGAAAACTTCCAAGTTCATGGCTACACTAAAGTAGCCACTAATCCTATTATTTCTCTAATTTAAATGGCTAGCCAATATTATTATGCTATCTGGCTATCCAAATAAACCATAATTCCTAAGTAATAGGAAGTCATTCCAACTGGCCAATAGTATTATGCCACATGGCCATCCAATTTAACACATTTTCTAAGCATAAGAAAGTGGTTAATTTTAATTTATCTCCATTGTTTGAGAGATAAATTTTACTTGAATTTTAAATGGATAATATGTAGTATATGTGGCAAACTTGTCAACGACTACATAACCTTAATTTGGGGGCCATCTTTGGTGGCCATTAAGCCTATTGTTTCATGGGTATAATTAGTTACAATCCATTTCACTTAAACTCATGGATCATTAACCCTTGTATTTAATCCAACGGGTCTATTTATATTAAATGGTCTATGACTTAATTTAATTTCAAACCCAAGCCTATGATCTATTAATTTTCTCTTAATTAATTAAATGGCCCAAATGTCTGTTTAACTAATATGATTCATTAATTTTCTCTTAATTAATTAGCTCTAATTCCTTGGGTCCAAATTGGTTGTAAACATTTTGAGATTTTATCACTAACAATTAATTAATATCAATTATCTTCATTTTATAATTTACTCATCAATCTATTTCTATATTTATAATCACCAAAATTCATAATCCATCAAAATTCTTGTTCCTAACACAACCCTAAAAAGCAAACAGAGGCAATATCACTGGCTACAACTCACAATAAAAGGATCTTGAAAAAATAACTCTACTGAGTAGGATGTCATAATTTAATATATATGTAGTAAAAGCAAACAAGAAGGAAGCTTGCACTACATATAAGTAACGTCATAATTTAATGTTACCTTATAAGTAATGGATAAGGAGCCACATTTATTTTATAAATTCATAATTAATAAATTCAGGATTGGACTGCCTCCACAACCGGATCAACTTTTCTTTCTTCATATTCATTTCCATTACATCTTCCTTGCTATTGATCAACTTCTCTTCATTCTTTTCCATATCTTCTCCATTCTCCTTTTCCGTTCCATGCTTGTTATCTGAAGCACTATTAATGTATTGGAGGACTATCTCTTTAGTCCAATTGTGTAGTTGCTCGACAGCAGCCTCATCTGCTTATGTATATAGTTATCAGTCCATTAACAAAGATTTTTCAATGCATTTGGGGAATATAATTAAAATGATCTGCAACATTAGCTTACGTACCTAGTTGTGGGACGATGTGGCCTTGAGGGTGCCTTATGATGAGAGGATTGTAAAAGGCAATAACAAGCTCCTCAGAAGGCAATTTTAACCAGTCATTGGCTCCTATGAAGTGAACTGATATGACCTTGATGGTCTCTTTGTAGGCAACCTCACATATTGTTGGATCTCTGAACTTTGAACCTGATACTGATACAAACAGTTTCAATGGAGGATGCTCCTTCAATATCTTCCCCTATTTCGCCATATTTTTTGTTTTTAAGTACGACTTTTTTTTTATATCAATTGTATTAATAAAAGATAGTATTAAAGATTGAACTTACCTGTGCTTGGTAACCCAGCAAAAGGGCTGCCAATGTTGCACCCTGAACCGTGAAAAACAAATCATTCTTAGAATAGTTATCTAATTGTTTGAATTCATAGAAATATACTTCTTTCAAAAGAACTTAAATCATTTAACATACACATTGCTTATACAATTTTGTCGGGGAAAAATGAAATTAAGCATGGATTTGTACCTGTAAGAAACCAAGCAAACCATCAAAACGACCTTTGCTTGTGATGTATTCACACAAGTAGGATATGCATTCTTCCAAGTTTGTGTATTCAGTGAACTCCTGTTTAATTAAATCATAGTTTTATGTAAATGAATTATTATATACAAAATTCTATGAGCCAAGGAAGCATATTTGTATGTGTGTGACATCTCATATCATTTGATTGAAAGAAAATAGAGACTCTGCACCTTGTTGAATTGGAACCACTCATAGTAGGGAGGATGAAAGATGCCTTCTATGTCAGATTTACCTCCTGCAGGAAATATTCCATCTGGGAAGTCCTGCATTAATGGTGGAATTTATAAGAAATGCTTAAGAGTTAGTCTGTCCTTTAATCTTAGTAAGTTGTGGCGGTAGGTTAGTACTAAGGTTGCAAGGCGTTTTGTTTTTACTATTTGAACCTAATGTTTTTGTTTCGATTTGTTTTGATGCATTCTTTTTAATTTGATAATATTTTTAAATACATTTTTATCAAATTACATACATATATATAAATAAATAAACCATACTAAAATTATTATTATTAAAAATAAAAATACTATTATCCATAATCTATAATGAAATACTCGTAATATAGTGAAAGAGATAGACGATTGAATAATTTAATCATAAAACACATTATTTTGCCTTAGAACTACGAACTAACCATTAAATTAAGTGTCAAATGAAATAAACCGAAACAAATCGAAATAGATTAAAATGATAGGCGAAAATAGACCACGAAACAAAACAAAAGGTTCAATTTGCCGTTTTGCTGGTAGAATCGAAAAATTTTCACAGTTGCCGTCAAATCTAAAATCAATTTAACATATTAACGTTTCTGTTAAGCTATCTCCTATTCAATTTTGATAAACCAAAGGCTATTAGTGCAAAAAGAAAGAGGGAGATGTGAGTCATACCATATTGAAGTGAGCAAAAATAGAAGGATCCCACTTGCTGATTTGCTTTTGCAGGAAACTACCACTGGTTCTAAAGCCATGGAGGCATAGTATTTCATCTTCTTCGGTTTTACAGCTTCCATTCTTCTCTCTCTCAGCTCACAGCAATAAAATTCAAACTTAACGAATAGCCAGTGTGAGTCTTTGATGTATATAGACGACTACTAGTTTAGGGGAGCGGCTTTTACTGATACTTAACCACAAAATTAATGGCCCCAACAACCCTTCACTGCTTTGGTTTTACTGGGTTGTTTGGAGCTGCACGTGCACCCTGACCATCTATGCTACTCCATTAGTTTGGTTTAGACTTTTATGATCACTACTCCTTTCATTTAATTTTCTATCTACATCCTTGAAGAAGTAAGAACTAACAAAAATAATAGGTTTTAGGTTTTAGGTTTTAATTTTTTGATACATTACTGGGAAAATGAAAGGTTAAAAAATAGATGCATGGAATATTAACAATTTAGAGTGATGATTTCACTAATTAGAACTACAGTTAAGAAAATAATTACCAATACTTCTATATTATAGCAAGGGGTTTTTTAACCTATGTCACGTAGGTTACGAGTGATGATTCTACGTACCCGTGAATGTCCATAATTAATTATGGGAGGTAAATTAGTAATTTCAACATTAATTTTTTTTTATTTTTTATTTTTATTGGATGAATTTTAATAAAGGTTTTGTCACGAAACCGGATCCGTGAAATCATCGCTTTATATTGTTTTTAATAACATTAAATATTATTTTAACTTTATAATATTTTTTTGATAAAAAATACCGTTAATAAATCATAAAAATACATTAATAAAGATATTTTTGATAAAAATTGTTTGTTAGGTTGGGTTTAACATATTGTTTGAAATTTCATTGATTATTTTTATAAATTTTATTGAAGACCCAAAAAAATAAAAATTACTAATAAAATTTTCAAAAATTATCAATAAAGTTTTGGACGAATCTAAATTTTAGATGAACAAATAAATAAAACAAACGAGAAATCCCTTGCCCACAGTGTGGCTAGCAAAACATCATTTGACAATTAGGAAAAGAGTTATTGGGAGAGAAGTTTTACAAATTTCCATGACCTCTTAAGCCTAAACATCCAATCAATTGCTCTTGTTTGTTGTGGAAACAGCCAAAACTATCTGGCATTATCAACTACTACCCAATATTGACTTCTCTTCTCTAATAATCAGGAAAAGGAAAAATCTGACCAGTTATAGCGATTGGTGAAATTTTGCAAACAAGGCCCTTTACAAAGGCAGACTTTAAAAATTTTGAACTCATATTCGGCGAACCCAAACCTGACTGGGCGAATTCGGATTTTGGCCCACTGAACTGGTTCTTGTTCCATGTTTATGCTCCGGATTCGTCTCGCTTCACCATTCATGTCATTGATTTCCACTCTAATTCTTGGAGATCTTACGCTCTGTTTCACATCTTGATGATATGGGCAGGTTTTTTCATCTTTTTATTTGGATCATGATACTCGTGTTTAAGAATTGAAATTGAGGTGAATTTCTTGGTGTGATTGAATACATTTGAATTTGAATATAATGGCGTGGTATTCATTCTCATCGTATACTTTACTTCATTTCAATTTTCATACCATTTTTAAGTTTCTTTTGCTGTTCTTACTTTCTGTTTGGCTGTTGCTGAAGGAAATTAAAAAAAAAAAAACATATTTAAAAAAAAAAAATTATTTTCACTTTTGTTGTGAGGTTAGATTTGAGTCATTTGATACATTCATTTGTCGTTGTTGAACCTTCCTTGGTTTGTTGCTGGGAAACTAGAACGAATGAGAAAGAAAATGAGAGAGTCTCATGTGTATATGTCTGATTGTTTGTTTTGCTTTGTGTTTGGCTGCTGAGAAAAGATAGGACAAAGGAAAATAAAGGAAAGGGTTGAGTCGTTTGCTTTGTTTAATAATCAAAATCATTTCCTTGTTTTTGTTCTGTGTTGTTTATTTCTCCTTTTAAATAATGCTCAGAGGGACACCATTGGAATAGGTTTTGGAGGGAAATTCATACTCAAATGGTAATATATTTTCTTCAACAATTTCAATGCTATATGATATTGAATTATATTTCAAAAATTAATTTGATGGGTGAACGTCTATATGTTGAAATTGGTTTAGAAATGATTGATGCATATTTTATTCTTGTATGGTGTTTGCTTATAATGCGAGTGGTATGTGACTTGTGAAGCAGGATGACGTTGCATTTAACTCACACATTTGTTAATACTGAATGAGGCATTAGGGAGAACTGCATGTAGGGATATCTTTTCTTATGACCTCTATACATTAATTGCTTTATTGGATCATGATATTAGACAACCTCTCCCAAGCTAGAATGAGTTCGATTTTCTTTTTAAGTGAGCAGATTCTGATCCAAACAACTGAATTTAGTTAGAATTCTGTTATTCATAATCAGGTATAGGGTGAATTTTGATAAA